>PYUH01000171.1:1718947-1779137 GCA_016808085.1 Suaeda aralocaspica | reverse complement strand
ATTGTCTTAGGACATCTAGTCTCTGAAAGAGGTATTGAAGTAGATAAAGCTAAAATCCAAGTTATTGAACAATTACCTCCACCAGTAAGTGTAAAAGGTGTTAGAAGCTTTCTAGGTCATGCAGGGTTTTACCGTAGATTCATCAAAGATTTCTCTAAAATAGCTAAACCCTTAACACAACTGCTATTAAAAGATGTCGAGTTTAATTTCACCGATGAATGTCTTGAATCTTTTAATTTGATCAAACAAGCACTAATCTCAGCACCAATCATCTAATCACCCGATTGGGAATTACCTTTTGAAATTATGTGTGATGCTAGTGACTATGCTGTAGGTGTCGTGTTAGGTCAGAGGAAAGACCAGATTTTGCATGCTATTTAATATGCTCGTAAGACTTTAGATCCAGCTCAAATTAACTATGCAACAACTGAAAAAGAACTGCTTGCTATAGTGTATGCTCTCGATAAATTTCGCTCTTATCTTATAGGTTCGAAAGTTATTATTTACACTGACCATGCAGCTTTAAAGTACTTACTTGGCAAGAAAGAAGCAAAACTGAGGCTTATTAGGTGGATTTTGCTCCTTCAAGAATTCGATCTAGAAATCCGTGACAAGAAAGGTGCAGAGAATGTGGTTGCAGACCACCTATCTAGGATTCGATATGAAGATGGAGAGATTTCAACTCCTATTGATGACTCTTTTCCTGATGACCATCTTTTGGCTGTGATTTCTAGCACTCCATGGTTTGCTGATTATGCTAATTATGTAGTTAGAGGAGTTCTACCTCCCGATCATACTTGTCAGCAACGAAGAAAGTTTTTACATGATGTTAGGCGTTATTTTTGGGATGACCCTAACTTATTTCGTGAGTGTGCAGATGGCTTATATCGCAGGTGTGTACCAGATTGGGAGGTCTATGGAGTTCTGCACCATTGTCACTCATCACCTTATGGAGGACATGTCGGGCCCGCCAAAACGATGTTTAAGGTGTTGCAATCAGGTTTCTATTAGCTTATGATACTCAAGGATGCTAGAGACTTTGTCATGTCTTGTGATTCGTGCCAACGGACAGGTAATATCTCAAAAAGCCATGAAATGCCTNAAAAAGGCATGAAATGCCTCAAACAGGTATTTTAGAAGTTGAAATCTTCGATGTTTGGGGTATTGATTATATGGGTCCATTCCCTTCTTCTAACGGTAATCGTTTTATATTGGTCGCTGTGGATTATGTTTCCAAATGGGTGGAAGCAATTGCTTTTCCCCACAGTGATGCTAACACCGTTTTAAGAATGTTTAAGCAGGTTATTTTTCCTAGGTTCGGAGTCCCTAAAGCCATCACCAGTGATGGAGGAACGCACTTTCATGAGAAAAGGTTGGATAAGCTGCTAGAGAAATACGGTGTTTACCACAGGACGGGATTGGGATATCACCCACAAACCAGTGGTCAAGTCGAGGTTTCAAACCGAGAAATCAAGTCCATTCTAGAGAAGACGGTTGCGAAATCGAGAAAGGATTGGAGTAGCAAGCTTCATGATGCTTTATGGGCGTACAGAACAGCATTTAAAACTCCAATTGGCACTTCCCCATATAGATTAGTTTATGGAAAAGCGTGCCATCTTCCAGTAGAACTTGAATACAAAGCTTATTGGGCAATCAAGGAATTAAACATGGATGCTAAGCTTGCGGGTGAAAAACGGTTGCTACAGTTGAATGAATTAGATGAATTTCGGCTAGGACCATATGATAGTGCCAAAATTTATAAAGAAAAGCCAAAAAATGGCACGATAAACGAATCAAGAAAAGGGAGTTTCAAGTCGGTGATAAGGTTCTATTGTTTAACTCAAGACTTCGATTATTCCCTGGAAAGCTAAAATCTAGATGGAGTGGCCCCTTTATAGTCATAAATGTTAGCAAATTTGGCTATGTTGAAGTTCAAAGTTAAAAGGGTGAAATAATTAAAGTTAACGGTCAACGGTTGAAGTCATACTATGAAGGAGATGTCATCGATTTGGTTGAAGTCATCCAACTCGATGATCCCAAGATGCCTTGATCACTAATGCAGCCATGGTCAAGCTATTGACCTTAAAAGAGCGCTCCTCGGGAGGCAACCCGAGCTTTCTATCCCTTCTTTTCTCTTTTTGCATGTTTTTGCGTGTTTTTGTCTGTTTTCGTAGTTTAGTTTAGCTTAGTTTAGCTTTTGTTTTGATTTTGTGAAGTCTAGCTAAGGATCTAAGTGTTTGATGTTTAATTGGGGTAATTAAGGAGAGTTTAAGAGTTAAAACGTGCTTAAGTATTGATTAATAATAATAATTTATAAGTTAATTCATTAATTAGGGAGAAAAAGAAAAAAATCAGCAAAATAGAGCTGTAGAGAGTACCTGCGGGCGCAGCAGTCAAAACCCATACTCTTCTATGCGCCCGCATTTTAAAACAGAAGCTCAACATCTTCTCTACGGACTCCACCTGCGGGCGCAGCCCCTACTTCCCTGCAGGCGCAGCAAGCACCTACGGGCTTCCGTTCGTTCTTTTTTTTCTTTTCCTCGCGTAGCCTTATAGTATCCTACCCGTGTTATATTTTCGGCCCCTCTTATTATTATTATTATTATTATTATTATTATTATTATTATTATTATTATTATTATTATTATTATTATTATTATTATTATTATATCCTTTATTACATATTATTTTTAATTTCCTAAACCTCACTATCTTCTTCTTCCTCTCTCACACCATTAAACCACCAAAAACCTTCAACTTCAAATCACCATAACTCACTCCATACTACTCCAAATCACTTCAAATTTTAACACAACACTCCTCTCACTACTCTAACGAACATCTTGGAGTTAAAATTTGGAAAAAAATCACGAATTGCATAACCTAGGGTTCAAAATTTTAATTCAACTTGGGTTTGATGTGTGGGTTGCTTCGTCAATTTTCTTCAAATTTCTTGCTCTATTATCATCTACTAAGGTATAATTTCCTTTTTATCCAATTTATATGAAGTTTTATGAAGTTTTCATGAATTTTCAATTTTTGGGTATTTTTATTACGAATTTAATTGGTCACTCTAAACTTGATTGTTGTTGTTCATGAGTGTTTACTAGCTATTTTTATGCTTCATTATCATGTTTGGAGTTGTTAGTTATAAGTAATTGGAAGTTTTTGTGCTTTATGGATTGAGCAAGATTTCCATGAAATTTTCAATGATCATTCATGAAGTTGTTGTTAATTAGGAGTGTTAACTAGTTAAATTCATGTTTAAAGTCTTTAGAATGCTTAAAACCATGCTTATGATTACTTCATTGCTTACTTAGAACTATAACTTTACTCATGAATTTTTACTAGCAACTTTCATGTTGAACTTTATGCTTTTAAAATGGTTAAGTAGTTGCTACTTGTCTTAACTAGTCATTCTTCTTTGCTCTTAAAGTCTCATTGAAGTTGTTTGGATGTGTTAAGGCATTAATTATTCAATGGTTGAGTTTATATAATGGCGTAAGTTGGTTTTTGGTGTTGCACTTGATGCTCTTTTATGCATATGAGCTTGGACATGTTGGTTTTGGAGGCATAGTATGCAAGTAATGCTTAAGTTTGAACGTTTTTTTTTTTTTGGTTGCACTCTTGGCTTTAGTTGATTAGAACTTTGTAGTTCTCATTGGGTTAGTTGGATTTACAAACGGGTCATGCCGAAATTTCCGCAGAATCCTGTTTGTAACTTTGATTACATGATGACTACAATGCCTTGATTTCCTTCTTTGATCATGCTTTCACATCTTATTATTCTTTATGCTTTCATGATTGACATGATTTTGGTTTTGAGACTTGCTTTAATGGAATGCTAATCTCTGTCTTTCCTGCATATGTCTTGTAGGATCATGAGGAAATCAATTGGCAAACTACTTGGCGGAGGCCCTAAGAAGTCTCAGAAAACCGGGGCATCCTCTTCAGCTTCAAAGGGAAAGCAGCCATCCTCCTCCAGAACACCACTCAAAACCGTCAGGACAGACATAAACGGCTTGATAAGCTCTCCAAAAGAACAATCAGGTCCACCTGGTTCTTCCACAAAGAAACATGTGACAAGCTTGGTATCACCGATCAAGTTATGAGAATGGCTTACTGGATCGGATGGGGAAACTGGATCAACACCACTATGCCCGGCCTTGATGGAAAAACCCAGCAGGTCCCACACACATACCGGGAGCTCACCTTGGAGTTCCTATCCAGTTACCACTTCCATGTTTCCCAGGAGACTCCTAGTGCTGAAAGAAAGACACACATTAGCACTATGAGATGGATGTTGATGAACTAAATGAGCGATTTCTATGGAACCCCGAGAATGCAGTTTGGTCTACAACTGAGCATGAGTGGGGACCGTACTTTGAGGGAGCCTGGTGGGAGAGAATCACTGATGGCAGCTCCACCTTCACTTCTACCACCGCCAAAGCATGAGAGGTACAGCACCCTGCCCTTCGGTATTTCCTACGGTTCGTGATTTACACTTATATTCTAGAGGAGAATTAGGGCAAGTTTACCCTGATGAGATTAGACTATTATGGATGGTGATAGAGGGATATGCTAGACAACCTCTCCATTATAGCTTTGGGTTCTTTTTAGCCCGCCGGTTTGCTGAAATTGCAAAGGGGATCACTAACACCGGTACTATCTATATCGGTGGCATGATTACATGGCTGGCCCACACCTTAGGTCATACCGAGCAAATCCACCAGTTAAACCCGATCAAGGAAAACCCCTACCTCGACACGACTGCCCTGAGAGCTGCTAACTTCCTTAGACATTATTAGAGAGGGCACGGAGAGAAGTTTGTTTGGTGTGTTCGGGAAATTTCATGGTGCTACTTGCATAACGCCTATGTTAGCCTCACCTACCAGGAGCACCCAGATGGCCAGAACCCTTGGAGGATCCAACCTGACAACATCCCACTACAGGAGAGAGCAGATTTAGAGAAGAGGGTCGTGCAGATGGTTAACCTAATTTAGCAAGCAGGCGGCCAGGCCCAGCATCCACCAGCTCCACCACGACCTGAGCCACCACGACATAGCTATGCTGGTCACTCCTCCTCCACTTTCGACATGACCCCCCTGATGAACCGATTTGATGATATGCATCTCTATAACCAGCAGCGGTTCGACAAGGTAGATCATTCACTTCGAGGACTCCGCTCTGATGTTGATTTACTACAGAGAGTCCAGTGGAGGGAGCACACGAGCAATGTTGCAGTTGGGACGGTTCAGGGATTCCCGAACCATCCTAACTGGCCACCTACATACGGCCCTAGCACTAAGCCCACCTCCTACCCCTATCAGTCGTTCTATGACCAGTACTATCCTAGGTACTGGGGACCCGGTCAGTAGAGCTCGGCTTCGCCTCCTTCCTCTGCTTTGCATGGTTATTTGTCCCGGGACGGGACAAAAATTTGGTTTGGGGGGAGGATTTATTTATTTTTGTACTTTCTCCTTAGTTTTTTTCTTTTTATTTTTCCTCTTTTCTTTTACCTTTTTCTTTGGAGATTGGTTTGTTTCTTTTCCTTTTCAGGATTTAATTCGAGCGGGATGTATTATTGACTCAGTACTTAGTTGGACTCCTGTTAGGAATTGATACTGGCTTGGTTAGATTATTCCAACTTCTCCTTTATTTTCTGTTTGTGTGCTTAGTTAGTTTTAATTGCTTTCTTAGGACTGTTGCATGGTTTGTACCATTCATTAGGAATGGGAGTTTACATGTGACCAAAAAGATTGTATTGTTTTATTAGGTTTAATTTTAGAGAGAATTGACTTAATGGATTACTCGTGTCCCAGTTGAGTTTTATTGTCGGAATTGACTACAACTGTACCCCTGTGCTTATTTTGAAAACTTTATGACTCTTGACCGCAGATGGATCCACATGTGTGATTTGTTGGCTTTGACTTGACTTTGATTGCTTGATTTCCTTTTATTGGTCAACTCTTCTCAACCTTGCTTGGGTCTTGGACTTGAACTGTGTTAACAGGAGGATTTGAGCCACTTTTGAATATAAATTCATTTATATTTTCTTTTCATGTGTGCTTAGTTCCTGGTGCAATTATGATCTTGGGTTTGACTTTGGATTCTAGTAGCTTTAATTGTGGATTTTGTGTATGTTGCGCATGATAAAAGGCTATCGTTTCTTCTTTTGAGCTTCAGAATTCTATTTCCCACATTTAAATTTTCCCTTGATCCCATGTTTTGACCTTTTATCCCTTTCATTTGTATTTTAGCCCATTACAAGCCTATTAGCCTTATTACATAATACATTATATGCCCAAACTTGGTTTGGGGGAATTGAAGTAGTTGTGATGTAGTAAAATAAAGTTTTGAAGGGTGTTATGGAGGATTGACGGTGAAATAGTGGAAATGTTATTGATGAAAGTTAAATCATAAAGTTTCACATATAAGGCTCTGCATACCAATGTTTAGGTGTTGTAGTTAATTAAAAAGTCATATTTTATTCATGGCCTAGTTATGTATGTGTGATGATTATGTTTATTGTTTATTGAATTTTAAGCAAAAATAAATCATTAAGAGTCGTGAAACTATGTTTTATTATGCATGAAAAATAAAGTGAAAAAAAAATTTATGAAAGCATAATAAAGTTGAAAAAAAATAGAAGTTTAAAGTTTATGAAGTAGTGGTTGATGATTGAATTTTGAGATTTATGGTGTTGATGTGAAAAATAAAGAAAAGTTTGGTTTGATTTGGTTGAATTGGATATTGGGGAATGTTGATGATTTTCCTCAATTTTATATGCGTATACCCCGCATTCCACCACATTATCCCAAATTTTTATCCTACCCATCACCCTAGCCATGTTACAAGCTTATTAAAGTCCTTTTTTATCTTCGTGCACATGCTATGGTTATTGTGAAGTGAATCCTTTGTCAAGGTCGTAGAGTATTAATTGCATTCCGAATCGACATTCAGGATGAGTGGATACCCTCAAACACTTGCATGAGGTGTGAGATGTGGGTTTCAGGTTATTAAAATTGCATTTAAATACATTTTGCATTGCATTCCACATTTGGTTGGGAGGTGAGGGTTAGAGCTTCATTGTTATAAGCTCATCATTAATTGTGTTGAGTGACAACCCTTGAGCTACTCTAGTCATCGATTCATTAAACTTGCTTGGTTGGTTTTGTTTGACCCTTATTTAGGAAGGACGGTAATTGGATGCTTGATTGGCTGGACTTGATCCATGTGTCTTCGGATGTTCTCTTGAGTTATGAGGCTTACTTTGTTTTTATGGGGTGTAGTCAATTTTGTTGTGTTTTGCTCGGGACGAGCAAAGGTTCGATTTGGGGGAATTTGATATACGTGTTTTATGTTGTATTTTTCCCTCATTTTCGATTGATTCTTGTGCTAAATAGTTAAGTTTGTGGCTTTGCTTTGATTAAATATCGTATTTTGATCTTAAGTTATGTTATGGAATGGTTTTAGCTTCTTTGGTTGACTTTTAGAACGTTTTCCGGTTATATTATACTCTTTCGGTTATTATGCGCGGTTTTCGGTTTTGTTTATATGTTACAGGAGCGTATAGAGAGTTATGAAGTCATTGGAGGCTAAAACGAGTCAAAATGTACTTGCCTCGAGGTGCGTGCCAAGTCACGAAAAGTCACGATTGAGATTCGAAGAATCGAGCGAAGAAACAAGAAGGATCATCAAAATGTGGCATGCAAGTAAGATGGGGGCGCAGCCCTTAGTCCCTACTTTGATCTATGCGCTCGCATCATAGATCAGGGAGATCAGAAGTCCCAAACCATGAAGGTTGCGGGCGCAGGGAACAAGGCCAAAAATGGTCTATGCGGGCGCAGGTCTTCGTTTTCTCGCCCCGATTGACTTCTCCGCGCGATTTTGCTTCGTGGGTTTTATTTTAATAAAACCCAAATACTATATATATAGAATGTAAAGGGGGCACGAACGTACCTAGTTTTTATGATATTTTTAGACCTAGGATTCCAAAATTACTTTTTCTCTCTAGAATTTTAGGATTAATTATTTTGTTCATGAATTCAAGCTTTCAATCAATGCAATTCAATCCTTATTTTGGTAATTTCTTTCCTTATGCTTTTCAATCCTTTTAATTTCATGTTTCTCTTTAATTTCTTAGTTTTTAGTCTAGATTAATTAGTTTTGTTGTTTTTGTTCTTAATTTAATTTTATTAGTAATTAATTTAGTTTTAATTAATTCCTTTTTCGTGATCATGTTGTTTAAATTCAATTTTACTTTTGTTCCCTTAATTATGAGTGAGTAGTCGTTTTCTCTAGGGTTAGGGGATCTATGATCATCACTTGAATTTAAATTAAGTTTTCTAATTAGTTCTTGGCTTCTAATTGAATTCCTATTATTGATTTCTAGTGATTGCTATTAAATTGTGGCCAGATTTAGTTGTAAGTTAGGTTATTGTTGAAATCGAGGCCTAAAGGTAAGATTACCAACACCGAATAATAGGCAAAAACGAAATTATGCGAGCGAGAGCCGGTAAAGGAGTTTTGAGGGAGTCTAAGTTCGAGAGAATTAATGAGCCCTAGTTCAATGAATGCCAATGAATTGATTAGTGAGCGTTAATTGAGTTTGTTGATTGATCATAGTGAACCAATAGCCCTAGGTTTCCATTAATAGAATTTAATCGTTAATTTCCCGTCATTTCCTTAGTTTCAATTCGTAGTCTTCTTAGTTCTAGAAACCATTTACCGAAATTTCCACCAAGGCCCATTACACGCTTTAGGCTTTTTAGAGCTAGTAGGATTTAATAGCTTCCCTGAGGATTCGATTCCTACTTCCCTAGCTATATTAGTTAGTGTTGTTTGGTTTATTTTTTAGAGGTGTGCGACAACCTGTTCATCTTTCATTTCTTCTTTTGAGCTTCAGAATTTCATTCCCCACATTTATATTTCCCTTGATCCCGTGTTTGGTTTATTTTTTAGCCACATTACAAGCCTATTAGCCTTGCTACATAATGCGTTATATGCCCAAACTTGGTTTGGGGGAGTTGAAGTAGTTGTGATGTTGTTAAAATAAACTTTTGAAGGGTGTTATGGAGGATTGATGGTGAAATAGTGGAAATGTTATTGATGAAAGTTAAATCATAAAGTTTCACATATAAGGCTCTGCATACCAATGTCTAGGCTGTTGTAGTTAATTAAAAAGTTTTATGTATGTGTGATGATTAAGTTTACTGTTTATTGAATTTTAAGCAAAAACAAATCATTAAGAGTCGTGAAACTATGTTTTATTATGCATGAAAAATAAAGTGAAAAAAAAAATTATGAAAGCATAATAAAGTTGAAAAAGAAAAAAGATAAAATAAAAAGAAAGAAGTTTAAAGTTTGTGAAGTAGTGGTTGATGATTAAATTATGAGAAGTATGGTGTTGATGTGAAAAAAAAAAGTTTGGTTAGATTTGGTTGAATTGGATGTCGGAGAATGTTGATGAATTTCCTTGATTTTATATGCGTATAGCCCGCATTCCACCACATTATCCCAAATTTTTATCCTACCCATCACCCTAGCCACGTTACAAGCTTATAAAAGTCCATTTTGATCTTCGTGCACATGTTGTGGTTATTGTGAAGTGAACCCTTTGTCAAGGTCGTAGAGTATTAATTGCATTCCGAGTCGACATTTAGGATGAGTGGATACCCTTAAACACTTGCATGAGGTGTGAGATGTGGGTTTCGGGTTCTTAATAGTGCATTTAAACACATTTTGCATTGCATTCCATATTTGGTTGGGAGGTGAGGGTTAGAGCTTCATTGTTAAAAGCTCATCATTAATTGTATGGAGTGACAACCTGTGACCTACTCTAGTCATCGATTCATTAAACTTGCTTGGGTGGTTTTGTTTGACCCGTATTTAGGAAGGACGGTAATTGGATGCTTAATTGGTCAGCTTTGATCCATGTGTCTTCAGATTTTCTCTTGATTTATGATGCTTATTTTCTTTTTTGGGATGCAGTCAATTTCGTTGTGTTTTGCTTAGGACGTGCAAAGGTTCGGTTTGGGGGAATTTGATATACGTGTTTTATGTTGTGTTTTTCCCTCATTTTCGGTTGATTCTTGTGCTAAATAGTCAATTTTGTGGCTTTGTTTTGATTGAATATCGTCTTTCGATATTAAGTTATGTTTTGGAACAGTTTTAACATCTTTAGTTGACTTTTAGAACCTTTTTTCGATTATTTTATACTTTTTCTGTTATTACGCGTGGTTTTCGATTTCGTTTATATATATATGTTACAGGAGCGTAATAGAGAGTTATGAAGTCATTAGAAGCTAAAATGAGTAAAAAAGCACTTACCTCGGGATGCTTGCCAAGTCACGAGAAGTCACGAATGAGATTCGAAGAATCGAGCGAAGAAATAAGCAAGATCGTCAAAATGTTGCTCAACTTGGTTCATGCGGGCGCAGCCCTTTAATCCCCACTTAACCTATGCGCCCGCAACATAGATCAGAAGTATCAAAACTCACTCAATATTCGCCATGCGGGCGCAGGGAACAAACTGGATTTGACCTATGCTGGCGCAGATAGCACGGATTTTGATCCGTTCGGCTTTTCTTTGCGGTTTTTGCTCGTGGGTTTTATTTTAATAAAACCTAAATACTATATATACTCAATGTAAAAGGGGCACGACCCTAACTAGTTTTTATCATATTTTTAGACCTAGGAATCCAAAATTCAATATTCTTTGTACAATTTTATAATTGATTACTTTGTTCAACAATTCAAGTTTTCAATTAATGCAATTCATCATTAATTTCGTAATTTCTTTCCTTATGCTTTTCAATTACTTTAATTTCATGAATCTCTTTAGTTTCTTAGTTTTTATTTTAGATTAATTAGTTTTGCTATTTTGACTCTTAATTTAGTTTTGTTAGTAATTAATTTAGTTTTAATTCTAGTTTTAATTAGTATTTGTTTATGATCATGTTACTTTATTTTTGTTTTGTTTTTGTTCACTTAATTATGAGAGAATAGTCGTTTTCTCTAGGGTTATGGGATCTATGATCATGGTATGAATTTAATTTATGTTCTCTAATTAGTTCTTGGCTTTTAATTGAATTCTTTTTATTGGTTTCTATTGATTGCAATTAAATTGTGGCCAGATTTTGTTGTAAGTTAGGTTATTGTCGAAATCGAGGCCGAGAGGTAAGATTACCACAATTAGACCACAGAATAATAGGAGAAAACGAATTTATGCGAGCCCTAGTTCAATGAATGCCAATGAATTGATTAGTGAGCGTTAATTGAGTTTGTTGATTGATCATAGTGAACCGATAGCCCTAGGTTTCCATTAATAGAGTTTAATTAATAATTTCCCGTCTTTCCTTAGTTTAAGTTATAGTCTTCTTTGTTTTAGTAGTCATTTACCGAAATTTCCACTAAGGCCCCTTACACACTTTAGGATTTTTAGAATTAGTAGAGTTTAATAGCCTCCCTGAGGATTCGATCCCTACTTCCCTAGCTATATTAGTCAGTGTTGTTCGATTATTTTTGAAAAATGCGCGATAGCTTGTTCAGTCAATGGTAAGAAGTAAGTGTGTTATGTTTTTCTCTTATTTCAACATTAATCATGCTTTGCATGGTCTATAATATTTATGTACTAAGCTTTGCTGATTATGTGTTTTGTGTGCATGGCCTATCTTTATTTGGCCCTACTATGATCCATTTCAATGGCGAGTAGAAGTCTAGAATAAAGAGAAAGCAACTGTTTCAGGTTGGCGTAGTAAAATATGCAGGTACACAGTGGAGAGTGCTCATTGTTCCTGAGTTTAGCTTTGTTGCTTTCGAATTGTTTTATTTATAATCTCTTTGCAGCTTATTTATTATGTTGTCGTTGTTGCACTAACTTTGTTTTAAGTTCATGAGACTTTAGTTGGGTTTTGAAATTTTATAAAACCTGATTGATTTTGGAAGCGCCATTGTTGGTTCCGAAATGTAATAAAGTATTTTTATTTGGAAGTGTTTTAAAAGTTTTTTTTAGTTTTATATATTTTAAAGTAGAAGTCATATGCTGTGGTACTTTGATAACAACTTTGTGGTACTCTGATAATAGCCTTAGTTGTTATCACGGTGGCGGTAGCACTTTGGATTTTCCTAAATTAGTAATTTATTTAATAAATGATTTCCGGAAATAGTAAGGGTTTTCCAAGGTGTTACATATCGTGTCAGATAGGGATTCTATGATTCGTTCGAAATTCTAGAAAAGTGTCCGGGAGAACTTTGGTACAACATTGAAAATGAGTACAACTTTCCATCTAGCAACCGATGGACATACAGAGAGAACCATACAAACTTTTGAGGACATACTAAGAGCTTGTATCATGGACTTTCAAGGGAATTAGGAGGATTGTTTAGATCTTATCGAGTTCTCATACAACAATAACTACCATGCAAGTATTGGCATGGCACCTTTTGAGGCTTTGTGTGGAAGAAAGTGCAGAAGTCCCTTATGTTGGAGTGACATAAGTGAGACAGTGATTTTAGGACCTCAATTGGTTGAAGAAACCACCGATAAGGTAAGAGTAATACAAGCACCATAAGATAGACAAAAGTCTTATGCAGACCAAAAATGCCAAGAAGTTGTGTTTGATGTTGGTGATGAAGTGCTACCTAAGGTATCAACAATGAAAGGTGTAATTAGGTTCGGAAAGAAGTGGAAATTAAGCTCGAAACATATAGGACCCTATGAGATCTTGCAAAGGGTTGGAAAAGTTGCCTATAAGCTAGCATTACCAATGGAGTTGAGCAAAGTTCACAATATCTTTCATGTGTGTCAACTAAGAAAATATGTTCCGGATGAGTCACATGTGTTACAGCTTGAAACAATAGAGTTAGACCAGAGTTTGACCTAAGAAGGGAGGCTACTTAAGATCCTTGATAGTAAGGTCAGGGTTACTCGTAGGATAAGTGTTAAAATAGTGAAGGTGTTGTGGTCTAACCAAGAAATCGAAGAAACTACTTGGGAGGCCGAAGATATGATGAGAGAAAAGTAACCAAATTTATTTCAGGTTGGTAGGTAGAGTTACGGGGACGTAACTCGAATCTTAAGGGGGGCAGAGTGCGATCTAATTTCGCGTGTATTTACCCTTAATTTTGTATGTTTTATGAGTTTTTACATCTTTTAGCAAAGTATTAGGAAAGTTTTATGTTTGTTCACTAAAAAGTTGTGAAGCAAGGTCGAGTTAAATGTCTAAAGTCTACAACAACATAGTATTATAATGAAAAAGCTTGAAGTAAATGTAGTCTCTATTCAAACTCCATACAATAATTTGCATTAAGTTTCGGAACAAAACTTCTTTTAAGGGGGGTAGACCATAATACCCCATATTTTCATGTATTTAAAAGAGTTATTTTCATATTTCATACGTATGTTTTAATATTTTTGTTGAGAAATAATATTTAATAAGAATATTGAACAAGGGAAATTTAAATAAATTCTAATTAAAATAATTATTTTGTGTTTATAAATAATATTTTATGTTTTATTAAATATTTAGAAAAGTTTCTAAAATTAGAATTTTTAGAGTTTCCCAAATTGTTTTAAAATAAGGGCATAATAGTCATTTCGAACATTAAGGGTATTTATGGAATTGCACCATATCCTACTTTGGGGCCTAAAAATTCCCCTTAAAACCCAAATTTTCATATTTATTTTTGCAACTTTAGGATTTAGGATTTCCAAAAATTTAGAGAGAGAAGGAGAGGAAAAAAATTCGAGCAAAAAAAGAAGGCTGGTGATTTTTTTGCAAAAAAAAACTTGATCGTGGCTTCTCGCCAAAGCCCCCCGCTTGCTGTCGCCGCTGCACCTCGCCAGCCACCTTCCTTCCCACACTTGGTATTTTTGAAACTTTTTAAAAAAAAATTCTTCTTCTTTTCTTTTTGATTCAATCTTGTAAATTCATGTTTATGTTTATGATTAATCATGTATCTATAGTTTTAATTATGTTTTCATTAAGTTATTATGATTTAGTTTAAAGCATGAATTTATTTGTTGATCATAAAATTTTAATTAGGGTTTATAAAATGATGAAATTCTTGATTTTTATGTGTTTTAATGATTTAAACTTCAATATTATGATCATGAATTGTTGTTGGGTGAATTTATGATGATTTTATGAAGTTTAGATTGATTTTTAAACAATTTAAACATAAATTATATTGCTGTCCAAATCTTATAATCGTGAAAATCAATAGAATAAATATTATGAACATGTTTTGTTTTATGAAAAATTATTTTAAAGCATAGATTTGTTTCATAATGATGTTAGTGGATTGTATAAGAGTTTCATGATAAATTTATGATGTAATTTTTATGAGTTTTTTAATGAGTTTTAGATGAATAAATAAAGCTGTAAATTTTTATTAACATATATTTATGCCCAATAAAAATAGTAACATGTAACATAGTAAGTTATAATTATTTTTAATGCATCTAAGTATTGTATATTGACCTTAGGACATGATTATAGTGTTTTATGGTCAAAATATGATATTTAGAAAGGTTTAAGAGTGTTTTTAAGAAGGTTTACAAAGCTGCCATTTTTGGAAAATTACCGAAAATCATGTATTTTGCAATAGAAAAATTAAAATAAAGTATGGAATTGAATAGAGACCATATAGGAAATGTTTTGGACAAGTTTCCAATGTAGAAAGTTAGTTTAGAGTTGTTGTAGAATTTAGTCAACGAGGTTTTAATTTAATTCCGGTTTTCTCTATGTAGGAAAATTCGATTTAGTAGACGTTTAGAAGTTGTGGCGGATCGCCACTGCAACACAATGTACGTAAGTACTATAGACAAACATTGAAATTAGAATTCATGCTTGATTAATCTTATATTATATGTTGTTATGCTTGATTGGATTGTGAAATTGACATGCATGACAAGTTTTATTAGAAGCATGATTTTATATTGTTTGGACCTTCCACAATTATAATAATATAAATTCTTCAAGATTAAATTGGAATGGTATGGTCAGTTTAAAATTGGCCAATAGCTTATTAAAGAAGAAAGAAAGTTATTTAAGTTGGTTAGTTACTTAATCAAAAAGAAAAGAAGTTTGTCAATTTTATTCACACAGTTAACAGAAGGTAATGAGCAAATATTTTTGTACATGTTGCCACTCACAGTTTAATGTGTGGTCAAGGAGAAAGTAAATAGTTAGCCATTCACAGTTAATGTGCGGTAAAGGAAGTTTAGTTTAATTACAGGACACACATAAGATTATTTTTAGAATCACTTTAAATCAAAGATAATGAATATGGCTTGCTTAACTCTATGCATGTTTTTATGTGTTGTTATGTGTGAGTCGTAACTGTTAAACCGGTTAATCATGTAAAGCGCAAGAGGGTTCACACCAAAACTCTTGGAACGTATATACCTTGAGTGTGAACAATGGGGGGACTTGTATGAAACAATGATCTATGACTTCTAACTAAAGTACAAGACGTTGTACTCTTTTATATTTTTAATGCATTGGAATTCCATCACTTTATGTGATATAGGTAATACCTTGTTGGAGTTTCTCCCAACTGTAGGGGCCCCGGATTTTAGGGTCCCAAATTTTTTGGTCTCCTTCCCCAAACCGTCCATAGGTCGATTTAAACCTAAAAAATTGGTTTAAGAGAAGGTGAAATGGATTTTGTTAGAAGTATTTGCAAAAAAACAGTAGCGCAGGAAATTCAGTCGCGCTAGCATGGTAGCATCACAAACTTTGTCACTCTGACAGTACAGCGCTGCAAATTTTGTCGTGCTGCAGCAGTAGCGTTACATACTCTCTTCGCCCTCCTTCAACAGCAAAGACCTTAAGTTTATATGTAGGAAAGTTGTTTAGAAAGACCATATTGTAGGGCTTGTAATAATGTAATATATGTTTGAATTTTTTCAATGAATTAGTAGTTTTTAAAGTTTGTACGTACTCTCTTCGCCCTCCTTCATAGGATCCACTTTCCTTTTTTGTCTCTAGCTACCAAAACTTAGTGCGACACACCTTTATGGCCAATTGGCTATGTGGTCTTCGTATGTTACTCTTTCAACAACACAATGCATGGTTTATACTCTTTTGCCCTAAATAATTCCTACTTCTAAAAAATCTAAAAAATCTTGGTTTCATCCCAAGTCCCAACTTTAATTGTATGTTGCCAATAGATATCCCTCCAGAATCTTTGAGGAAAACTAAGGTGAGGATTTCCAATGACTTTTAACTTTTCAAGTTTAAAAAACTTACACTGATCTTAAAACTAGTAGGTATAAAATTTGAGGGTGCTGGTGTTTTTCATCTAATTTTACTTGATTTTCTTATTTCGGTAAAAAATTCACTAAATTTACCTTTTTATCTTGTTAATTTCTCAATACATATATGAATGCTCTGTGGTTCGCATTACCCCACCTATGATGGTTCTCCTTAATTTATTTACAAAGCACAATGTAGAAAGTAAAAAGACTTAGGAGTAAATTTTAGTGTGCAGGTTGGGTTTCTTTAGGATGCTGGTCTTAGCTTGTCATTTGTAGTAAACTGGCCTGAGCATATGCAAATTACATGCCTCATAGAGAGATCACGATGAGTAAGGTGAGGTTTGATTCCACTCAAAAAGAATAGTAGGACACCAGCCATTACAGCAACGCGGCAGGACAGCAATGCAGCAGAGCAGCAGCGTGCGAAACTATGCAGGAAGACATCAGCGCAGCTGAACAGCAGTTGGTCAGAACTACATCACAACAGTGTGCGAAACTCTGCAGCAAGACAGCAACGTAGTAGAACACCATCACAACAGATTAACACGACCGCAGCAGAGCAGCAGCTCAGCAGGACATCAACTCAGCAAGACAAAAGCTCAACAAAGCTGCATAAGAGCAGAGCGCGCAGCAGAACAACAGGACTGGGACGCAGCAGAACAGCGCACGTACAAGTTCAGGTGAGAATCAATCGTATTTTGAGCCTGATAGGCTTTTGCTGGTCTAGGGGAGAGATAAATTTGATATTACATGAAGTCCGAAAATATAGATGATGCCATACTTCATGTAGAGTATTTTTTTGGCTAATTTAGTTTGGAAATTTGAATGGACAGCTTTAGAAGGAGATAAGGTTGATTTATCCGAAAAACAAAAGTTCTGCATTGCAATCAATCATCCTCTCCATGCCTTCATTGCTCCTAGGCATACTACAAACCATACTTTAGGGGAGAGATAAATTTGATATTACACGAAGCCCGGAAATAATGATGATCCCATACATCATGTAGAGTATTTTTTGGCTAATTTAGTTTGGAAATTTGAATGGACAGCTTTAGAAGGAGATGAGGTTGATTTATACAAATAACAAAAGTTCAGCATTGTAATAAATCATCCTCTCCAGCTCTAGTCTATGTAAAAGTGCCATATTTATATATGATTAGCTAGTATGCTTAGAATCCCCTCTAAACAACAATCCAGTAGAACATAACAGCACAAAAAAGAATAGGATTTGTTTTGAGCAAGCATTACTATATAAATGTAAGCGTTTTGATGTGAATTTTCTTATGATTTGGAAAACTCACAAGAAATAACTAAAGTTTCGAACTTCTAAAGGCCAAGCCACCAAAATTCCTAAATTTAGGTTGATCAATTAGTATTTGATTAAAGCCTAAGCACCCTCAAAGCCACTAATTAATCTTCACAAGAGTATAAAGGAATTGACCACCAACTCTATAAAATTTTCTGAAATTTGTTTCAAGAAAACAAACAAACTTTTATTCAATTCAAACTTAATTAATTTACAACCTAATTTTGAGATTATTTATAGGTATAATCATCAAAAAAATCCTAACTAAAAACAACTAAAATACACGCATAAAGACAAGGAAATTCGACCCTCACAAAACAAACACACAACAAGATAAGTATGCCACCTCATCATTGCATGTTGGTCTTATCTTGCCTAACAAGCTCTAACAAACTAACTAATGAAAAAAATATCCTAACAACTTGACTAAATATTTAATTAACAAGATAATCATCAGATTTTATGCTAAAAATCACAAAAATAATTGCTACCCAACGACAAAGAAAATCGTCAAAAAACACGCTTCAAGAAACCGTCTATTTTTGCGCAATTTTCAAGAATCTTCAAGAAATGCTTCAAAATCCAATCTTTTAATCATGAAACCTTCAAGAATATGTCCTTCATGTATATTAGCATAATTATGATGATGAAGACTCACCAAGAAATAAAGACTCAAAGCCTATAATGAGAAAAACCCAGTGGGAAAAAATCTCATAGGCAAAAACCATCTTGTTCCCCATAATCCACCATTCTTTACCTTGATTTGCATGCCACTTAGTGATATGTGACCATGCACACACAAATCCCTACCCTTGATGCACCCATTTAACTTATATCACCATATGCAATTATTTCACCTATGGTTGCATCTTTGCCATGGATATTACAATTGAGATTACCACCTTCGAAGTTCTTGATTGGAGTGATATCACTAATATTATCAATTGCACTATTATCATTATCAATTGTAATATATCAATAATATTATCAATGTCACTGTTTCTTGCACTTACATCACCTCCCCTTTTTTTAAAGAGTTTGACCACAAACTTCGAAGTTGTTCATTTGGCACATATAGAGATAAATCACCTATACTGAAAGTAGCAAGGACTCTATATTCTCCTAGTAATTCAAGTTGATAAGCATTATCACCAACTTTTTTTCAAAATCTTGAATGGTCCATCACATTTAGGCATCAATTTATTTTTCCTGTGATTAGGAAACCTTTGCTTCCTGATATGTAACCAAACCAAATCACCTTCTTTGAATTGACGTGGGCTCCTGTGTCTATTTGCGCGAGCCTTATACTGATCATTCACCTTTTCAATTCTTACTCTGATCTGGGCATGTAACTTCTGCATATATTGAATCTTATCCAAAGCAGTTTTATGAACCAACTAACCTTTAGGAACACAAATGAATTCAATTGCCAATTTAGGATTGACTCCATAAACCACTTCAAAGGGTGAATGTTTAGTTGCATAAGTAGGTGATCTGTTGTAGGAAAACTCAGCATGCGCCAATTTCAAATCCCAATCTTTCTCAGTTTTACTTACCAATCAAAGCAGTAGTACCCCTAAAGTTATGTTCGTTACCTCAGTTTGCCCATCAGTTTGTGGGTGATAGGAAGTACTAAAAAGTAACTTGGTACCAACCAGCTTCCATAGTGATTTCCAAAAATAGCTCATAAATTTCGAATCCCTATCACTGACAATTGTTTTAGGTATACCGTGCAATCGTTCACATCCCTAAAATATAGCTCTGCAACATTAACTGCATCATCAGTTTTATTGCAAGGAGTGAAATGTTGCATCTTTGAAAACCTGTCCACCACTACCATAATAGAATCTTTATTTCGAGCAGTTCTAGGTAGACCAACAATGAAGTCCATTGATATATCTTCCCAGGGTCCATCAGGAACTGGCAATGGTATGTATAAACCTTGATGAAAAGTTGCTTTAGCCTTTTGACATACACACATTGACAAATCACAGTTTCCACATCTCTAATCATCTTAGGCCAATAAAAATGTTCCTGCAGCATGCTTAATGATTTAGCAATTCCAAAATGCCCTGCAAGACCCCCTCCATGCGCCTCTCTAACAAATAACTCCCTTATTAAACAGCTAGGCACGCACAACTAGTTCCCTTTGAACAAAAATCCATTATGTAACACATATGATCCTACTACTCCATTCCCCAGTTGTTGCATCACAGGCCCAAAATCCATGCCACCTTCATAATATGTTTTGATATGGTTGAAACCCAACAGCTTGCGGTTTAACACAATGATCAACACATACCTTCTAGAAAGTGCATCTACCACCACCTTAGACTTGCCATATTTACATTTTGAAGAAAAATGAAAAGATTGAAGGAACTCCACCCATTTGGCATGTCTAGGATTCAGTTTCTACTGACCATTGATATGTTTCAATGTTTCATGATCAGAATGCAGGATGAAGTGATTAGGCCTCAAATAATGACTCCAATGATCCAGAGCTCTAACGATTGCATAAAACTCTTTATCATAAGTGGAATAATTTAACCTGGCCCCATTCAATTTTTTGCCGAAATAAGCAATTGGTTGTCTTCCCTGCACCAGAACTGCGCCAATCCCTACATTGCTTGCATCTGTTTCAACTTTGAAAGGTGTGTGGCATAACAACTCCTTGATTTTTTCGAAGGCCCTCTGCGCCTCCTTGGTCCACTCAAACTTCTTATCTATCTTGATGCATTCAGTCATAGGAGCAACAATTGATGAGAAGTTTCTGAAAACCTTCTCTAGAAGGAAGCCAAACCATGAAAAGGACGTACTTCAGTCACGTTTGTGGGTGTTTGCCATGATTTTAACGCTTCAACCTTCGATTGATCCACTGAAACCCCATGTTTTGACTCAACATAACAAAGAAACATCACACTACTCACCATGAAATAACACTTCACCAATTTCCCATAGAGCTTTTGTTGTCCCAAAGTCTCGAGAACCTGCCTTAGATGCTGTAGATGATCTCCATTGTTTCTACTGTAAATCAGTATATCATCTAAGTACACAACAAAAAACTTCCCGAAATATGGTTTCAAAACTCCATTCATGAGCCTCATAAAAGTGCTTGGTGCGTTGGTGAGTCCAAAAGGCATGACTAACCACTCATATAGACCCAATTTAGTTTTGAAGGTTGTTTTCAGCTCATCTCCTTCCCTCATACGAATTTGATGATATCTACTTCTTAAATTAATCTTGGAAAACACTTGTGAACCATACAACTCATCTAACAATTCGTCGAGCCTCGGGATGGGAAACCTGTACTTGATTGTGATGTTGTTGACAACTAGGGAATCAATACACATGCACCATGTACCGTCTTTTTTATGAACAACGAGTGTTGGAACAGCACACAGACTCATACTTTCTCTGACATATCCCCTTTGCATTAATTCTTCAATCTTTTTTGTATTTGCTTTGTCTCCTCAGGATTGCATCGATATGCTGGTTTATTAGGAATTAGAGAACCTGGTATCAAGTCAATCAGGTGTTCAATTCCCCTAGTGGGAGGCAAACCTGGTGGTAAGTCATCTAGAAATATATCTTCAAATTCCTTCAATAGTGGTTGAAGAATTTTTGGGATTGCAGATGTTTCAACTCTCACTTCCTTGGCCATCAGCAGGATTGGTAATCAATTAATTCCTTTACCAATTACCTAGGATTTGACAAGAACACTCCTTTTTTGTTTTACACATACAATTTCCTCTTGCCTTGCGCCATGTTTAATGGTTTTAGGGCAATTGGCTTGTCAGTTTCCTGTTTCTTGATGACATATATATTAGTTCTTCCATCATACTACAAAAATCGACCATATTGCCAGGGCCTACCAAATAATATATGACAAGCATCCGTAGGGCAAACATCACACAATACAGAATCCTCAAACTGACCAATTTTGAAATTGATCATGGCTTGCTTTGTTTCTTTGACATCACTGGTATTGCTTAACCAATGTAACTTGTAAGGTTGAGGATGATTGTATGTGGGGTAATTTAATTTCTGAATCAATAGGGTAGAGACCACATTAGTACAGCTGCCACTATCAATTATCACGTCACACAGCTTGCCTTGTACATTACACCTGGTCACGAAAATTTTGTCCCTCTGGTTCTCTTCAATTGGCGCAGGTTTAGACTAAAGAACACTCCTAAGGACTAATGCCTGACCTTGTGTTTCTGCCTCTACTTCCTCCATAACATTACTGCTTTTTTCTTCCTGTGACTCAGAATTTTTGTCCTCCCCTTCTTCAAGAAGAACATCTAGGTAAGCATCCTCAATATCTTGTGCTTCCCTGATAGTGATCACCCTGGAGCTAGGGCAATTGTGTTGCATGTGCCCATATCCTTGACACTTAAAACACTTCCTTTTATCATCAGGGATTACAGGTGGTTTCACTGGAGTGGCTGTCCTTTTAACATTATCGAGATTAGGTTTAGCACTAGATGGTTGGGGATACACCACTTCCTTCTTGGATTCATAGGATTTAAAGAATGATTTTGTAGGCTTCTTTCAATTCCCATGTTTTTCAACCCAGAGTGCTACTTTACATATTTCATCATAAGTTAAATAAGGCTGCAATTCCACTTTCTCCCTATTGGAATCATCCAGTCCTGCAACAAATCGAGCAACTTTGTGGTCTTCCTTCTCTTCCAGATCACACAATATCGACATCTTTTAAAAGGCATTGATATATTCTTCAACACCCTTTTACCCTTGTATCAAAGTATGCATCTTCAGGAAATTATTCTGCTTATATTCATGTGGTACAAATTTCTTCCTCAATTCCCTTTTTAATTTGTGCCATGAACTTATTTTTGACTTGCCTTCCTTTTTGAGTTTTCTTTGTAGTCCTTCATACCACAAACTAGCATAGGAAGTTAGCTTTAATTCCGCCACTCTGAAGGCTTTATTATCGTCATATTCTTTGTAATTGAAGACTCTTTCTGTTCTCCTTAGCCAATCAACGAAAACTTCAGGATCTAGACTGCCATTGAACTCAGGGACTTCCAACTTTAGGCTACGATCATCACCCTTCTGTTTGTCATGGCTTTTGTATCTGTTTCGGTCATCTTCATCACTAAAACTAGTGTCATAATTAGGCCTAGGTTTGCGTGCACTCTTGCCTGAGTTTTCATCAACAGAACTTGAATCAAGATCCTCAATTACGTGTCCCTTTTTACTGTTTTTCGATCTTCCTGACACAAACTTCATCACTTCCTCTAGCATGGTTCGTAGTTCCTTTATTTCATTGTCCCTTCTGATTTCCTTAGCTTGTTCTAAGGACAATCCCTTTTGAAAGTTAGCTGGAACTTCTTCCCCTCCACCTTCCGTAGCAATGTTGTTAAAAGTGTTTGATAAATTGATGAGCACTTGAGAATAAACGATCTCTCAACGAAAGCACTAAATTTGATGTGAATTTTCTTATGATTTGGAAAACTAACAAGGGATAGCTAAATTTTCGAACTTCTAAAGGCTAAGCCACCAAAATTTTTAAATTTAGGTTGATCAATTAGTCTTTGATTAAAGTCTAAGCACCCTCAAAGCCACTAATTAATCTTCACAAGAGTATAAAGGAATTGACCACCAACTCTTTAAAATTTTCGGAAATTTGTTTCAAGAAAACAAACAAACTTTTATTCAATTCAAACTTAATTAATTTACAACCTAATGTTGAGATTATTTATAGGTATAATTATCAATGAAATCTTAACTAAAAACAAATAAAATACACGCACAAAGACTAGGAAATTTGGCCCTCACAAAACAAACACACAACAAGATAAGTATGCCACTTCAACATTGCATGTTGATGTTATCTTGCCTAACAAACTCTAACAAACTAACTAATGAAGAAAATATCCTAACAACTTGACTAAATAATTAATTCACAAAAATACTTGCTGCCCAAGGACAAAGAAAATCGTCAAAAAACACGCTTCAAGAAACCGTCTATTTTTGCGCAATTTTCAAGAATCTTCAAGAAATGCTTCAAGATCCAATCTTTTAATCAAGAAACCTTCAAGAATCTGTCCTCCATGTATTTTAGCATAATTATGATGATCAAGTCTCACCATGAAATAAACACTCAAAGCCTGAAACGAGAAAAAACCGGTGGGAAAAAACTCATAGGCAAAAACCATATTGTTCCCAAAAATCCACAATTCTTTTCCTTGTTTTGCGTGCCACTTAGTGATATGTGACCATGCACACACAAATCCCTAACCTTGATGCACCCATATAGCTTATATCACCATAGCCATATGAGGTAAACTATTCTACTCACGATCTTGAGCTAGCAGCGATCGTGGTTGCTTTAAAGATATGGATGCATTACTTGTATGGAGCAAAGTGTAGGATCTACACGGACCACAAGAGTTTAAAGTACTTTTTCACTCAAAAACATTTAAACATGAGACAAAGGAGATAGCTTGAGTTGATCAAGGATTATGATTTAGATATCCAAAACCATGAAGGGAAGGCCAATGTAGTAGCAGATGCTTTAAGCCATATAACGAAGCATGGAGTGAATTCTTTAGTGGTCGCTAA
Organism: Suaeda aralocaspica; assembly: GCA_016808085.1. Taxonomy (NCBI): domain Eukaryota; kingdom Viridiplantae; phylum Streptophyta; class Magnoliopsida; order Caryophyllales; family Amaranthaceae; genus Suaeda; species Suaeda aralocaspica. The sequence goes on along the minus strand of PYUH01000171.1, from coordinate 1,754,973 downwards.
TGCGCTATGTAGAGACTTGGAGAGAATGAGGTTGGAGATAGTGAAGGAGGGAGTGTAACACCCTGGAATTTCCTAACCTTCTACTCCATATGTTAGATTTGACAAACAATAAAAGTTAAATTAGAGACAAGTCAAACCAAGACAACTATAGAGAAAGTGAGAGACAAGAAGAAAACACGCGATTTTAGCGAGTAAACCTTTACTAGGCCCAATAGGAAGGAAAAAAACCTCAACCACTAGGGATTTTGACTCAATTCTCTTTTCAATAACTAGGGCCAACGACTCTATTACAATCCTACTTAGTATGGACTTCTCTAAGTACAACTCAGTACTTGTTCCCCCTTAACTTGTTCCCCCTGAACAAGTTCTTTTCTTTACTTTCTCTTTCTCTCTTGTTGGCTTAACCGGCCTTCTCTATTCTCTAAGTTCTCCTTTTCTTTTCTCTTCTCTTTCTCTTTCTCTTTACAAGTGATTCACTCAAATCACTCACCTTTCCCCGAACCCAATATTACAGACTCATATAAGTTAACACAATCCTAGTACAACTGACACTTGTACCTAGTCTTGTATGCCTTCGGTGATTCGCGTAAGTCTGGGTTGATTTCTTCTCTTCTGATCTTCAATATTTATAGTGAAGTAATAAGTAGGGTTTCTCTGATTTTCTTCCTTGTTTTCACGATTCACAACTCACTAATATCTTGGTGAATATTCTTCATAAAGTGAATTTAGATCAATTCTCAATCTACATTCACATGCTTCATTCTTCATATAACTTATTTGTTACCAAAATCTTGTTTATATATCTTTTCCAAATATCTTCAGAGATCTTGATAGTATCTTCTTAGAATATACTTTCCATATTTTCTCAGATTAATCTACTTTGAAATCTTGTTTTCATGTATTCTCTGAATATACTCATGTGTTGACATAGATCTTCTCGATTACGTACAATTTATCTCAATGCTCCTTGAGACAACTGAACTTGAGACAAGTTCTTCAATTGGTACAACTACTACTAATGTGTATTTATCTTGACATAAAACAAATAACCCATTAGTAGTATGTGTTTGTCATCATCAAAACCCCTAGGGTCAACAATATTCCACCTTTTTGATGATGACAAACACTTAGACAAAAATATAATGTATAGAATAAACTAGATACATTTTAAAATAACTTGAAAATAAAAATTACGACAAACAGATTAACATAAAAAAAATTAATGAGTTTTTAACAGAGAAAAGCAGTTTTAAGCATGAGAGGCAAGAGACAAGGGATACTTCGATATTTTTGTCTCTTCTTTTGCTCCTTTTCCCCCTTTTAACAGCATCTAAAAGTACTTTGGCATATCACAGCATCAATAGATAAGTTATAGTCATAGAACAGCATATATCAAAAGCAATAATAGTATCCATACCAACAATGAAACATAACTATCCAGCACCAATAGACAATGTGCTCATAAAAAATTGAAAGAAAAAGAGTGGAAACAAGTAGAAATAAAAAAGAGAGCTTCAAAATAAACTAAGCATTTGATTTTTCTTTTTTTTCATCATTTTTTTTGGGGGGGGGNTTTTTTTGGGGGGGGGGGGGGGAATTATCATTCAACAGCATCATTAGTTTGTTGCTCCTGGATGGCAATAGTGGTAGTTTCAATTTGTTGTTCTGCTGGATTGGTTGTCTCTCCCCTGCCTTCCTTCACGTGTTCCTCCTCATTGTCCTGAGCTTCTTCTTCCTCAATCACTACATCATCTAGAAAGTGGCTTACCTTGGCCTTGAGATCAACCATCTCATCCCCTAAAGCATCCATCTTCCTCTCTACATCATCTAGCCTTTTCAGTAATAGCCCTTTCAACATATCCTGTTTATTCATCACTTCCTAAACATCCACAACCAACTGGGCCATCAGGTCACCTACTTTGACCATAGAATACTTCCCAAATCCTATTGTAGTGTCAGTAGGCTTGACCTCAACCTCCTTAGGCTCTTTTCCCTTAGAAGCAAGCCTTTGGCTTTTCTGTGCCCCAGCTTCCTTCTCAGCAGGCCTATTCGCAGGTTTAGCCCTAGTTTTAAATTGAACCACACCATCAAAAATTTCAAGCTTAATGAAAGAAAAAGAGTTTTTACTAAGAATATCAGTAAAACTTAGAGCAACCAAATGTTTCTTTGGAATGGTGGTATGCTGAGCTATGAGATATGTCAACAAAGCACCATAGCCTAGAGCATTTTGATTTTCAATACAGTGAGTGAGATGTTTGGCCATCACAGAAGCAAAGTTAATTTTTCTTTTTGTTGCTAGGCAGTATATGTATGCAAGATCAAGCAATTTTGGCTTTCCACGTCCATGAGTCCGTGGAAGCACATTCTTACGCAGAAGAGTATAACTTACCCAATGCACTCATATCACTCACATTCACAGTTGTTCTCCCACGCCTTCCACCAAAATATTCAACAACTACATCGTTCACAATTCCCTCTCCAAAATCAACATTCACCTTTTGTTTAGCATAATAATCATAACCTTCCAAACTTAAATTAAAAGTAGTGGCCTGGCAAAAGATTCAACATTTAATTGTATAATCTTTCCATTAACTACTCCCACACAACTATCCCCAATTCGAGTAAATGAACCACATAGTGCAAAGACATTGGTTGAGGACATATATTTAACAAAACATTCTCCAAACAAAAAGTTCCATGCTTGAAATTCAATTAGGTCAAGGAATTGATCAAACTTACTTTGTTTGCATCACTATAAATCAATCGCCAGACCACGCACTAAAAGATTTGTACTTTGATCTCCATCAATTTCACCCTCTTCATCTTCATCATCTTTCTCCTCCTCTTCAACTTGCTCCTTTTCTGCTGTCAATTCATTTTCCTCATAACTCTCAACCACTTCTATCTCCCTTTTTCATTTTGAGCCCAAATCCTTCGAAATTAGGGTTTGAGACTTTTGGGTTTTTTCGGTTTTACAAGAGGTAAGAGACATGGATTTTTGTGTTGGGACATTAGGTGGAGCAACGAAGGTAGACTTGTTTTCGTTGTCTACTTGGATATTGGTCTTCACCATTGTAATTGCAAGGAGGATCAACGAAGGTAGACGTTTTCAAGAAGAGAACTTAGAAGAGAAATTGAAGTTTGTGAATTCGAATTTGAATAAGTGTGTAATTGTGGTAGGTAGGTGGGTGTTTGGAGGTATAAATAGGTTAGAAGAGACATTTGAAGGGTTGGGTTCATTCAATTTGGGCTTATGAACTTGGTTGGGCTTTTAATGAGACATTTAAATTTGAAGAACGTACTCAAAACGCGTAGAAGATTAAACAGATTAATTCCCCCTAAATTTTTCGGTTTTTTTTTTTTTTTTTTTGATTAGTTTACAAAGAAGGTTTAAAAAAACGAAAAATTTAACCAAAAGGTTTTGAGGACAAGTGTCATAAAAGATGCCATCAAGTTTGTAAATTAGGCAGTTCAATAGTATTATTGTGATCTCAACATGCTTACCCTAGACTTATTGGTGTACAAAATTAATTGTACCATGATTGTGTATGCGTGCCAATCTAGACTTAGTCATTGAGGGATTTGGAGCTAGGAAGATTATTTTAATCTAATCATCCCAAGTTCAAGTCTCAATTTTTCATGCCTTTCTCTAGGTAATGGTTTAGTGAGTATGTCTGCTATTTGTTGTTCAGTGGCACAAAATTCCATTTTGCCTAATTTTTTCTCAACACTGTCTTATAAGAAATGGTGCCTTATGTGAATGTGCTTTACTCTAGAGTGATGAGCTGGATCTTTAGAAATAAAAATAGCACTAGTGTTGTCACAGTAAATAGGAACACATTCAAATTTAACACCAAAGTCTCTAACCTATTGTTTGATCCAAATCATTTGAGAGCAACATGCTGCTGCTGCCACATATTCTGCTTCAACTGTGGACAAGGCTACTGTGTTCTGTTTCATTGAACTCCATGATACCAGTTTTGTCCCCAGGAATTGTACCATCCCAGAAGTACTTTTGCGATTTACCAGATCATCTGCATAGTCAGCATCAGCAAAACCTACTAGATCAAATGAATTAGTACTATGATAGAACAAGCTTAAGTCACTTGTTCCTTTAAGATACCTTAAGATTCTTCTAACTGCCTTTAAATGAGATTCCTTTGGATTGGCTTGAAATCTAGCACATAATTCCACACTAAAGGTTATGTCAGGTCTACTAGCAGTTAGATATAATAAAGAACCAATCATACCCCTATCCTGTTTTTGATCAACAGTTGTACATTTATGTCTTCATCTAAACGTGTACTTGTACCCATAAGTGTATGATTGTCTTTGGAATTCTCGCGCGAGACCGTATTTTTTCAGAAGTTCCTTGATGTATTTTTGTTGCTGAATCATAATTCCTTCCTTAGTTTTCAACAGTTTCCTAATTTATTTTAAGGCAAGGGCCTAAAGGTAATTTCCACTTTTTAGGATAAGTATGGGCTTTTCCAAATCCCACTTTGGGGCCTATAAATACCCTTTAAAACCTAAATTTTCAGATTTCATTCATCATAGTTGTCATTAGGATTCCAAAATTTAGAGAGAGAAAGAAAAATAAAAGAGAGGGAATTTCCGGGAAAAAAATCGGCTCGGTTTTTCGGAAAATAAAGGTGAGACCGTTTTTTGGGAGATCGTGCCTCGGGATTCGCGCCACCTCGCACCTCCCCTTATTTTCGGTATAATAACAAACTTTACAAAAAAATAATTTCTCCTTCTTTCTTTTTGGTTCAATTTTGCAAATTCATGTTCATATTTCTCCTTCTTTCTTTTTGGTTCAATTTTGCAAAAAAATAGTTTCAATCATGTTTTATGAAGTTATGATTTGTTTTAAAGCATGAATTAATTTGTTGTTCATGAAATTTTATGTTAGGGTTTATAAAGTATGAAAGTTTTGATTTTTATGAGTTTTTATGATTTAAACTTCAATATTATGATCATGGATTGTTGTTTTGTGAATTTATGATGATTTTATGAAGTTTAGAATGATTTTTAAAGGCTTTAAATATAAAATAAATTGTTGTCCAAATTTTATAGTCATGAAATTCAATAGAATAAATATTATGAACATTTTTTGGCTTATGAAAAATTATTCTAAAGCATAGATTGGTTTCATAATTATGTTAGTTAAATGTAGAAGAGTTTTGTCATGAATTTATGATGTTTTTATGAGTTTTTCATGACTTTAAAGTTAATAAATAAATCTGGAAATTTTATAAAAACAAGTTAAGGTAAGGTTTAAGTGTTCATATTATTGCTAATATGATCAGATATTAATTCTATGATGTTACATATAAATTTTAGTATGTTTTATGAAGTTTAAAAGTGATTTTAAGCATGTTTAACATGCTGTCCAGAATTTATAAAGTGAATAATAAGGCTTTTAAAGTATGTAATTAGCATGAATTGATCACATAAATCAAGTAATACATTGTATGATTGATTTATGTTGTTTTTTAATTTTTTTAAGGAGTTTTGGTGATTTTAAATTGCTATTCATTTTTCTAAAGTGGCATAAAATTTATATTAAGGTTTCATAAAGTATAAATAAGTCCCGAAAACCAAGTAATCATACAATAGAAAATAAAAGTGTAGTATGGAATTGAATAGAGATCATATAAGGAATGTTTTCGACAAGTTTCCAATATAGAAGTTAGTTTACAGTTGTTGTAGAACTTAGTCAACAAGGTTTTAATTTAGTTTCGGTTTTCCTTATGTAGGAGACTTTGATCTAGTCCACTTCTAGAAGTTGAGGCGGAGAACCATTACTTTACAAGGTACGTAAGTACTAAAGACAAACACAGGAACTAGAATTCATGGTTGGATGATCCTTGATTATATGAAATATTGTTATGCTTGTTTGAATCATGAATTGCGTGCATGACAAGTTTTATTAGAAGCATAATATATAGTATGATGACATTCCACGTTAAATAGTAATATAAATTCTTATAAGATTGAATTGGAATGTTATGATCAGTTTCATTTGGCCAATAGTTTATGAATCAAGAAAGGAAGATTTTTTTTTTAAGTTGGTTAGTTACTTAATCAACAAGAAAGTTAGTTGTGAATTCTTATTCACATGTTAAAAGGAGTTATGAGCAAATATTTTATACATGTTGCCACTAACAGTTAATGTGTGGTAAAGGAAGTTCAATTTGATTAAAGGACACACATAAGATTAATTTTGAATCATCTTAAATTGGAGATAATTAATACGGCTTGCTTGATGTGATGCATGTTTTTGTGTGTTGTTGCATGTGAGTCATGACACTGTTTAACTAGTTAATCTCGTAAAGTATAAGAGGTCTTGCATCAAAACTCTTGGAACGTATATACCTTGAGTATGAACAATGGGGGGAGTCGTATAAAACTGTAATCTATGACTTCTAATTGGAGTACAAGACGTTGTACTCTTTTATATTTATAATGCGCTGGAATTCCGTCACTCTATGTGACATAGTAATACCTTCTTGGAGTTGCTCCCAAGTTGGTGCCCAATAGGGCGATGATTTTTAAGGAGGAAACCCGTTCGATGCAGGATCGATAAGTTTAAATATAATAATTAATTTGTTGAGTCTATGCACAGGTGAAAGGTTGTCAAAGGTAAGTTGTGTGTATGTTTTATTTCATGTTGTTTTGTTGCATAGTCTTTAGTAATTATGTACTCAGCTTTGCTGACTGTTTGTTTTGTGTGCATGGCATTGTCTTGGACTTGGACCTACAATGACCCACTTGTTGGTGAGTAGTTGTCTAGTATAAGAAAAGCTACAGGTACAAGTGGGCATAAGTCATTTCATGCTGGGTTGGAGTAAGAGCGCTTACTGTGTTTTGTAGCTTTATTTATATTACTTATGGATTACTAACTTTTATTTGGATGTTGTTTATTTCCTAAAGATTTTAGTTTTGGTTTTTAAGGGCCATTAAAATGGCTCCGGAGTGTAATAAAGTTTAAAGTTGGTTTTTATTTTGGATGTTGATTTGAATATGGTTTTCAGACTTGTTTTGAAGTTTAGTTTTAAATTGGTTTTTGGTTTTAAGACTTCCGCTATAGTACTTTGATAAATGCCTTAGCCGTTATCACGGTGGCGGTAACACTTTGGTTTTTCCATAAGTAGAAGTTTTAATAATTATAATTCTTTAATATTTATAATATGTTTCTGGAAAAATATAAAGTAGGAAGTTAGGAAATCCTGGGTGTTACAAAGGTTGAACTACAAAAGATCTCGTTAATAAATAAGGATAAGAAGGTGAGCTATTGGAGGGAAGGAAGACCAAAATACAACAAAATAGTGTCGGTAATGAGGGTTGCTAGGTTTGCAAAGAGAGGCTTTCCCATTCACCTTTGTAGTGTGAGAGATGTGGATTATGTTGAGACTGCTAAGCCCGAGGACATTGGGGTAGTGAGGGACTTTCTTGATGTATTTCCGAAAGAGATTTCGGGGATGCCACCTAAACGAGGAATTGATTTTACCATAGACTTAGTCCCAGGATCAGCACCTATTTCCAAAGCACCCTATAGGATGGCACTTGCAGAAATGAGTGAGTTGAAGGAGAAGTTGCAAGATTATTGGAAAAAGGTTACATTAGGCCTAGTGCTTCACCTTGCGGAGCACCAGTAATGTTTGTGAAGAAGAAAGATGGGAGTTTGAGGTTATGTATTGACTATACGAAGCTGAATAAGGTGACAATCAGAAATAAGTATCCTTTACCGAGGATTGATGACTTGTTTGATCAATTAAAAGGAGCCACTGTGTTCTCAAAGATTGATTTAAGGTCAGAATACCATCAATTGAGGATTGCTAATGAGGACATACCGAAAATAGCTTTTCGTACGAGATATGGGCACTGTGAGTTCACTGTTATGCCTTTTTGGTTAACCAATGTGCAAGCAATCTTCCTGGATCTAATAAATAGGATTTTCCAACGATTTTTGGATAACTTTGTGGTTGTTTTCATTGATGACTTCTTGGTGTACTCTGAGAGTAAAGAAGAACATGTGGAACATTTAAGGACAATCTTGATGACATTAAGAGAGAATGAGTTGTATGCTAAGTTCTCAAAATGTGAGTTCTGGTTGGAGAAAGTAGCATTTTTGGGGCATATTGTGTCTAAAGAGCGAGTTGAAGTAGATCCAGCCAAAATTGAAGCGGTTAAGGAGTGGCCTACACCTAAGAATGTAACGGATGTACAGAGTTTCTCAGGGTTAGCGGGTAATTATAGGAGGTTTGTAAAGGACTTTTCGAGGATTGCTAAACCCATGACGTCGCTAATAAAGAAAGACTGTAAGTTTGAGTGGAGTGATAGGTGTGAAGAGGCATTTCAGACTTTAAAAGAGCGTTTGACTACAGCTCCAATGCTGACTTTGCCGGATGGAAGTGACTCTTATGATGTCTATAGTGATGCTTCTAAATATGGTTTGGGATGTGTGTTAATGCAAAATAGAAAAGTGATTGCATATGCTTCAAGGCAATTGAAACCATACGAGGCAAACTACCCTACTCACGATCTTGAGCTAGCAACGATTGATGCAAGCACCAATGACAAGATTAACAATGTAAACAATTTGTGCAACAATGACAAGATTAACAAAGGTGCAATCAACTTCGAAGGTTTTGATGTCAATGGCAAGGATGCAACCATAGGTGAATTAATTGCATATGGAGATATAAGCCATATGGGTGCATCAAGGGTAGGGATTTGCGTGTGTATGATCACATATACCTAAAGTGGCACGCAAATCAAGGAAAGAATGGTGGATTTTGGGGAACAAGATGGTTTTTGCCTATGGGTTTTTTCCCACTGCATTTGCTAGGGTTTTTCTCATTTTAGGCATTGAGTCTTTTATTTCTTGATGAGTCTTGAAGAAAGCCACAAACTAACTGTTTAGCACAAGAATCAACCGAAAATGAGGGAAAAAACACAACATAAAACACATATATCAAGCAGCAACAATTTAGTATTGGTGTTAATATAGCAGCATTAGCCAGTAACAGCAGGAACAGGGAGCCAGAAGCAACGACTTTCTCTAATCCTTCATCATGTCACAGAATGCTAATTAGATCAAACTTTCACCTATAAATCAAACACAAAATAACATCTTTCAATTCTAAATTTGTCTTGCACAAGAGCTACAAGCAAGAGAAACATACAATTTTAACATTCATCTTTTCATTCATCCATTCATTGTTTCATTCCTTCATTCATTCAATCCATTCTTTTGTGTTTAATTTATATTAAGTAGCCAATTCTTTATCAATGTCAAACAAAGAACAATCAATTCATTACTTTATATAGCATTTATATCAAATAGCCAATTCATTATCAATATCAAACAAAGCACAATCAAATCATTAATTCATATCAATACTAGCAATCATCGATATTATCAAAATCAATTCACACAATTCATTCATTCATATCATTACCAACTCATAGAGTATACATATAAAAAGAACTTGTGAAAATAAAAACTTATCAATACTACTGACAAGAAGTATTTGTAAGTTGGGATGTATTCATTCTAACTCCATGTATCTAAACTAACCAATAAAAAAGAACTATGTGTATTCGAACTAACCCACAAGCATGAAAGTATGATCATCAAATAATCAAATAATAAGACTAAGTAGTGTGTGAGAGAATGCGTGTTTGTGAATGAATAAGTGAGTGAGAGAATGTAGCAAAGAAGGGAGATAAAGAAGGGTAATAGATGACCGAGCCTGTGAAACCTGATTCCTTATTTCTAATTCCTAAAGAGAAGCATAATAACATCGAATTAATGCCCTTTCACTCAATCGCTTACTTATTCAATCATAGACTCAATCGCTCCTTCATTCATAAAACAGTGCATACATTCACTTCACTCATTCATATCCACTCATTCACTCATTCATTAACTTCATTCATTCATTCACAAATGAATCATAACAACATCAAACCAAAATTCACTGACACAAATGATGGGTGACCAAAATTTACAGTGCAACTGATTGTTGTCGTTGTACTAAGTAAACAAATGTAAAGGTATGCATATAAATACATGAATATTCAGAACACAAGTTATTCCACTTAGATAGTGATTCATTCGTATTCAAAGGCTTGAAGCAAATATAAAGTGAATATCATGCGGATATAATAATTAGAATCGCTCGAAAGGGCTAACTCGATCTTACATAAGCTAATCTCACTCATTGTGTCACTATGTCACAATAACAATTGAAAAAATAACAATCGAAACAAAATGGAACAACAACATTCATGACAACAACAACAACAACAGTCCAAACAATAACAGGTCCAAACAACAACAATCACAACAACAGCAGTCCAAACATGCAACAACAACCACAACAACAAGAGTCCAAACAACAAAAATCCCAAAAGAATGGAAAATTAATCCCACAATACCCTTAAATCAAATTGAACAAAATTAACCCAAATTCACCAACACTAGTAAAGATTCGATTCTACCACCGTTGTCATTCACCATTCTCCCAATGAGTCCATTCTGCCACCAAAGCTAACAACAACCACCACCATTAGATCCGAAAAAGGAAAAAAAAAATCAAAACAAAAATCTTAGATTAAATTCGAAATATAAAAAACATCACCTTAAAACTGAAATTGAAATCGAAATCAAGATTTAAAAAAAAATAAAACTTTCATCTGAGTAATGGTGGTTCTAGTGGTGTAGAGGAGGCGAATTAGGGTTTTTCGAGGGGTGAGGGGATGGAGTTTAGTGTTTTTAGAAGTGAGTGGGAGGCGTTTGGGGTTTTTCAAAGGTGAGGGGGAGGCATTTAGGGGAGAGGTTGGAGATGGAATTTAGTGTTTTGGGTTGTTGCTAGGGTTTGGGGTGGTTCTGGGGAAGGGTTTTTGGTGGTAAGGAGCGGGATGATGAGGAGGAGGAGGAGGAGGAAGAGGAAGAGAAGGAGGAGATGATGTTAAAGATGATGAGAGGAAAGAGTGGTGATGTGAATATAAGGCTGCCATTCACATATGGGCTATTGGTGGTTTTGCCTATGGGCTTTTTCCCACTGCATTTGCTAGGGTTTTTCTCATTTCAAGCATTTTTCATTTTAGTTTCATTTTTTGAGTCTTCATTTCTTGTCGATCATCATTTTCATCTAAAAATGCACGGAGGTTCATTTCTTGATAGTTTCTTAATTTAAAGATTAAATCTTGAAAGGGTTCTTGAAGATTGTTTCATTTTCTTGAAGATTGCGCAAATAGAGAAGCAATGGAATGGCGAGATTTTTGACGACCTTCTTTAGATTTGGGTGACATTGAATTTTCGTGATTTTGGTTGTATTCTATGATGGTTATCTTGTTTTAAAGTTTGTTAGATAGTTTGTTAGGATTAAATCTAGTTTGTTAGGATTTTTAGGATAAAGATCTAGTTGTGTAAGTGGATAAACTTAGATGAGGTGGCGCACAAGTGGATGGCCGGATTTCTTGGCTATTTTCCTAATGTTTATCTTCTTAGTTTGTCTAGATCTTGTGGGATTTATTTGACTATGAGTTGAAGGATTTGTTCCAAACTTAGTCCTATAAATACCTTTTAATTTTCATTGTTTAGTCATAGATTGTTTGAATAAAAAAATTGTTATCATTGAATTTCGTTTCTGTTGATTGAATTGATAAAGTTTCCGTAGCTGTTACTACACTTGCTTTGGTTGACGATTTCCATAGCATAATCCTAGTTCTTGTGAAACCTTTGGTGGGTGAATCAAGTCCATATCCCTCAAATAACATAGAAAATTCGTGAGTTTAGAGAGCTTCTTACAAATTTTTTGAACTTTCCTTGTTAAATCTAAACTACAATCCATCAACCTGTGAATTTTATTGCTAACCCATTAAAATTCACATCAAGAGGGAGGATTTTCAGAAGAGAGAGAGAGAAAGAGAGAAAAAGAAAATGAGGAGTTAGGGTTAATGGATTAAGATAAAAAGAGAATGAGGGATGAGTTGGTTATGCGATTTTTATTTAAAAAATATATATGAATTACTTTTTGCTTCGGTCAAAACAACCGGATTACAAAGTCAAACAATCGGAGCATATAACTTTTGCTCTGGTCTTAATTTTAACTGGAGCAAAAGGTAAACTTTTTTTTTCTCCAAAGAATTATTGCTCCGATTTTTTATTTTACCCAAACAACCGGAGGGTTGATTTTTCTACTAGTGCACCATCACCAAATCGACCACTAAGACACCACCATCACCAAAATGACCGACAATTATCGCCCTCCAAAGTCGAACAACCACTACCAACTCATCGGAAAATCTAAATCAGACATTACAAAAACCCTAATCACACTCGACCACCTTCTCCATCGCAACCAATTTCCAAATCGCAACTAAAACCCTAAACTTCAATTTGCAAACAACCCCTAAATCACAACTCCTTTATAAAAAAAACCCTTAGAATTGCAACTTCGATTCGCAAACAACGACTGTAAACTCCTATTTAATTTACATAGTAGTGATGGTGGTGGTGGAATAAAAGTTTGTTGATGGTGGTGGTGACAAAGAGGATAAAGGGGTGATGAATAGAGAGAGGATGAAGCGCACTATGGGTGATAGTGGTGGTGGTGGTGGTGAGGTGAGAGTGGTGGTGGTGGTGGTGAGAACAGAGAAAGTGACAGTGATGGTGAGGAGAGATAATCATGAGGGCAAGAAGTTATTTGATGGGTAGATCGGTCATTTCATACAAAACCATATGATAAAGAAGGAAAGTTTACAATTGTTGCATCTAATTTGTAACTTTCCAAAATAGTAAATGTTGAAATCGTGGCGGAGGTAATACGAAGAATTAAAATTTTAGCTACCTACTATAACAATTTTACCAAACAATTCTAATAATCAAGCGACTTATTAGTTCAACACCGTATCAATTTTAGTTAATAATATATCAGTTTTAGCTACATTTTCAATTCAAGTCCGCTTCACCCAGTGCTGCCAAACATAGCCCAAATCTCACCAATTAATTCTCGGTTTTCCAACTCATTGATCATTTGTAAAAAGCTAAATTCTTATATGTGGCCTGCCACATTTTCATTTTAGTGTGTGGCAGGCCCATATGTTAACGGCCCAAACGGAAGACGTTAGGCGTGAAATTGAAGCCCCAACGTGCAGTGAAATTTTTCTTTTAATTTTTTTTCCATAACCGCCATTTTTTTTTGTTCTTCATTAAACTTGTTCAACTTCTTGCGTTTTCAAATTATTTACTTTTTCTCTCTCTCTTCTTTTTTTCAGTTTTTTACTCAGAAACCTGTAATTTGCTTCATTTTTGTGTTACACAATGCCAAAAGTGAAGTGTTTCTACAAAGGAGGCCCTAAAGGTTCTACTATGGTTCGAAATATCGACGACTTAGGTTAAAATTCTGAATTATTTTTTGTTAAATTTTGATGTTTATTAGTAGATTTATGTTATTCTATTTGTTAGTTTTTTCGTTTTGCTTTAATTTTGTTATTTTCATTGAATTTTGTGGTTTAATTTTGTTATTTTCACTCAATTGTGTTTATATTATGTTTTTGAAGAAATTTTTGTGATTTTATTGTGTTATTTGATGTTTATTTGTTAGAATTCAGTGTTTTTGTTTGTTACACTGTTTATTGTTTTTCGTTTTTCATCTTTTAAGTGTTTTTAGTAAGTCGTTGGAATTGATGTTTTGTTCATGATTTTAAATTACTGGATGTTGATGTAGATTATGTTGTTGATGTAGATTATGTTTGTTGAATTGATTTTATAACTTAGTTGAATTTTAATTTTCGTAATATTTTATTTGATATTTTAACCTTAATTTTCTTATGTTATTGATATTTTAGTTTTTTTTCATTATTATCTCTGAATTTTTGATTTATTTATTTGTTTCTATTGAATTAGTTGTTGTTGATGAAAATGCTGAGATGTCAAGTGGTGATGTTGAGTCTTCTGTCAATGCTACTACTTCTTCAAAAGGAATTGATGAAGTAAAATGTAGTACTGATAATGTTGGTGGTGTTGGTGGTAAAGCAGTTGTTGATTCTGAAGTAGTTGCTGATGAGAATGCTATGGTGTCTGGTGTTGATTGTGATGAGGATGTTACTATTGGTGAAGTATTTGTTGAAGTTGTGGATCCTAAAGGAGTTACATCTAAAGCTCAGAAGGACACTGAAATAGGTGTCATTGATCATAGTGCTGAAGTTTCTGGTGGTGATTGTGAGATTTCTAGATATGTAGTAGTTGAGGAAGATAAAGATGAGAAGGATAATGATGTTGATGATGATAATGATGATGTTCCTTTGTCCGATTTGCTTAATAAAAAGAGCGGTAAAAAGGTTAACTTTCTTTCTAAGAAGAAATTGAAATCTGATATTAGTGGTGTTAATGAAATTAAAGAAGGAAGGAAACGACGTTTTCCGAAGGAAAATGAAAGGTGAAGATGTTGCTGAAGAAGGTGTCAAGCGTAAGAAAGGGAGGACTGCTAAGGCTGGAAAGACTAAACTGGTTATTGAAACGAAAGATGTTGTTGATGTAGAAGAAGATTCAAAGAAAAAGTGTAAGTTCTTCATACTTATATGTTTTTGATATTGTATATATATATATACGAGTTTTTAAATGATTACTTTTATATATTTGGTGTGGTATAGGTTACAGTTTATATTTCTTGTTTATTAGGTTACTTGTTTTTTGTAGTAGAGGTTACACATGAGTTTCTATTGAGGTTACTTGTTTTTTCAATTATAGTGATTATTGATTAGGTGTTTTTTTACTTGTTTGTTGTAGTAGAGGTTACACATGAACTATGTACTTAGGTTACTTGTTTGTTATAATAAAGGTTACATATTAGTTATGTATTGAGGTTACTTGTTTTTTTATTTTATGGATGGATTACATATTAGGTGCTTATGAGGTTACTTGTTTGTTGTAGCAGAAGTTACACATGAGTTCTTTATTAGGTTACTTCTGTGTTATAATAGAGGTTACATATAATAATGCATTGAGGTTACTTGTCTTTTATTTAAGGATTACATATGTGTTCTTTATTAGGTTACTTGTGTGTTATAATAGAGGTTACAGATAGTTATGTATTAAGGTTACTTGTCTTTTAATTTATGGATTACATATGAGTTCTTTATTAGGTTACTTGTTAGTTGTAATAGAGGTTAAAAATAGTTATGTTTTGAGGTTACTTGTCTTATTTTATGGATTACATATTATGTTTTTATTAGGTTACTTGTTAGTTGTAATAAAGGTTACTTGTCTTTTATTTTATGGATTACATATGAGTTTTTTATTAGGTTACTTATTTGTTGTAATAGAGGTTACAGATAGTTATGTTTTGAGGTTACTTATCTTTTATTTTATTGATTACATATTAGGTGTTTATTAGGTTACTTGTTAGTTGTAATAGAGGTTACAGATAGTTATGTTTTGAGTTTACTTTTCTTTAATTTTGTGGATTACATATGAGTTCTTTATTACTTTACTTGTTAATCGTAATAGAGGTTACATATCTGTTTATTTTAGGTTACATATCATTTTTTTATGAGTGTACTTTTGTACTATAAATCCTATTGGTTACTTGTTTAGTATAATAGTTGTTATAGATGACTATGTATTGAAGTTACTTGTTTTTTTTATGAATGCCATTTTTAGTTTTTTACTATAATATAACTTATAGATGACTTTATATTCATTTTACTTCTTTGTTATTATCTGAATCTCATATAATTTCGATTGAGTTTATAGTTATTTTGGATTGAGGTTTGTTTATTTGTTTTTTATATAATTTATTTATATTCTATTTTCTTGTATGGATGTTATTCCAGCTGTAATCCCTAAATGCAAACCTTCAGCAATTGTTAATTTGCTGAAAGAATTGTCAAAGGAACAAAAAGAAGCCATATATGAAATTGGCTTTGGATCATTGTTCGAAATGAATCTTTCTGAGTTTCCTAGGGATATGGCTAGGTGGTTGTGTTCTCATATTCATTCTAAGGGTCGTGTTTTTGTGATTAGTAAATCAAAATATTTCCAACTCAGAGCTGAGGATGTGCATGATGTTTTTTAAATCCCTTTTGGAGTTATTACTGTTCCTATTTCTTGTTCTAGTGAAGCTGAGTTGAAATCTGTTTGGAGGTCTACTTATGGAAATTCTTCTGGTGTTGTCACATTGTCTTCGATAAAAGACAGATTGATGCAGCAGGAGTCTTTAAAAGGTGGTAAAGAAGAGTTTAGGAAGCTTTTTTTGTTGTTTGTGATGGGTACTTTCTTTTGTCCTTGTGTAAATGGTACTGCTGATTTAAAGTTGGTTAGAGCTTTAAATGATGTTGATATGTATTATCAATACAATTGGTGTCAATTTGTATTGGATCAAATAGCTACGACATTGAGTGATTACAGACACAATCAGAAATACGTTGGAGGTGTTTGTTGTTGCTTCAGATTTGTTACTTTCGTAGATTGTTGTTTAGAGGTATTCATTTACCTAAAAATCTGCCGCTGATAAAGCACTGGGATATTGATAGTTTTAGGAAAAGAATTGATGATGAAGGTGGTGAATGGGGTGTTGGTGATCTTGATAAGAAGTCTTATCCTATTATATCTGTTCAGAAGGGTGTTGATGTAGAGATTAATCGTAAAATGAATTCTGCAAATGTTGAAACTGAAGCAGAATTAAAGCATGTTGGAGAGGAGAATGTGACTATTGCAGAAAAGGTTGGAGTTTCTGATGCTTCAAAGGTTACTGGTGCTGTTGGAAATGATCGTACTGTAACCTTTGTTTGGCCTTCTCATATTCAGTCAGACAACGAGATTGATCAGATTGCTAAAGACGTAAGTTTTTCTTATTTAGTTTGTGTTTATTATTGTTGTTCCTTAGTTTTTAAATGGTTACTTTTTTTGTTTGTAAAGGGTTACTTATTAGTTTTAATGTGTTATTTGTGACCATTATCAATGTTTATTCTTTATTTTTTAAAGGGTTACTTACTTTTTTGTTAAGGGTTTACTTGTGAGTAATATTTTATAATTACTTACGTTGTTTTAAGTGGTTACTTGTGAGCTCTCTTTAATGGTTATTTTTTTCCCAAGGGGTTACTTATTTTGTTTTTAAAGGGTTACATATGTTTTTTTAAGGGGGTTACTTGTTACTTGTTTTTAATGCTTAGTTAATTTTTTGATGTTTAAAAGATTTTCTAATGCATTATGTATAAGTTTTTAAGTAGTTACTTGTCACTAGTGTTCTTATGAGTTCTTAATAGTTTTATTTTTGACTAATTTTTAATTGTTGTTTACTTTTTTTAAAGGGTTACTTATGTATTTTATTTTTTTTTTTTTTTTTTTTTTGAAGCCTGTTGAACTTCAATATTTGTTGGTTAGAAGGGATATGAAACTTGTTTCATATCTATGTGATAAATGAGTTAAAGTTATCAATGAAGTTCGTGAAAATGTTGAGATTCAATCTTTAGCTACTTCGAAGGAGAAGTCACCAATTCTTTCTCCATTAAGTTCTATATTTAATGACCCTAATTTCTATGCTGAAATTAATAAAATTGTGAATCAAGCTCTTGGAATTGAGCAGTTTGAGAAGAATATGCCATCGTTTGCATTGTTTCAAACTCAAGATTCTAATTTTGATTCACCTCAGTGTGCTTCATTGAGTAGTGATCGAATTTTTGAAAAGTGTGCAATAAAGAATGTTTCTGATGCTAGTT
The DNA here is from genome assembly GCA_016808085.1 of Suaeda aralocaspica. Lineage (NCBI taxonomy): Eukaryota > Viridiplantae > Streptophyta > Magnoliopsida > Caryophyllales > Amaranthaceae > Suaeda > Suaeda aralocaspica. The sequence goes on along the minus strand of PYUH01000171.1, from coordinate 1,737,237 downwards.
TAGAATCTCTTGACTATTCAGAGGCAGTGAATTAAGTGTTGGATGATCTAAACCTTTCTGGTGCTTTGAATGAAGAAAATGTTGTTGAGAAGCCAACTGAAGATGATGATATTGTTGTTATTAATGTCAAGAGTGGTTCTGATAAAGTTGTTTTGGAAAAGGTTGTTAGACCTGATGGTGCAATTGATGTTGATAAGCAGTGTCGAAAGGAAGAAATGTCTGGTAAGGGTAATAATTCCACTACGGTTGAGATTTTATCTTCTCAAGATTTTGTATTTGTTTCTTCTGTTGAATGTGATTTTAGTGGTTTTGATCAGCAAAAAGATGTTGATGAAGGTACGGTTATGATTTCATCTCCTGAATTGAATATTCAATCAAATGAGACTTTGTCAAGTGTTGGTGAGGAATGTGAGATATTGCCAAATCCTAGTTGTTTACCTAAGAGAAGAGTTGGATTGTCAATGGCAAAAAGCTTCAAAAAGGCTGCTTTTGTTAGAAAATACGGAGTCTGACAAAGGAGTAGCAGGAAGAGAGATAGAGGGTTGGGAAAATATTTTAATTGTTCATCTTTAAGTAAAAATAAAAGTGTCAGAAAAAAAGAAAACTGTTATAACTGGTTTTGTTTGTGGTCATAGTGAAGAAGAGTCTGGGGCTATTTTTGAAAAGATGTATGCGGATGTTTCAGGTGAAGATTTGAGAATTAATATTTTATCATTCGAAAAAGATGGTACTTTGAGCAAAGAATCAGCTTCTACAACTTCTAAAGGTTTATTTAATTTCTTTTTGTTGGCAATTCTTTATTTTATCTTATTGTTTAATTGTTTGCAACTGTTATTGTTATATAGGTGGTGAGTTTTCAAATGTTCTAAAGTCTAATGACGTATATAATGGTAGTTCTTTATGTGATGCATTTGTTGGAAGTGATATTTATTGTGGTGTTTCTGGAGGAAATAAATTGTTGCCGGTGTCTAAAGCTGTTCGTAACAACAAAAAGCTTTTTTCAACAATGAAAGAATTAAGACTGCAAGTGGCAGATTACTGTTTTCTTGTTTGTGATCGTTTGGTATCTGCTAGGTATTTGTTTTTTGTTATTTAATAAATGTTATTTTTTATAAACATTATATGTTTAAGTGAATTATGTTTATTGAGCTATGTATTTTTTTATAGTGAATCACTTGCTAGTTTTTCACCAGCTTATGTTGTGTCAAGAGTTGATATGTGGAGTTCGATTCCGCTGCAAATATTACGACACGTGTCATAGATTCATTCTTGATGTTGTTGAATAAGTTTGAGCATGACCTTGGTGATGATGTTGAATACCCTAGAATATTTTTTGGCACTTCATATATGATATGTTTTTATTTTCTTCTGTTTTAGTCATATATGGTGTTATTTATTGTTTTTTTTTTTTATATTTTATTGTGTATAGTTTTCAGTAGATACTTATATGTTTTTAAAAGGGTTACTAGTTGGTTTTTGGAGAGTTACTTATGTTTTTTCAAGGGGTTACTGTTGAAGAGTTTTCAATGTGTTACTTATATGTTTTTTAAAGGGTTACTTGTTGGTATTTGAGAGTTTACTTATGGTTTTTTAAGTGGTTACTTGTGTATTTTTTTATGTCTACAAATTTGTTTAAATGTTTAGTTGTGGGTTTTTAAGGGGTTACTTCTGTAGTTTTTTAAGGGTTACTTATTTGTGTTTAAAGGGTTACTTTTGAAAACTTTTCAATTTGTACTTATATGTTTTTAAAGGGTTACTTATTGGTTTTTTAATTTGTTTTTTAATGGGTTCTTAAATTTGTTTAAATGCGTATTTGTTGGTTTTTAAGGGATTACTTATTGTTTTTTAATGGATACTTATTTTTATTTAAAGGGTTACTCATTTTTTTTATTGATTACTTTATTGCTGTTAAGTGGTTACTTTTATGTTCTTAAGGGATTAATTTTGTCTTGTTAAGGGGTTACCTATGGGTATTTTCTTTTGTTTTTAATGTTGTTTTTTTTTATATCTCATATGTTTTGTTTCTTTTTCAGCCTAATTTTTGTAGGTGTATAACCTATGGAGAAGGAACTGAGTTATGTGTGGAAAATGAACTTGAAGTATATGGTTGTTGGGACAATTGGTTGAGGAGTCAAATTGCTATCTATCCCTTGCCTGATTGTTTGTTGGTACTTGTTTATTTGTTTTTATATGAATAAAAATTCTTTTTATATTTAATAGACTAATATTGTTTATATATTCTATGGTTCTTATTAATTTTTTTTCCAGCTATTTGTTCCCATTGTGCATGTTGATCATTACTCGTGTGTTGTTTTCAACTTCATTGATTGTATAGTTGATTACCTCGATAATCGACAATACTGTTATGTTGATGGTACCAAAAAGCATAAAACATATGTTTATGAATTCAGTGAGCAAGTTACTGGATTTTATACTATTGCTTCATATTTGGTAATTTCTTACTTTAGTTTTTCAATGTAATTGTTTCGCTTATTATTTTTCTACTTGATATTTATTTTTTTTTTTTATTTTGTGTTTAGAGGAAGTTTATGTCTAAATTTCTGCAAATGAAGAATTGCTGCTTTGCTAGAGAAATTGCTGATTATCCTATAAGGCAAATAAAGTTTGATTGGCAAAGTTGTCCTCCAAATATGGACTGTGGTGTGTTTATGCTTTATCATTGTTGTATGTATCCTAACAAACCATTTCAAGCTACTGGTTTGCTTAAGGTTTGTTCTTTTTCTTTTAAAAATTTTTAATATTTTTGAAAACTTGTTTTAGTTTTTATAATATTTATTTAATTAGTTATTATGTTGTTTTTTATTTATTTTATAGGCTTCTAGTCGACGCATTTACATAGCTGAAATATGTGCTTCATTAGTACTGTCAGATAATAACTTGATTCGTTATGAAGTTTTGCCTAAAATTGAGGTGTCCAACAAAACTCGTGAAGCAATGTTGCCATTTGTTGTTAGCCATGAAAAGATTGAAGAAGCAAAAGCAAGAAGCAAAAAGTAAATGAAATTGAAAAATTAAACAGTTGAACTATGATAGTTGTAGCTGTATATATTTAGTTTAGTATGGTTGTTTGTAGACATTTTAATGGTATTTGGTATACATTTGGTTAAATACTGCTTGATATTGTATATAGTTTCTTTTAAAGATAATCGTAAGTTGGATCTTTTAGCAAATCTGAATTTCTTGTTTAAATATTTTGCTGAATATTATGAAATTAGTTTGTTATTATATACAATTTTTATAATTTTTGTGATATACAATTTTTAAATAATTCTATTTGTATTTTTTTATTTATTACTTGGAATGGGCATCTGGTTATTTTTTGTTTATTTATGGGTTATTGTTTATTTTTTTATTTTTTTTAAATTTAATGTTTATTGAATAAGTTGAATAATTACTTCTCTTGTATGTCTTATAGATAATTTTTTTAGCTTACTTGTGTTAAGTAATAGAGGTTGTAGATGCATTTTTATAGGATTACATATGTAATTTTATGATGTTTATCGTTACTTGTATTAAGGGTTACATATTTGGTTTTGTGTTACTTATATATTTTTTAAAGGGTTACTTGTTGGTATTTAAGGGTTTATATATGGTTTTTTAAGGGGTTACTTGTGTATTATTTTATGTGTAGTTAAATTTATTTAAATGTTTAGTTGTGGGTTTTCAAGGGGTTACTTCTGTAGTTTTTACATGGATACTTATTGTTTTTTAAAGGGTTACTTATTTGTGTTTAAGGGGTTACTTTTGAAAACTTTTCAATGTTTACTTATATATTTTTAAGGGGTTACTTATTGGTTTTTAATTTGTTTTTTTAAAGGTTTACTTGTTTAAATTTTTTAATGGGTTCTTAAATTTGTTTAAATGCTTATTTGTTGGTTTTTAAGGGGTTACTTTTTTTTAATGGATTACTCATTGGTTTTTTAAGGGGATAGTTATTGTACGTTTTCTAATGAATACTTATTGTTATTTAAAGGGTTACTCTTTTTTTATTAATTACTTTATTGTTGTTAACTGGTAACTTTTATGTTCATAAGGGATTACTTTTGTCTTGTTAAGGAGGTACCTCTAGGTATTTAACGAGTTACTTTTGTAAATTTTGCGTAGTTACTTATTTGTTATTTAAAGGGTTACTTGTTGGTGTTTAAGTTGTTACCTTTTTTTAATTTGTAGATTACTTATATCTTTATTGAGATTACAGATGAGTTTGTAATCAGCTTACGTTTTCTGAGTTGATATTTTTTAAGGGTTACATTTTAGTTTTTCAAGGGTTATATGTTTGTTTTTTAAGGGTTACATATAAGTTTTCTCATGGTTTACATTTTTGTTTTATAAGGGTTACACGTTACTTTTTTAAAGCTTAAAAACAACTGTAGCATTACATAGTGATTCTTAATAGAATTTAAACATGTGTATTTTATGAATCAAAATATATAAAATATATTTATTAATAATAAAAGTTTTATATAAATTCGAAAAAACAATTTTAAAGATATATATAAATCTAGAACAAAGTTGGTTTTACAATTGGTGTTTTTGTTCCAAATTCTTTGTTCTCTCCTTTTGCTATCATTGCTTTTGTTTTCTTCAAATTTGTTTCTCTTCCTTTTTCAAAATGGGCCTTCATTCTCTTGTTTCTTCTTCCTTTTGTGTTTGCTTTTGTTGGGTCTTGGACAAATGGCACTATTATTTATTGTTCCTGTTCTGATGTGTCTTCTGTTTCTGCTTGCTTCTCAGTTTCTTCTGATTGTTGTTCTTGTTGTAAAAGCCTGTTTATCTCTTCATTTATCTCAGTGCCAGATGCTTCATGTTTGTTTTCAAAAAAAATTCCTTGTTTCTGCATATTCTTTGCTTCTAAGAATTAATTCATATGATTTTTTTGCCATAGTTATTCTCCAAGGTATATAATTTCTCTGCATTACCTCTTCACTTTGTTGCTGTTGTTGTGATCTTTTTTTTCCAGATTTCATTCTTTGCAAACTTTGTCCACCTCTTGTAGATGTAAGCTTATGGAATTCTTGTTCTTGAGTGTTGGAATAGAATCCTTAAGCAATGATAGCATAACCATCCAACTTATTCAAAATTTTTGCAGGTGCATTCTATTGTGTTGTTTAAGCTGTTGAATGACACTTGATGTTTTGTTGTGTTTTCATTTTCAATCCAAACATCATACATGTATGCATTACCAACATTATCTAATTCAGTTATTAGACATGCAATTGCATTTGTGTATTCTATTTCAAAATCTTTGAAGAGAGTTAATGTGTAAATTTCAGATGCATGCTTCAGTAGCCCTACCATTGGTAGACTTGAATGGGGTCTGGAGTCTGAGCATTTAAAGTCTGCATCAGATTGTTTTCTTCTCCATCTCTCTATCGTACCATTGAAAATCTTGAAGAAGTCGGTAAGGCTAGTATTTTTTGTTGCTTTGAAACCAACTACATTGTTTGTGCTTTCTGATCTTTGTGATGATAATATACCTGCTAAGAAGAAATCTTTGCTTAAAGCTGTACACCACTTTTCTTTTCCTTGTATAATTTTTTGAACCATTTATGTTCTTCCAGTTTGTAGTCTTTGAGCATACCGCTCCAACATTGTTCAAATTCATCTCGTGAAGTACATCCGGTTAAACATCTATTGAAAGTTTGTTTGAAAGTTGTGTCCTTCTTCAATGCACCAAATCTTGATACTGCATTCTTTATAAGATGCCAAATACACAGTCTGTGTCTTGTATCATGTAGTACCTATTATTAATGTGGTTATTTAGAAGAATAAATAAGGTTATAAATATTTGTAATTAAGCTTTGGTACAACCGTACAAAAAATTAGAGATGTATTACCTTCTTTATTGCCTTGGCCATAGCGAAATCTTGATCAGTGAATATCGTCTTAAGTGTCAAAGCATGCATTGATTTTTTGAAAGTGTTTAGCACCCACTCAAATGTTTGTGTCTTTTCATCAGCAATAAATGCACAACCAAACATTATTGTTTGCCAGTGGTTGTTTATACCAACTATTGGGGCACATATTAGATTGTATTTGTTTGTTCTGAATGTGGTGTCAAATATAACTATATCTCCATAAACTGTAAAGTCTTCTAACATCTGTGAATCTCTCCAAAAAACTGATGTTAGCTTGTTATGTATGTTATCAGCTCCAAGCTTAAATCTAAAGAAGAAATTTGTTTGTTCATCTTGTGCTAGATATAATTTATCTATCACATTCTGTGCATCACCAGCTTCAATTTCTTGTTATGTAGTTGTAATGATCTTTGAGTGTATGTCCTACTAAATCTATTCCTCCAGCCTCATGTGCCATCAAGTTGAACGACTGTGTAGGGCGTAGTCCACTCTTTAACATCAAGTCAATTGCACTTGCTTTTTCCTGTGTAATTTTTTCTCTGATTGATGTAAGTGCTGCCAATTACTCTTTGTGAGGGTGTGGTTGTGTTTGATTACGTGCTCTTCAATTTTAAACTTCCATCATCACCCATTCTTGTTTTTATTGAAGCTTTGCATCCTGTTCTTGTTATAGGAAGTTGTCTTGGTTTTCTTATCTTCTTTCCAGGTGGCGGTGGTGTATTTTTAGGTTTTGCGGAGCATCGAAATCCTTCTTTTGAACACACAAAATGCTGTTCTTGATCCTTTCGATTCCTTGTGTGTATCTTGATGTTGATTTTCTTACTCCAAATCCTACAGCATTAGCATGTTTCTTGTATATCTCATAAATATCATTAAGTGTTTTTGCTGTAAATCCTATTAAGCTTCCTGTGTAATCTTCCTCATCTGCTTTTTCTTGTGGTGTATTGTTTTCGTCGTGCTCATGTATTGGTTGAAATTCTTCTTCCTCTTGTTCTTGTTCTTCTTCTTCATAGCCATGATGGTATTCTGTTGACAAATATATATATATATATATATATGTATATATATCATAGAGTCAAAAGGGTTACTAATGAATTATTGTAGTTGTACTACTTTGTTTTGTTAATGTTTATTATGCAACTGGTACTAATGAATTTTTTTATTGGGGTTACGTTTTTGTTTGTTTGGGATTACAAATATATTAGTTAAAGGGTTACCTGGCAGTTGTTTTTTAGGATTTAATTTGTAAATATTAATTAATTATGTGTTTTAATTTTTAAAGGTTATTAATTAGTTTGTTAAGCAGTTACAAATTTTTAAGTATTAATAACCTTTTAGGGTTACTTTAATTTTGTTAGGGTTACTAAATAATTTTTAAAGGTTACTAATTACTTTGTTAAGCGGTTACTAATTTTTAAGTGTTCTAATTTTTAAGTGTTACTAATTTTTTAGGATTACTTTAATTTTGTTAAGCTTACTAAATAATTTTTTAAGTGTTATTAGCTATAGTATTCAATTTCATCACATATAAAACGATAAAAAAATGTAATTTAAGCCTCAATTTACGTCTTCTAAACATCAAAATTTATTAAATCTTGTCAAATTTTTAGTATGCATGTAATTTATTATGAGTAATCTCTGAAACTAATAATCGTTAATTAATTTGATGAAAACAAAATTAATAAGTATTGGTTTTGCCTTGTAATTCAATGTAGTCTTGAATATTATCTTCTAAATCAGCTCGTAACTCTAAGTTTTGCATTGAATCTTCGATTTCAATCTCCATTGATTTCTGAGTAGATTGCACAATTTCGCAGTTCCTTTTTGATTCCATCTCGAATGATTATGGGGAAGTTCGTAAAATTTCTGAATTATTGCTTAAATTATTTGTATTTTCCATGAAAAATTTTTCGTTTCGTGAGATTTGTTTTGGAATTTTAGATCGAAATTTAATATTTTTGTTTGAAGTTTGGGATTTTTGGATTTCAAATCTGAGAGAATGAAAGTTTGGGAAATTAATTGTGTGAGAGTGAAAAGCGACAGAAGAGATTAGTAATGAAAGTTTGATTATGTAGTTGACGGCATTAAGCCGCATTTTTAATTGAACGTATGACTTGTCATTTGTAAGACGCGCTGTTGTCAAAAATCCCTATAAAAACTTTAAATGATTACGGTTTTCAAAAAATCCTGCCGACTAACTTCCCTTTAACCTGCTAATCATCACCATCATCTTCTTCCAATAATGGAAAATTCACAAGAAGCTGAGTCAACAACAACCACCATCAATGGCAAGTTCCAAGAACAACACACTTACACCACCACCAAAAATGAAAACCGCAACATCGAAGAATCATCAAAATGCTTATACGATGCCTTATCATCGCTTTTGTTACAGATCTTTTTCCCTGATTCTCAGTCTTCTTCGTTTTTCGAGCGAACGAAGACGTCTCTAAAAGAGAATCTTCCACATGTTCGAAAAGGTGCTACTGCTAGTGGTTATAATTTTCTTAATTGGGCTCGTCATGGATCTTCTCTTCGCTTGCTCCTTGTTATTTCTGTGAGTTCTCGAATTTTCGTTTTGATTGTTGTTGTATAATTTGGATTGATTTAAGGTTCTTTAATATGTATTGTGATCGTTGTTGACTTATAACTATTAAGTTTTGGTTTGGTAAGAGGTAAAACATTTTGGATAAAACTAATTTTTATGAAGGTTTTTTTTTTTTTTTTGGTTGTGTGTTAAATAATTTGGATTTTGATGATTGTGATAGTTGGTCCGATTGGCGGGGTGTAAGTGTAAAACGTTTTAACCGAAGCTTTTTATTTTTGCATTTTACATTGTTTTGTTTGGTTTGGGGTAAAATATTAGAATGTAAAACATTTTGCCGGAAAGGAAAGCATATCTTGTAATTAAATTTCTTCATCCAAGCAATGAAAAATGTTGAAAATGGAAAATCATTTTACACGTAGGGTCCCGTGGTAGGGTGTAAAACATTTTCGGATAAAAATAGTTTTCTATGAAAAACCTTTTACATTGGAAAACTTATTTTCATGAAGAATCTTTATTGTTTGGTTGCGTGTAAAATGATTTTATATTTTAAGCATTTTTTTGCTTGATCGAATGGAAAATCAAGTATTTTAATTGTAAGGAAAAATGTTTTCATTTCAGGTGTGATTGAAAATTTATTTTCCCATTTTTGAGGGAAAATATTTTCCACCCAAGTTTTACATTTTAATATCTTACCCCAAAGCAAAAAATGTAAAATGGAAAAACAATATTTAAGGAAAATATTTTACGCCTACCAAATGGACTTAAAACCTTCCAATGCTAAAGGTTTTCAATGTTAGATTATTTTCTTGTGGAAATGTTTTACCCCCTACCAAACAGATCCTAAATGAAGGTAACTTGCTTCTGTTATCCAAATGAAGAGAAATCAAGTTGATTTTGTGAATGAGATGCTACATTGGTTGACAGTGAGTCATTGTTGTGAAAATTCTTTGTACTAAGATTTAGTAGCAAAATCGTTTAAGTACAAAGAGAAAAGTATTGCAAAAAAACAAAAAACCAAGGTTTCACAGTTTGGAAGTTGGTTTTAGAAAGAAGTTGTCATCTTGATGAACTAATCCACGAAGAATTCCTTTGGCCTTTTCAATTCTGCTTGAATAATACAAATGTATATAACTATTCTCACAATATTGTTTGACTTGAACTATGGTTCTCTTTTGCTTTTCATTGTGTTTGTGTCTTCAATATATGATTGTTTTTCCTTGTTCTATTTTAGTTTGGAATAATAGCCGAGTCATATGGTTAAAACATCTAAACTTGCTTGGTGTTGAAACACCCAAACATAAACATTAACATAATGGCTAATGAGAATTCTGTGTTTGATAGGGTTAAATACATTAAGCTCGATAGGTATTTGTTGTTGTAACATACAAATTATATGAATTTCCATAATTAATAATGTAATTTTCACTTTAAAGAATTCGTTACATCTAAATAACATTTAAATTTATCGAAATCCAAATTTTCCGGTTTTAAACTAGTCCAAAACAAATCATGATTTTGGTGACCTATAATGGTTGATATCTATTTTGAAACTTTTTTTTTGTTAGCTCTTTGCTTCTTTATGTGGGAGGAGAGAATATGTAATTCAAGCTTATTGTGTGTTTTTTTCTTTTTTTCATTCCATCATTAGAGTTGTGGTTAATTTTTCTTTATTATGGTCATTGCAAAGATGGGTGTAATCCATTACAGTTTTGTGAGTTTGCAAGTATTTTAGGGTCTTATGGTATGGAGTCATTAAGATATTAGTTAGTTAGTGGAATATAAAAATATTTTATTCTTCTAATATATCTTTAACATCTCATACGTAATTTGATAGATATTGAAGAGTAAATCTTTTTTTATAATATTTGTTAGGATATATATAGTTACTTAATTAGCTTTATAATTTAATTTTAGTTTATATTTTAGTTATCCTAAATTCCTAATTGGCATGGATGTTTGCATATAAATGTTTTTGATGATTATTAATAAAATTTAGTTTTGTATTTGTTTATTATTTGCCTTGTGCTACGTGGTATTTCCACTCATTAGGTCAAAGTTTAGTGAAACCCCTCATAGTCAGTGCTACTTGATAAACAACCTACCACTAATTGTTTTCATCAAATTCAAATCCCTTTTTTAATACCACAAAACTATCAAATTACAAACTTTTTTCTTAGTGTATACGAGAGTGTTAAATTTTGACCATTTGCCCTTCGTTAAAACCTTTTTTTATTTTATTTTGACTGTCAATCTCAATTCTTAAATTGTTTGTTCTAAAAAAATAAAAGAGTTATACATTCGAGCTCTTACAAATTGTAAAACTACCTTGATTCACCGGTTGAGGTAGATGAATTTGTGTTTGAACTAGCTTGTTACAGATGAACCGTTGCAAATGAGTTTGCACTTTCTCATAGATCATAAAAAAGCAATTGTCATTGGATATGTTATAATGTTTTTTTTCATTGTTTTATTTTATTTATTTCATTTTAATTTGTTTATTGCATGTATAAAATCTATATGTCCCTGCATAAATCCTTTCAACCGCATGACCAATAGGCACGACTGAACATTGGGCTTTGAAGTATTGTCATCTCCATAAGATGAAATTTACTGAGGTGCTATACTACCATTAATACATTGGATGGAAAGGATAAAATAAGGGATGAGGTTATTAGGTGAAGGTTATAGGTTGCTTTTACCGAGGACATAATGAGAGAAACCTGTCTAAGATGGTTTGGTCATATAAGATGGAGACCGAGTAAAAATCAATAAGGAGGTTGAAAGAGTGGCAATAGGATGGACGTTGGAGAGGCAAAGGTAAAGGAAGACCTAAGAAAGCTTAAAGGTGGTTTGTTGGTGGAGATATTAGGTAGTTGGGGCTTGAAGAGAAATTGGCACTAAAAAGGTTGAATGGAGATTGAGGAGATTAATTTTGCGACGATTCCTCTAATTGATTCATGTTTAGCCGATCCCAATTAGTTTGGGACTTCTTTTTTAGTATTGTCCGTCCCTGCATAAATCCTTGTATAGTAATTTTCTTTCATCTGAAATTTTTTTCTGGTTCTCTTGTAGGTTGGGACAATTACTCTTTTAACCCTGACAGGTGTTCTACTCTTCTTACTCTTCATAGCAGCAGCAACTGTCAATGCTATCGTTTTATCACTTTTTTTTTCTTTGGCTGCTGCTGGCGGTTTTTTGGCTATCTTCTTTGCCTGTTTAGCAGCTGTTTACATTGGGGCATTATCAATTGCTGTTTTTGTTATTTCCTCTGCTACAATATCTGCCATTATCTCTGTTATTGTCGTGACAGGTATGGATTTTGAATTCTCTGTTCTTTAGCCTTTCTAATTAACATCTTTTGTTCAGGCATTTAGGCTGAGAATATTTCACGTAGACCCTTTGATATGTCAATAGTCATCAGTCAGTTCATCTTGACTTGCAATGTTTATTATTGGCAAATTGTAGTAAGACCAATCAATTTTGCAGAGATAAACAAGTTATAATCAGCTGGGAGAGGAGCACAATCAATTAGCTAGAAAAATCTTGTAGATGCAACTAGGAAGTAGAAAATATTGGTAGGGATTTTGAAGTCCATAACTTACACTAAAGAGGTCAAATGACTTTGTTTACAAGCCTATTTTACAGCCCATAAAGTGACACTCTTTTTCCTTGTACTTTTCTCTTTAAAGGTTTAACCCGTTCTCTACTCTTCTCTTGATTTCCTTATCCTTGTGCACTCACTTAAACCGGGAGCAAAGCTAGGGATGTTTAAGCTAGTGGTCCGACACTTTTATATATACTTCCTTCGTTCTGGTTTATTTTTTACACTTTGACTTTTTCGCATAAATTAAGAAAAATTCTTTGTACAGGTAAAATTCTATTGGAGTTAGAATGTTTATTGTACTTTGGAATATTATATTGGGAAATGTGGTGATTAAAATAATATGGAGCATTTTGGTGGGAAATTTGTTAATTAAACGTATGAGATTGTTTAGGGAGAAAGTCAATAGAATAATATGGAGATTGGGCTTAACTTCGGAAAACAATGATAGAAAATCTTGACAATAAAAGTGAATTCTAAAAATAGAAATATATAAAAATAAAGTGGAATGGAGGAAGTGCAAGTTTTTACTGTCACAAAAAAATAAAAAAAGCATTTGAATGCCATTTTGTAATTTTCACAAAAAGTCATCAGTAATGGAATCTAGGTTAAACTTATAATTAATCTCCCTAGTTATCAATTATATGTCAATCTTTTTCCAAAAAGAATGTATTTAGTTCCATTTTTATACATATCATTTGTTCTTCTTTTTTTTTTGTTTTTTTTTTTTGAAACCTCAAAGACTTTCAAGTTTGCTACATAAACAAAGTGACAAAATTTCTTAATTGAATTCTTGAATTATCTAGTAAACTATAATGGATGATTAATAAAAAAATAGGGGGTTTTCTCCCTATGCCCTATGGTTTAGCTTAATAGCCAAAACAACCTTGTGGTCTTATTCTGATTTTTCGGTTATTGGATAAAATGCTCTTGCTAATGACGAAACACTGATTCCATTAAAGTTTTCATCTTTTCTCTATATATTATCCTTTGCCTCACCCTCTCTCTCTCTTTCTCTCTCCCCTCTATTTCCATTATCTTTCTGCATCAATCAATTCTTCTTTCCTTTTACCCCACCTTCTCTATTTCATCAATTATTTTGTTGCTGCTTTTCTGTTGATTAATTTCATAGTATAATTTGTTGCTTAAACAAATAAGTCCTTTTTTTTTTACTACAAGGATTCCCATTTTTAGATATTGTTGAGCAAGTATTATTATGGACAGTATAAGAGGAGTAAGAATGATGAAGAGAGATGTGTGAGTGTTCTGGTCAGTAAGATACAGTTGGGTGATTAATTTTTGACCTATTTTCTATTACATTTCTTTTCTAAAGGGAAAAGTAAGGGAGAGAGATAGAAAAGGAGATGGAAAGGGATAGATTTGATGATAGAAACTGAGGGAATTTAAAGTAAACAAAGGTGATTTGCGTGGGTTTTGGGTGCTAGATTGGAGTTTAAGGAGGTTGGTTTTTGGATTTGTGTGGGCCGTGGGTGGTTGATGTGAATTTTTGTGTAACCAAAAACTCACAAGGGTTGATAAACTAAATTCTTGAATTTTTAAAGGCTAGGCCACCAAAACTCACGAATTTAGGTTTATTAATTAGTCTTTGATTAAAGCCTAAGCACCCTCAAAGCCACTAAACAATTTACACACAAGAGTATAAAGGATAATTCACCAACTCTTTAAGACAAATCGGAATTTTGTTTTATGAGCAAAACAAATAAAAAAAATATTCAATCAACAAAACATGGTTTGTGGTCAGGAACCAGGTTCAAGCAATGATGAAAAAGAGTTGATTCTAAGTCGATCTGAAATTTAGAGGATTAGACCACTTGGGCTACATGGCTTTAGATTGGCTCATGGATATTTTTGCATATCACACATTCCTAGATAGAACAGGCTGCATGCCGTTGGAAGGATGGTGGATAAGGGGAATAAGTTGGTTTTTGCCTATAGGTTTTTTCCCACTGCAGTTGCTATAGTTTTTCTCCTTTCAAGCATAGTTGTTTTTATTTCTTGTGGACTCTTAATTATCATTTTCTACCTTAAGGTCAAGGGAAATGCATTCTTGAAGGTTTCTTGATTAAAAGATTCATTCTTGGAAGTTTTCTTGAAGATTGAAGACATTTCTTGAAAATTGCACAAAAACGAGGAAGAATTCTTGGGCTAGTTTTTGATGATTTTTTGGGGATTTTGGGTGTCTTTAAAATTCCGTGATTTTTAGGTAATTCTTTGATGATTATCTTGTTTATTAGATTATTAGTTGATTTGTTAGAATAAAATCTATGTTAGTTAGGATTTTATGCAAGTTGCAAGCAGATATGGTCAAGTTGTGCAAGTTAATCATACAACTTGTGTAAGTGGGGTTATGGCCGGTTTTTCGTAGGGTCAAGTGGACAAGTTGCCATGCGATTCTTGATGTTGTTATAGTTTGTTTAAGATTAATTAGGGTTGTTAGAGGTTTGTTAGGATTTGGTTGATGGTTGTAATATAAATAACCTTAATATTATTGTAACAAATCATATTCAAGTTTTCAATAAAATTCAAGTTGCAAATATTGTTATTTTTGTGTGTGTTTTATACGAAAATTCCAAAGAGAGTTTCGAGTATTTTGTGAGTTTGAAGCTACAAAGTATTCACCTTTAGTTTTAGGGTTTGTGATTGAGTGTTCTCACAAAGACTAAAACAACCTTAGCAATAGATTGTCGAGGCTTCCAATCTAGACCTAAGGTTGTGAATTGTGCAGGTTGTGAATGTTCCAATTTGCTCAATCTACATTAAATCATTCTATCTTAAGTTTAAGCACTTAGTTTGAACATAAGGTATAGATCAAGTGGTATCAAGAGCCAATGGCTAATCAAGAAAATCAAAGACAACTGAATAATGAAGAGCTAATTGCGCTCATTGCAAAACAAACGAATAAATTGTAGGAATTGTTCTTATGTTTGACCACAGAAGTGATTCGTCTCAAAGCAAAGCCTTCCACTGTTGATGATGATCGTGGATTAAAGTTTGAGGTGCCTGAATTTGATGGCCAAGGAGATGTGGACGCCTATTTAGAATGGGAGTTGGCATTGGAGAGATATTTTGATTACAAAGGCAAAATTGATGATAAGAAGCACAAAATTACGATTGCTAAGCTGTCTAAATATGCTTCTATGTGGTTCAATAGGGTCAAGAAAAGCAGGCAATGTGAAGGAAAAAGTAAACTTGAGACATGGGAGAAACTTAAGAAGCTTTTGAGTAGACGTTTTGTTCCCGCCAACTATCAACAAGAATTATATGTCAAATTGGCAACACTGAAGCAAGGAATAAGCCAATGGAAGAATACATCTCTGAATTCAAAAAGTTGACAATATAATGTGAAGTTGAAGAGAGGGAGGAACAGAAGATTACACGTTTATTGGAAGCCTTAGCATGGATATGTGTGACAAAATAGAATTGCAACCTATTCTATCCTTTGATGAAGTATGACTGCTGTAATTTTAGATAAGCAAAGGAAAAGGGGCGCAAATAAACCATCCACGAAACAATATCAAGGTTTTAAGGTTACAAATTCAACATCTTCAATTGAATCCAAAAGTGAGCAGAAAAAATTCGTGGCTTCTAGTGGAGAAAAGGGAAAGAAAGTTGGAACACTTGAGGATGGTGTGCCTAAAGTCACTTGCTTTAAGTGTAAGGGTTATGGTCATTATAAGAAGGATTGCCCTACCTCTAGGACATTGACAATACGTGAGATGCGGGAGATTGATGAATCCACTCATGAAATTCATCAAGAAGAAGAAGAAGAGGAATGCAAGCCAAAGAGTGACCAGGAGGAAGAAGAGGAAGCTTATGAGAATAATTTGGTGCTAAGGAGGATGTTTCACTCGAAATCTGTTTTAGAGGATCAAAGGGAGAATATTTTTCATACTCGTTGCAAGGTGAAGGAGTTTGTTTGTAGTTTGATTATTGATGGAGGTAGTTGTGCTAAAGTGGTATCTTCAATACTAGTTAATAAACTACAATTGAAGACTTCTAGGCATCCAAAACCTATAAACTGAAGTGGCTAGATGATGACAATGAAGTGAGTATTCAAAAACAAGCTTTGGTGAATTTCTCAATTGGGAAATTTGATGATGAGGTGCTTTGTGATGTTCCAATGGATGCATGTGATATGTTACTGGGGAGAACTTGGTAATATGATCGAAAAACTATACATGATAGTGAATCAAATGTTTACAAGGTTTTCAAGGAAGGAAAAATGAAAGTGTTGCTTCCTCTTTCCCCTAGTGATTTAAACAAGGAAACCAAAGGAGGAAAAGAAGATCTTGTTTGTGTCACGAAAACAAATGGAGAAAGCATTAATTGCTCGAAATTTTGTTTACCTTTTGGCTGCAAAAGAGGTGAAAAACGTGGAAGACATTGAGCATCCATAGTTGTGCAAATTGTTGCAGGAGTTTGAGGATGTATTTCGAGAGGATTTGCCACAGGGTTTGCCATCAATTCGGGGTATTGAACTTATTCGAAACAAGCCACCCTATAGATGCAGTCTAGAGGAAACCAAAGAATTGCAGAGACAGATTGATAAACTCATGGCTAGAGAATATGTGCGTGAAAGTATGAGTCCTTGTGCAGTTCAAACCTTTCTTGTACCTAAAAAAGATGGAACGTGGAGAATGTGCATTGATAGCAGGGCAGTAAATCACATAACTATTAATTATAGGTTCCCTATTCCCATGTTGGATGATTTGCTGGATGAATTGAGTGGTTCTCAACTCTTTTCTATGATTGATCTTCGAAGTGGATATCATCAAATTCGTATGAGGGAAGGAGATGAATGGAAAACTGCTTTCAAAACTAAGCATGGTTTATATGAATGGTTGGTTATGTCTTTGGTTAACTAATGTGCCTAGTACGTTTATGGGACTTATAAATGAGGTCTTACGTCCTTTCATTGGGAAATTTGTTATAGTGTATGTGGATGACATATTGGTGTATAGCAAGGATGAGAGGGATCATATGGACCGCTTGCGCAAGTTGTTTGATGTTAAGAGGTAACAAAAGCTTTATGGGAAACGAGAGAAGTGTTATTTCATGCAGAAGGAGATAACTTTCCTAGGCTACATTGTTTCGTACGTGGGCATTAAAGTAAAGTGGATCCTAAGAAGGTTGAAGCTATTGCATCATGGCCTATTCCTACAACAGTTACTCAAGTAAGATCTTTTCATGGTTTGGCTTCTTTTTATAGGAGATTCATTCGAAATTTCAGCACAATTATGAGTCCTATAATTGAATACACGAAGTAGGGGAAGTTTGTGTGGACAAAGCAAGCTCAGCAAGCCTTTGAGTTGGTTAATGAAAAGATGTGTAATGCTCCTATTTTAGCCTTTCCTGATTTCACTAAACCATTTAAAGTTGAATGTGATGCAAGTGGTACAGGGATTGGTACAATCCTTACACAAGGAGGAAGACCAATTTCGTATTTTACTGAGAAATTAAACAATGGGAAATTGAATTACTCTACTTATGATAAGGAATTTTATGCTATGATAAGAGCTTTGGATCATTGGAGCCATTATCTTCGACCACAGGCTTTTGTGTTACATTATGATCATGATTCTCTAAGACATATCAATAACCAGCAGAAACTCAATGCTAGACATGCCAAGTGGGTGGAGTTTTTTCAATCTTTTAACAATGTTGCAAAATACAAAGCAGGGAAAGCTAATGTGGTAGCATATGTTCTTTCAAGGAGATATAATTTGATAGCAATGGTTGATTCCAAGGTATTGGGTTTTGAAATCATCAAGGAGTATTATGAGAAGGATGGTGATTTTTGTGAAGTGTATAGATAGGGTGCGCAAGATACAAAGGGACATTATAGCTTGGTGGATGGATTTCTATTCAAGGGTAATAAACTTTGTATTCCCAAGTGTATAAGGGAGTTGTTGGTATGTGAGGCTCATGGAGGAGGTCTTGCAAGACACTTTGGCATTAATAAAACATTTGAGTTGTTACAAGAGCATTTTTATTGGCCAAAGATGGTGGTCGATGTACATGCTATTCTTGCTCGTTGTGGGACTTGTCAAAGGGCAAATAGCACGTTTCACAAGGGATTATACACACCACTACCTGTTTCAGAGAGACCTTGGGAAGATGTGAGCATGGACTTTATTGTTGCTTTACCAAGGACACAGAGAGGTAAGGATTCAATCATGGTTGTGGTTGATAGGATTTTCTAAAATGGCACATTTTGTTGCTTGCCATAAGACTGAAGATG
>PYUH01000171.1:1649938-1711740 GCA_016808085.1 Suaeda aralocaspica | reverse complement strand
CCCCCCCCCCCCCCCCCTACAACTCTTTATCCTGATTTATTGAGACAAAGGGTCTTGTTTCCCTTCCTTTCTCTTCCCATCATTTTTCTCTATCCAATTAGTGGCTTAATTTGATGATGAAATATTTGGCATGATGCGATGATGTGAATATTGATATAAAAATCGCCACTCACACAAGGGTATTAACTAGTTTCGATTTCTCTAAAGCACATCACCAAGAAAACGAATCTAGGTCGAATGATTTTATGAATTGATTAAAGCAGCACACCCTCAATTCCTAAAATTATCTTCACAAGAGTCTAAAGCCTAAGCACCAACTCTCAAGGGGGACGAAATTTTCACACACGAATTCTCAAGATATTTGTTTTTGAGAAAAACAATAAAACTAAAACACAATGTTTTTATTCAATAACTCTTGAGTTGTTACAATTGTTAATTGATGCTATTCATAGGATAACCATCAATCAAAATTCTAACAGACTTTAAACAACACCTCCTGACTACCTTCCACACGCCTAAAACAATCCTTATCCAATCATGAGCTTATCTAAACTAACAAATCCTAACAAATCAAGATTTTATTCTATCAAACTAACAAACAAGATAATCACTACTTCAAGAAACACACAAATTCCGCCAAAGCCTTTTTGTCCCATTTTGCGCCATTTTCAAGATTTTCTTCTAAACTTCAAGAAACCTTTCAAGATTCAATCTTTTAATTAAGAAACCTTCAAGAAGTCATTTCCCATGTCTTTTAGGTGTAAAATGATGACCAAGACTCAACAAGAACTAAAAGCAGTAAACCGTGAAATGAGAAAAACCCTAGCAAGTGCAATGGGAGAAAACTCATAGGCAACACCATCTTGTTCCCCAAATCCACCAACCTTTCATGTTTCAAAAATGCTCAAGTAACGTGTGTCACCATACAAATGAGGATGACTTTGAAGATCGCATAAGCCTTGAATCTCCATAAGCAACAATCTCCCCCATACTTGAATCTTTTTTGAAGCCATAATCAAACCTTCGAAGTTTTCATCTTGATTCTTATCATGCGATGGCCTTGTTGCTGTTCTAGTTGTATGACAGGTATTGTATCACTGTTTTCCTACTCTACAGCTTTGTCTTCTCATTTTTATGCTCAATATAGACCGGGAATTGCTATAGCGAGTTGCTGTCGCAGTTAATGTGTTATGTACCCTGTATTCCTCTGCACTTTGCACTTAACAGTACCCAACTAATTTAGCCTGTTTTATGTCATCAGAGTTTACTTTAAATTCTACTTGTAACTTACCAATGTATGATATTCTGTTGGTTTCAGTTCAATGTAAATGCTTCATCTTGTTTTCTAGATGCGACATACTCCTTGTAGTAAGCATGTTAAGGAAATTTGTGGATCTAATCAATCACACTGATTAAAATTACTTTAATACTAGTAACTTGTAGCTTTCTTCTTAACAATTCTAATTGAATTGTTCGGTCACCCCGTCTAATCATTTTTTTAAAATTGTGCTAAAAAAGGAGGTGTTGCATCTTAAAAGGAGGAACAATGTGATTTGTGCTGTATGGTTTAGTAGCAGTTACTGAATAGAGAATACACCCTGAAATGAAGAGCCAATCCAATGCCATTAAATTGTAACAGATTAAGTTTGCCTTGTTTTTAGCATCTTGGTGATGGTGTCCACTTTGATCGATCATGCTGTTTCCGTTGCCTCACATCACTTTTTGACTGAGATTTATCAATTTTCTCCTAGTCCTTTTTATCATGTTTTCTGTTTAAGGATTTTTAACTTTTCTTTTGTATGTTCGATTGGTTCTGCCAAGAACTGCCTATTTCTCCCTTTCGTCAAATTTGAGTAGTTGACCATTTGAAAATCCCTGAATTTTATCTTTGTAAACTCTTGTGATGGACTACGGCATTTATTCAGAACTTGTCTCCTTGTAATATTATTCATTTGCACCTAATAAAATATTTTTCATTGTTGTCTTTCCTGCACCGACTTTTCTTTGGATCTACAAATAATTCTCATCATCTGAAACGAAGGCTTCCGTATGCAAGTCTGAAATTGAATCAATTCTGTTCTGTTCTGATTTCATACTGCACTTGAAAGTTGCATTTTTTTCAACTACAATTTTGAAAGGAGGACGAGATTTTGTTTTCCTTCTAATTTTGTTACTGAGTAATATTCTGCCTCATTGTGTCTCCCTCTGAATGACTGCAGCTGGTTGAATTTGTCTCCTAATTTTGATGGTCCGTGTTTGCTAGGTTGGATTGGATTCTTTTGGAGTCTTTGGCTGGGGGTCAAGAAAAGTGCCTCCTTTGCAAAGCACTCGGTGACTGTTACTGGCTCAGCACTTACAGCATATACCTCGGGTCAGCATTCACTTCTCCATCATGATTGACTCTGACAAGAGAAGGGGGGGCAATCATGTCTACTATTACTCTACTAGTATGTGTTCGTTTAAAAAGTATCTAGCTGATAGGAATGGTAAATAATGCTGGAAGTCTGTAACGTATCGGTTTATGGAGTGCTATTTTTAAAAATAAATTAAAGAACAATCAGTATCAAAGAAAATTACTATGCACAT
Source organism: Suaeda aralocaspica (assembly GCA_016808085.1). NCBI lineage: Eukaryota > Viridiplantae > Streptophyta > Magnoliopsida > Caryophyllales > Amaranthaceae > Suaeda > Suaeda aralocaspica. The sequence continues at coordinate 1,709,154 of PYUH01000171.1, read as the reverse complement.
GTGTTTTTTTAATGTGCAATATGTTGACAAAATGGGGTCATTGATAGTATTTTCATATATTGTAATTTATGTGGACTATTGAAGAGTAATTCTGCACTTATTATATTACTATTGATGGAAGAGAGATTGAAGCCTCAACTTATTCTCAATGATCTGTCGCTTATGTATAGGGCTGTGAAGAATCCGGTCTATGCCACAGTAGGACTTGGACCAGACCTGTAAATGGACCGGACCAGAACAAACTTCCAATTATGGTCTGGTTCGGTCTTTAGTTTAGCAACAATAACAATTCTGGGTATCCGGTACAACCGGTATTAACTCGGAATTTTTGGATCTAGATCGGAAAACCGAAATATAAATTTATATTAATAATAGCTTCTGAAGGAAGTTAGAAGTGTGTCCCCTCAATTGTTTACCCTAATACTCTAATAAATACCAAAGTCTGCAGCCTCACATGCTCACCTTCACCGGTCACCATCCCCGTAACTCTCACTAAGTCATAGCCCTTGTCAGTCGCTCTCTCTCATCTTTGTTCCCTTCCTCTCCCTTTCATTTCCAATCGCCATCGCCTATCACTTGTTGCATCTCTGTCCATCGCCGCCACCTCCATTCATGCCTTATCTCATCCTTTGTTGTATATCAAATTCTCGTCCCTTCAATTTTTATTTTATTTTTATATTTATTTTTGATTTATATATGTAAATGATTTGTTAATATAAATTACTGATTTAAATTAATGATGTTTTCATTTGTTGTATGTATAATTTGCTTTATACGTATATTGTTGTGATTTATATAATTTGGTGATTTGTTTTAGATTCAAACAGGTCCAATAAGACATGCTCAATTGCATTTTTACAAATAAAACTTTGAAAAAAATTGTCAGCTAACACCTTTAAAGTAGGTCATTTTGTGAAGTAGTGCTTTTTTTCCGAAAAAATTTGTCAATTAACACCTTTAAAGTCACTTTTTTTATTTTACAGTAACACCTTTTCACTGAAAAGTCAAACCAAATTGAGTCCACTCAGACGAAAAGCACGATTGTGCTACAACTGCTGGTGGTGTGTGATGTTGAGTTTTTGCTTATTTTATTGTATTATTTGTTTTTTCTCTGTCCCTCTTTTCATTCTCTGTAAAATATCAATTCTATTTTTTTTTCTTTCTTCTCAATCTTAATATCCTAAATTTGAAAAATTAAGGTTCTTGCCGATTCCTTTTAATACTCCAATGTCTAGCCTTCACTCAACTTCTTTTTCTAATTCCAGAAAACAAATTCCAATGCTTTGTCATTGCCCTCTTCCCACGCAAGTAATGCAGTCATGGACTCCTCATAATCCAACAAAACCAAACAATGTGTTGCAGATAAGGTTGGAGGAAATAAAACATGAAAGGTTTGCTTTGGTTGCCTATAAGTCTACTTGAAGGGAAAAAAAAAAACAAAAAAGCCAAAATTGAAAAGAAAGAAAACTCAAACGAAAAAAATTACAGCAACAAACTAACTTTAAAGGGGAGATACGTCCATAGCGGTAAAAAGAAAGGAGGAAAAAAAGTGAATTGAGGGGGTGTTTTTGATTTTAATGGCAGAAAATTAAAGGGGAGTAGTGGAGACTGAAAAAAGTGGAAAAAAGAGAAAAGAAAATTAAAAAGGAGGATAGTTAGGTGGGCCCCACAACAATAAACTTTGTATTTTCCTGAAAAAGGGCGCGTGTAGTTCAAACAATAATTTCACTAGAAAAATCACAAGTCAAAAGGATTTTGGTTTGACTTTTCCACCAGAATTTAATTTGAAATAAACGGTAACGACCTGCCTTCAATGTAATGACATTAGCGGAAATAACGTCTAAGCGAATAGTTACTAAAAACAACCTAATATTGAAAGGTAAAACCATAAAAAAGTGCTATAAGTTCCAAAATAATCCTCTCCTAACTCAAAAGTAAATAAGAAAATTTAAACAATTATATAACTAGTAGTAAACAACTAAATCTTAAAATATTCAATAACTGAAAATGCGAATAAGGGAAAAGGGTCCACTCTAAACAAATAGCCTAATAAAACGTGCAAGGGAAAGGTATCCTAAAACCTCACATGCACATCTCTGTTGCATCAAATTAATCAGTCTGCTCACCTGTAATATACATTAATAATTCCACAATCAGCGGGGAGCAACTAACAGTTCCCTACTAAAAGTAGGATTTAACATAACTAGGATTCAAAAGGTCAACTAAAAGGAAAAGCCATAACAAACACGCATTCACAATCATCAAAGTTCAAGTAGGTCAAATACTTAATTTAATTTCTCTTTTTTACTTTAATAGTTCAATCACACACGTACCTGGGATCCAATGTCGCTTTAGCAAAAGACAAGTTAAATAAATTCATAGAATGTTTAACAATCAAGTACACCACACTTAAATACCCAATAATTCCAAGCAATTGATAAGCCACGAATAAAAATAATATGGTTTGAAAAAAACACTTACGATAATAATTAATTCATTCATTATGCATGAGATATATTATGGCTGCAAGCTAATATGGTTTCCTCTAGTAGTGAAATCAACACATCACTACTTCCCTAGTACTGCCTAGTGAAATCGGTACATCACTAATAACCGTCCCTCAATACAGAGAGCTATGTATAAGACTGGCCATACTCCTAGATGTGAAATCGATACATCACACGTAGTATGACAACAACACCTTAATTAGCCTACCTAACAACACTAGGTAGGAGCTACCATATCTAATGCAGTTGTAATTTCTTGAGCACAAAAACATGACCAATATGAATAAAATTTATCGGCTTATCCACACTTGAGAAAATGATAAATAATTTCAAATTAAGCAAATTATACTCTTCAATTTAAGTGTGGCTCGAAAAGGGATTTCAATCGTTTTAAAAAAAAATCATCATCATAAATGTAACAATACCAAAAATAAAAATCCACTATGTCAAGAGGTAATTCATACCAACATTTAGCCATAATACACAAAAATTCACATAACTCACCCAATTTAATTGTTTTAACACTAACTTCTTAGTCATTAAATAACAAACAAGCTAGGTCTAAATTATCCTAATTTGCTTTTAGGTTTTTTCTTAAAGGAAAAATTGATTCTAATAATCCCACCTTTTATACATTTGAATATAACAGTCCCACTTTTCGATTATCTCACAACAGTCCCACCTTTATGACTTGTTTTCTTTTATTGGTCCTTACTGGTTAATAACTTAATTAGTAGGTAATTTATACACGTGGCATTACATGATTGGTGGAGTGCTTTTTTTATTAAACAAAAACAAAAATCAGATCATTAAACAAAAAAAGCTGTATGAAATCAGTTTATTAATTAAAAAAACAAAATGAAATTAAAAAATTCCGTGTTGGAGTACTTTTTTTCAATTTAAATCAGTTTTATTAATTAAAAAAATAAAAAAAATGAAAAAATTGATTATGGTAACCTAAAGTTCAGGTTACCGGTAAAAAGGACCAATAAAAGAAAATGAAGTATAAAAGTGGGTTTGTTGTGAGATAATCCAAAGGTAGGATTGTTAATTTCAAATGTATAAAAGGCGGGATTATTAGAATTAATTTTTCCTTTTTTTAAAAAAAGACCTAACTTTTTTTTTTGTGTGTTGGTCGTGAGTTCAAAGAGCAAAACCAAAAAAATAAAAAATTCCGCTATTTTAATCCTAGTGAAAAATAGAGAATTACAAAGTAAGGTTTTTGGAGCTTGGATCGAAGGACAATTTTTGGTGTTTCTTAAATTTTGGCTAGCGATCAAGGTAACTAATAGGATCCTATTAAACGTGGTAACTAATAGGACCCTAAAGGTGTTAACTGACGATTTTTTCTAAAATTATGATTTTCTTTAAAAATAGGTCCATCAGGTCCAAACCTAGATCGGACTTGACAAATCCGGTCCGTTATGGTCTTAACTTGATTTTTCCAGGTTCGGTCTTCGGTCCACTAATTTCCCCAATTTCGGGAATTCGGTCCACCAGGTCTCGGTCCAATCCTGGACTTGTGCACACCCTACTTACATGGTAGTATATATATATACAATCTCTAATAAACCCTAACAAACTAGATACTATCATCTCTATACATTTGTACCAGTCAGCTAAAGACATACAAGAATACAGGAAAGAAAGAAAGGTGAGGAAACCTATAGACAGTTATAGAACTTAACAGATTTGTCTGTATGAAGAATGCTATGATATGGACATGTGACTATTTCTTAATCCTGAATTTATAGTTTGGACCTGAACTTAGTCCATTAGTGATATGATTGCTCATATAAGATAAGCATAAGCATTCAAAGAAACTGCTAGCAGTGGAACACTAATACAATAGAAAATATAGTGACCAAACTTAAGTCTACAAAATCAATACCCCCTTTCAACATTCCCCCTCCAGGTGGGTGTGAAGATATTGAGTGAACACCCATCTTAGTGTTTGGTCACTAGTAATCCTTTAATGAGTATATCTGCCAATTGTTGCTCAGTTAAGACATATTCTAGTGTAATTGTTTACTTATTCACCTTGTCTCTCACAAAGTGGTAGTCAATTTCTACATGCTTAGTGTGCTCATGGTGAAGTGAATTTTAAGCCCTTAACAGGAATTAGAACTCACAATGTAGTTTTGTTCGTTGGGCAAGGAAATTTGTTCGAATTTTGTGAGGAATTTCACTCAAAAACTCACGCAATTCCTCCTCTTTTAGGTAGATGTATTTTTTTTTTGTGATCACTAAAGTATCAAAGATAGATAAACACTCTTGACCGCAAATAAGTGTGGTCGAATTTCACAATCGGAAAAGTGAAAAGTCTAAGGGAAACACCCACAAAGCAACACTTTAATTTTTCTCAAAATTCAACTCTAATTTTTATTAACAAACTAAAGGGTATTTATAGGAATAAGTTTGGAACAATTCTCCAACTCATAGTCAAATAATATCCTAAAAAAATATATAAATCCTAAGCTAACAAAACTCACGTGAAAATAGCCCACTTGCTTAAACAAATCCGGCCACATCACCAACACATCACCAATCTCTACCCACTTGCATAATTAGACCTACATTTTAACAACTTACCTAAAAATCCTAACAAACTAAAGTTTAATCCTAACAAACTATCTAACAAACTTAAAAACAAGATAATCATCATAAAATACATCAAAAACCACGAAAATATATTGTCACCCAAATCCTATGAAAATCATCAAAAATCTCGCCATATACCCTTGCTTGTTTTTTGCGCAATCTTCAAGAGTTGAGAACAATCTTCAAGATCCCTTTCAAGATTTAATCTTTAAATCAAGAAAACCTCAAGTAATGAATCTCCATGCATTTTTAGATGAAAATGATGATAAAAAAGAAATGAAGACTAAAATGAAACTTAAATAAAAAGTGCCTGAAATGAGAAAACCCTAGCAAATGCTGTCGGAAAAACTCATAGGCAAAACCACCAATAATCCTGATGTGAATGGCAGCCTTATATTCACATCACACTCCCCCTCTTAAGAAAACACTTTCCTCAAGTGTTTTCAAAGCAAGGAACCAGATCATCCACAGGAAATGAAGCCAAAACCCCTTGACCAAGCAAGACTTGATAAGTTTCTTAATTTTCATGATGCACCACCTTGAATGGCCCCTCTTCCACGTCTCCCTTCTCCTTGAATTTGTTCTTATAGACCTTGTGAGCACTAAATGAAAGCCAAACATAGTCAACAACACCAAACTTTGGTTTGCTTCGAACATTAAGCAACTTTTCACGCCTTATAGCCTTTCTTTCCCTCTTGCTCAACTCCTTATTGTCGAAAGTAGTAATGTAAACATTGCCTTCTTCCTTTGTTGTTTTGTGGCTTGTAGTTATTCATTCTTTAGGAGGTAATGCTTCAAACCCCACTCTCTTCCCACCATAATCTATAGTATAGATATTCCTCTTGCATAGAAGTATAACATCATTATCCCATTGCCATGGTTATCCTAAGAGTAAAGCACACGCATCCATTGGTAAGACATCACACCATATCTCATCCTTGAACTCTCCAAGCTTGAAATTAGCAAGTGCTTGTCTCTTCACCTTTAGTCCGCCATCACTATTTACCCAATTAAGCTTATAAGGTCTTGGATGGTGTCGTTTTTTCGATCCTAAAGTAGCTACCATCTTTACAGAAGTAATGCTAGTGCAAGATCCACCATCTATAATCATTGTGCAACTTCGTCCATTCACCAAGCAACGAGTGTGGAGAAGATTTTCCCTTTGTTCTTCATATGGCTCGTGATTTTTGAGGCATGTAAGACACTTCTAATCACCAAAACATCTTTATCAGGAGCTGGTTGATAAATTGGTCCTTCAAACTCATCATCGATTTGTTCCTGCTCTTGCATCTTCCTTAGTTTTTGTGCCACTTCCTCCAACATAGTGCTTAAGAGTGCATGATGTTCTTCAAAAGTGATTAAAGTTCTTGTTGGACAATTAGATGCAATATGCCCTCCACCTTTACACTTGAAACAAATCTTATCCTTCATAGCCAATTGCCCCGTAGTGAGATTTTGCAGCTGGGTTGCACTGGATTCACTAGATGTTGATGAACCACTTTTAATAGTAAACTCCAATTCCTCAGCCACTTTTGATGAATCCTTATTAGGAATGAATGGTGTTCGTTGATTCCTAGTCTTTTGCTCATTGATCTGCCTTTCCACTTTAATTTCTAGTTGACATAAATCATCAAAAGTAGAATAATTTTGCAATTCAACCATATTAGTATCTTTGTTCATGCCAATGAACAATTTAGCAGATTTCTGATCTTCATCTTCCTTGAGACCACACGTCTAATCTTTCGAACCCCTCCACATATTCTTCAATTGTAAAGTGATTTTGACGCAAAGTATTGAGCTTTAGATAAAGTTCATGCTTGTATGATCTAGGAACAAACCTCTTGCGCATCTTGCTCTTTAATTCACTCCAAGTTGGAATTTCTTCTTTGCCATATTTCACTCGTTGGTTTTGAAAGTTATCAAACCAATATGATGCATAATCTGTAAGCTTCAATATGGCATGTGAAAAATGTGTAGATTCATTCATGGATTTCTGATCAAATTGCCTTTCAATTCTTCTTTCCCAATTCAAATATGCTTGAGCATCCTTCAATCCATTGAATTCAGGAAGATCTGAAAGTGTAACCAAATACTCCTTTAGATTTCTCGTGAGTTTCAGATTTTCAACTTGTGTATGGAGATGAATAATATGATCTGCATAGCTAGCATTAGTTTCTTCAATTTTCTCCAAACGTGCTAGTATGGAAGCCAATCGATCTTATGCACTCATCATCTTCAGAGTAAAATCCAAAGATTTTCGTTGCCCACCCTCCTTCTAGCGCCAATTTGATGTGAATTTTAAGCCCTTAATAGGAATTAGAACTCACAATGTTGTTTTGTTCGTTGGGCAAGGAAATTTGTTCGAATTTTGTGAGGAATTTCACCCAAAAACTCACGTAATTCCTCCTCTTTTAGGTATTGTATTTTTTTTTATGATCACTAAAGTATCAAAGATAGATAAACACTTTTGATCGCAACCAAGTGTGGTCGAATTATATTTAACAATCGCAAAAGTGAAAACTCCAAGGGAAACACCCACAAAGCAACGCTTTAATTTTTCTCAAAATTCAACTCTAATTTTTATTAACAAACTAAAGGGTATTTATAGGACTAAGTTTGGAACAATTCTCCAACTCATAGTTGATGCAAGTGCGAGTGACTAGCATATGAAATTTCTATAATTCTATAATTCTCATACTCCCTATTTTTTAGTTTCTTATAATTCTCATTTGGGATAGTTTAAGACTTTGAGTGATTAGCATATGAAATTTGCTTCAATTTGCTATTGTTTCTGCTCATTTACAGCAGATGCTACCACATGGTTGTGTGGTGTTAAGTTCTAGACTCGCACCTGTTGTTGTAGCCCCTTTAGCTGTTGTTTCTTCTATATGCTTCTATTAATTATATCCTTCTCTCTAATTCTACTTAAGCTGCTAAATCAGCTTCCGTTTTACAGTAACAGTATCTTTGTTCACTGACAACAAAAATGGTATTTCCTTTATATTTTCAAGTAATTGTGCTGATGTTAGTACTATATTTATGCTTGTGCTCGAAAAAGTTTTGAGACACTTGTTTAGGAATTCTTTTAACTTTATAGTTTTTATGAATAGTTGTGATCCTATTTTTGTGGTTTGTAGTCATACTAATGACACACTTTAGTCTAAACTGTCAGTGATATACTTTTGTGAAGTAGTCTAAATAGCTACATGATATGAATAGAAAACAAATAGTTAAATTGAAATGAATTACAACTAATTTAGCATTATATTTTTGAATTTATTTTTTTTTTGTTTGTAATGCAGAGTTTTTATGTGCCATTGTTGAGGAGATCAGAGAACTTTTCAATTCTTGTCTAGATTCTTTGAAAAGTAAGTTTCATAATCCTATATTTTTGTTGCACCTATAATACTTTTAATATGAGGATGGAAGATTATGATATCAAGAAAAACAATTTTTATAATTACTTGTTCACTAGTGTCGATTCACTTTAGTAGGTTAGCGGGTTATGTGTATGGATTCACTCTTTTTGCTCAATTAATCAATTATCCCTTTTTCAATTATGTGTTTTAAAATTGTAAAGAAAGCAAAGTAGCTTATATCCATAACAAATTTCATAGTTCTTTGATGACCTTACTTCCCTTGTAAATGGGATTGATTTTCATGTTTCTCTAGCAATACTTTAGCAGACAAAGTGGAGTGGAGTGGACAAAGTTATGAGTTGATAAAATCACATTATCACAAATTCCACTCAACTCATGTCACCAATACTTTAGCAATACTTTTGGTGATATGGTGACAAAGTGGAATTTGAGTCCAAAATAAAAGGGTGAAAGGGACAACCGTATACCTATCAAAAATAAACCTACAACTCTAACTAGTGCAGACAGGGAAGTAAGGATCGAATCCACAGAGAAGCAACGACTTTCTACTAATTCTAAAAAGCTATTTTGTTGTAAAGGGCCTTTGAATCAATTGTAACTAAGGAACTAATTACTACTAAATAGAATTTAAACATGAAAATATATCAATAAACTAAGCCTAGGACATCGGTTCACCTCAAATCAAACAACGAACTAAATAACAATTAATTAACAGATTAATGACTTCCTGAATTAAGGCACACTAATTCTCTCGAATCTAGACTCCTTCCAAACTCCTCTTATGGCTCTTGCTCACTTAGACTCATTTTGCCTATTATCCTTGTGACCTAATTGTGGTAATCTTACCTCTCGGCATCAATTTCGACAATATCAGACTAACCATCAAACCTGGCTAGAAGTTAATTGAAAGCAAAATAAACTGATAATAGGAATTCAGAAACACCAAAAATCATACTAATCAATCATCAAACAGAACAATGAATTAAATCATGGATCCCCTAGTAAAAAACTACTCACACATATTCAAAAGAATAGAAAACTTATTAAGATTAAATAGTAAAACTAAAACCATAATTGACAACTAACAACTAATTACAAAAAAATAAACAAAAATCATAAATCTAAAACATGAAAACTAAATCTAAAAACTAAAACAACTACTAGAAACAGAAACTAATCATAATTATAAACTAAGAACATAAATTGAAATAACAATAGAGAAAGAATTGAAAAGAAACCTAGATTTAATGATTGAGCATAAGAGTATTTTTCTAGAGAGAGAAATTGTATATCTATGCCCTAATAATAGTGAATAATTCGTACTTAGGTTAAAAAATAGGAATTCTATACATACATAGGCTTAATTAAGTAGGAAACCCACGAAAAACGTGTAAAATGCAATCCGCTCGGGCACAGTGCACTCGAACTTGGCGGATCACTGTTCACCCGGGTGAACTGCACCCTAGGTCCCGGGGCCTCCTCGCTCAATCGTTTAATTAAAATCCCAACTTCTTTAGCTTCGGTTAACCTTCTAATTCCCGTCCCAACTCTCCTTTGGCTTCTTAAAAGTAGTCAAGGCCTTCTACTAATCAACAAGTGCCAAAGAATGCACGAAAATCGATACTGATGTGGATTTTAAGTGGTACTCTCAAATATCACACAAAACTCACGTGTAGGCCAATTAAACTTCCACTCTTGGATTAATTTAATTGAAAGCTGATTAATTAACACACTCCTGTAACTAATTAATTAATTAGGATCTAAAATCGTTCTTCACTCTTGATTCACGAATTTAGGAAGAAACTTGAACAAATTAAATCACAAATTTGCACAAGAAATTCCAGATTTGTTGTATGAAAATTCAATGTATGAAAACTTATATATTCTACAAGATATTCTCAAAGCTATTTATAGAACAACCTAAGAATAAGTTCTAACAATTTTCTAAGACTCAGAACTAGCTAAATCACGCACCAACTAGGCTGAAATTCAGCACACAAGACTCAAGTTTGACTCACAAGATAAGAATGCCACATCATCACTACATCTTGACCTTATCTTGCTAACAAACTCTAACAAACTTATCTAATCAAGGAAATATCCTAAAAACTTAAATAAATAATTAATTAACAAGATAACCATCTAAATTAAAACTAAAAATCACGAAAATAACTTGATGTCCAAGATCCTTGAAAATCGTCAAAATTTCCGCCAAGGTGTTTTCGTCAATTTTTGCGCAAAATTCAAGAACTTCAAGAAATACTTCAAGGTTCAATCTTTTAATCAAGAAACCTTCAAGAAACCGTTTTCCATGCATTTTAGTATAATTATGATGATCAAGAATCCTCAAGAAATAAAAGCAATTATGTCCAAAATAAGTAAAACCCTATCAAGTGAAGTGGGAAAAAACTCATGGACCAAACCAACTTGTTCCCTGTAACCACCATTTGTATCCATCCTGTAAGTGCTTAAATTAGTTAATAATACATAACTTATTTAATGGCACCTACTCCACCAGTGCAATGTATAAGTGACTAATGGTGTTGGCTTATGAAGCCACCACTCCCATCCACAGTTTCATCAATCTTCACCATGGTCACCCATTCATTTGACTTATCTCTTGGAAACCCAATAGGATTTAATATAAGGTTAATTTGTTGTTCTACTAATGGTTCACCATAGGATATGTCACTTGTACTCAAATTCACATTAGATACAAAAGCACCAATTCCTGCATCATTTAGCAAACCGAAACACAAAGCACTAAAAGCAACCAAATTAGTAGAATTAGGCTCAAAAAAGCCTTGTTAGAGCCAAAAACTATATAATACGAGGGTAAATGATAAACCTATAATGCACTTATCAAATTCCCCCAAGCCAAACCCTTGCTTGTCCTCAAGCAAACAAATCAATCAGACAATGACTTCACCCCTAAAGCTTTGTAAAAAAAAAAAATCAATTGAAACAATTCCGAGCATGTAAGTTCCTATACAAACATATCAACATCCCATGATCGCCATCCACTTAAACTAAAATCATAGAGCCAACCATGCAAGAAATAGAAGTTTATAGCTAGAGCCTCACAGGATGTCATTCCACACATTTATTTTGAGCATAAAAATAATGTAGCTCACCCTCACCTCCCAACAAAAGTAATATGTAATGCAATGCAAAAAGTGTTTAAATGCAATTTTGAGAACCCCAATCCCACATCTCACACCTCATGCATGTGTTTAAGGGCATTCACTCAACCTACTGCAAAAGTCGACTAGAAATGCAAGTAATACTCTCTAGCTTTGTCCATTGACTGACTTCACAAGAACTAAAGACATATACATGCCGATGAAAAAGGTCTTTATTAAGCTTGTAACGTGGCTAGGGTGATTGGTAAGATAAATTGGGAAAATGTGGTAGAAATTGTTGATTATACGCATATAAAACTGATAACACAATCAACAACTCCATAATACATTAACAACATTCAACTCCATCATACCAAATCTTATGAAATTCACATCACATGATACAAATAGTGATCACAACATCGAAGGTTTGATTGAAGCTACAAAGAAAGGTGCAATCATGAGAGAATTAATTTCTTATGGAGACTCAAGTCTAACGGGCGCATCTAAGGTTGGAATTTGCGTGTGCATGGTCACACATATCTAGGTGGGCATGCAAATCAAGAGGAAGATATGGTTGATAAGGGGAATAAGTTGGTTTTGCCTATGAGTTTTCTCCCACTTCACTTGATAGGGTTTTTCTCATTTTAGGCATTGAGTCTTTTATTTCTTGTGGTGTTTTAATCATCATTTACAACCTTAAAGACATGGGAAATGACTTCTTTAAGGTTTCTTGATTAAAAGATTGGATCTTGAAAGGTTTCTTGAAGATTTGAAGCAAATCTTAAAGATTGCTCAAAATTGAAGCAAGCTTCTTGGGAGAGATTTTGACGATTTTTGTGAAGATTTGGGTCATTAGATTTTTTGTGCATTTTTGGTTGTAATTTGCTGATTATCTTTTTTATTGTTTAGTTAGGAAGTTTTTTAGAATAGAATCTTGATTAAGTAGAGTTTGTTAGCAAGATAAGCTCAAGATGCAGTGATGATGTGGAAATCTTATCTTGAGTTGTCATTAGGAGTATGTTTATCTTTGTTTTGTGCGTGTATTTTTATCTTCTTTTACCAGGTTTTTTTTGATTATTATGCCTATAAATAGTCTTAACATTAGGTTGTAAAAATCAGATTTTGATCTTGAATAAAAGTTTTGTTTTGTTTACTTGAAAAACAAAAAAAAAAAAATCTGAAATTGTGAGTTGGTGGTTAATTCCTTTAGACTCTTGCGAGATTGATTAGTGGCTTTTAGGGTGCTTAGAGCTTTAATCAAAGACTAATCTATCACCCTAAATTCATGAGTTTTGGTGGCATAGCCTTTAGAGATTCGTGAATTTAGTTCTATCACTTGTGAGTTTTGTTATTTGTACGAAAATTCACATAAACTTTGGTGTTATCGTTAAGAGGTTAAGTCAATCTATACTCAAGCAAAACCATGGAGGACGGACAGTCTATAAATAATAGGAAGGGGACTCCTTTTGAACAAGATAGGGAAATTCAAAGGGATAATGAAATTAAAGAATTGCGCCACATGCGAGAAGAACTCATGCAACTCGTTGGATCCAAGGCTAAAAGCTCAAAAAAATCCAATGAGTTTGATGAATCTAGTACAAGTTCTAGTGATGATGATTCTACTAGGGGCACACGAAAACCTAGGAAGGTCATATACTCAAGTTCAAGTGATGAAGATGATAGGAAGAGACACAAAAGATGAGATAAACAAAGGGATGACGATTGAAACTTAAAATTGGACGTTCCTGAGCTCAATGGATGTTTAGACCCTGAAGTTTTTCTTGATTGGTCAAGGAGGACAAAAAGAGTGTTCACTTACAAGGAGTATGATGATTCTAAGTCTTTAAAATTGGAGAAATGAAAGCTCACATCTTATGCTAGTCTTTGGTATGAGGGCTTGCAAAGGAAGAGAAGAAAGGAGGGTAGATCAAAAATCAACTCTTGGCGCAAATTGAAGAAGGAGTTGAGAAAACAATTTGTTTCTCATGAATATGAGCAAAATAACTTCTTAAATATGCATGCTTTGAAACAAAACTCTAAGAGTGTTGAGGAATACATCAATGAATTCGAAAAGATGGTCATCATATGTGACATTAAAGAGAAGGAGGATCACAAGGAGGCTAGATTTGTTGCAGGACTTCATGAATCTATCAAAGATAAGGTGGAATTGCAACCTTATTGGACTTTTGATGAGATTTTTAAGGTAGCCTTGAGAGTTGAAAAGAAAGGGCACTCGGAATAATCTAAGATTTTCTTCGAAAGTTATGAGTCTAAGAAAGAAAAGGAGGCGGTGTTCACACAAAACACTAAACCTAGGGTGGAGAGTGGAGATAAACCTAGGTTTATTACTCCTACTAAGTTCTCATCAATCCCTGATGATAAGAGGAAGTGCTTCAAGTTTCAGGGGTATGGTCATGTGCAACAAAATTGTCCTAATTCAAGGGTCATCACAGTTAGAGAGGCAAGAGAAATTGAAGAAGCGTATCTAGACGTAATCATTGAAGAAGGGGAGCAAGATGATGTTGAGCAAGAGGATAAGAGTAGTAATGATATGGAGGAAGTTGATCCTGGAACACATGGTCAAGTTCTAGTGTTGAGGAGGGTTTTGCAAACTAATCCCATGCAATTAGAGGAGAGCCAAAGAGATGAAATCTTCATGACAAGGTGTGTAGTTCAGGGTAAACTTTGTGATTTGATTAATGATAGTGGCAGTTGCATGAATGTGGTGGCTACTTTTTTGATTCAGAAGCTCAACAATCCTACACATAATCATCCTCATCCATACAAGCTTCATTGGTTAAGCAATACTAGTGATGTTTAGGTGACCAAACAAGCTTTAATATCATTCAAAATTGCGCAATTTGAAGATAGTGTGCTATGTGATGTTTGTCCTATGGATGCGTGCCATATTTTTCTTGGAAGGCCTTGGGAATATGATAGATTTGTTCAATATGATGGTAGAACTCATGTTTATGTCATCAAGAAGCATATCCATGGCAAACCTATTGCATTGAATCAATTGAAGGTTGTGAATGTTAAGAAACAAGAGACTATGGAAAACAAAAAGTGTGTATTTTTGACGAGTGCTAGGGAGGTGCAAAGGGAGTTGAATTCCTGTGATCAAGTCCTTGTTCTCATGGATAAGGAAGTACAAGAAGGTTCCTCATCCATCCCACAGACTTTGAAGCCTTTATTGCATGAATTTGAAGATGTGTTTACGAATGATCTACCACCAGGATTACCACCTATGAGGGGCATTGAGTATCAAATAGATCTTGCTCTTGGGGATCAAATTCCAAATAAACCAGCTTATAGATGTAATCTCTTGGAAACAAAGGAGATACAAAGGCAAATTGAGGAGCTAATGGAACGTGGATATGTGAGAGAAAGTATGAGTCCTTTTGCGGTTCCTACTTCTATCGTTCCTAAGAAAGATGGCACTTGGAGAACGGGTATTGATTCATGAGAAGCTAACAACATCACCATCAAATATAGATTCCAAATTCCAAGGTTAGATGGTTTACTTGATGAATTGTATAGCTTTAATGTGTTTACCAAAACTGATCTTAAGAGTGGGTATCATCAAATTTGCATGAAGGAAGGTGATGAGTGGAAAATGGCTGTCAAGACTAAGTTAGGGTTTTATGAAAGGTTGGTCATGCCTTTTGGTCTTACTAAAGTACCGAGTACCTGCATGAGACTCATGAATGAAGTATTGAAGCCTTATATTGGAAAGTTTGTTGTTGTTTACTTAGATGATATCTTGGTTTATAGTAGAAGCAATGAGGATCATCTACATCATCTAAGGAGTGTGTTCGAAACTTTAAGACAACAAAGACTTTATGGGAAGCTCGAAAAATGCTATTTCATGGTACCTAGTATCACATTTTTGGGGTATGTGGTCTCAAAAGATGGAGTTTCTGTGGATCAAACCAAGGTGGAAGCAATTAGAACTTGGCCTACTCCAACTAATGTCACTGAGGTTCGTGCTTTTCATGGTTTAGCTTTGTTCTATAGGAAATTTGTGAGGAATTTCTCATCTATTGTAACTCCTATGACCGAGTGCATAAATAAAGACAAGCCTTTTGAGTGGACTAAGGAGGCGCAAAAAGCTTTTGAAAGGATCAAGGAGATGCTATGCAACACAGCTATTCTTGCATTGCTTGACTTTACAAAACCTTTTGAAGTTGAAACTGATGCAAGTAATGTGGGGATTGGAGCAGTATTGGTTTAAGGGAAGAGGTCTGTTGCTTATTTTAGTGAGAAATTGAATGGAGAAAGGTTGAACTATTCTACTTATGATAAGGAGTTTTATGCAATTGTTAGAGCTCTTGATCATTGGAGTCATTATCTAAGACCTCTCCACTTCATTCTACATTATGATCATGAATCATTGAAGCATATTAATGGCCAACAAAAGTTGAATCCTAGACATGCCAAGTAGTGGAGTTCCTACAATCTTTTCACTTTTCATCAAAGTACAAAGAAGGCAAGTCTAATGTTGTTGCAGATGGTCTCTCACGTAGGTATGCTCTTATAAGTGTTTCGAATTGCAAGTTTCTTGGTATAGACATGATCAAAACATACTATGACTGAGCATTATGATAGTTTCGGTCCTATATTGCAACAAATAGGCAAGGGTGTTGTGGGATCTTTTGTGATGCATGATGGGTTCTTATTCAAGGGTAATCACTTGTGTGTACCTAAGTGCTCAATTAGAGAATTGTTAATTAGAGAAGTGCATGGTGGAAGGTCAGCAGGGCATTTTAGCATTACTAAAACTCTAAACATGTTACAAGAACACTTCTATTGGCCTAAGATGGTTGTTGATGTTGAAGCTATCATATCTCAATGTGCTATTTGTGAATTGGCAAAAGCTTCTTTTCATCAAGGTCACTACACACCATTGCCTGTTCCTGAAGGTCCTTGGGAAGATGTATCCATGGATTTCATTGTGAGATTGCCTAGAAATGCAAGAAGCAAGGATTCTATCATGGTTGTGGTGGATAGATTTTCAAAGATGGCACACTTCACACCTTGCCATAAAGCTGATGATGCTATGAATGTTGCAGATTTGTATTTCAGGGACATTGTGAGACTTCGTGGAATCCCTAAGACATTGTAAGTGATAGATGTACCAAATTCATGAACTATTTTTTGAAGTCTCTATGGAAGCTAGTTGGCACGAAATTTCTCTTTAGTACATCATATCATCATCAAAATGATGGGCAAACTGAAGTCACAAATAGAACTCTTGGAGTATTGTTGCGTGGTTTGGTGAACAAGACATAAAAGGATTGGGATTTGAAGCTTGCACATGCAGAGTTTGCCTACAATAGGTCACCCAAATTTGCTACAAAACACTCGCCATTTGAGGTTGTATATGGGGTGAATCCAAAGTTGCCTATTGATCATGTTGATATTCCAAAGGGTTAGCTGGTGCACAAAGATGCATTGGCAAATATTGAGTACATGCAAAAGCTCCATGCACAAGTGAGAGCTAGAATTAAGAAGGTGAACGATCAATACAAGACTCGTGCAATTAAGCATCGCCATCAACATTCATTCAAGGAAGGAGACTTGGTTTGGCTACACCTAAGGAAGGAAAGATTCCCTAACAAACGCAAGAACAAGCTCATGCCTTGGTGTGGTGGTCCATTCAAGGTTTTGAAGATGATTGGTGACAATGCTTATCAACTAGAATTACCAGGTGAATATGGGGTCCATGCTACATTTTACATTGGTGATTTGACTCCTTATGTTTCTGATGTTCAACTTTGAGTTTTGAGGACAAACTCTTTTGAAGAAGGGGAGGATGATACAAATAGTGATCACAACTTCGAAGGTTTGATTGAAGCTACAAAGAAAGGTGCAACCATGGGAGAATTAATTGCTTATGGAGACTCAAGTCTAATGGGTGCATCTGAGGTTGGGATTTACTATCCAGGTGGGCACGCAAATAAAGGGGAAGATATGGTTGATAAGGAGAATAAGTTGGTTTTTGCATACGAGTTTTCTCCCACTTCACTTGATAGAGATTTTCTAATTTTAGGCATTGATTATTTTGTTTCTTGTTGAGTCTTGATCATCATTTACAACCTTAAAGACATGGGAAATGACTTCTTGAAGGTTTCTTGATTAAAAGATTGGATCTTGAAAGGTTTCTTGAAGATTTGAAGCAAATCTTGAAAATTGCGCAAAATTGAAGCAAGCATCTTGGGCGAGATTTTGACGATTTTTTTTGAAGATTTGGGTCATTAGATTTTTTTGTGTATTTTTGGTTGTGATTTTATGATATTCTTGTTTATTAGTTAGTTAGGAAGTTTGTTAGAATAGAATCTTGATTAGATAGAGTTTGTTAGCAAGATATGAACAAGATGCAGTGATGATGTGGCAATCTTATCTTAAGTTGTCATTAAGAGTATGTTTATCTTTTTTTGTGCGTGTATTTTAATCTTATTTTACTAGGTTATTGTTGATGGTTATGCCTATAAGTAGTCTCAACATTAGGTTGTAAAAATTAGATTTTGATATTGAATAAAAGTTTTGTTTTGTTTACTTGAAAAACAAAAAAAATCCATAATTGTGAGTTGGTGGTTAATTCCTGTAGGCTCTTGCGAGATTGATTAGTGGCTTTGAGGGTGCTTAGAGCTTTAATCAAAGACTAATCTATCAACCTAAATTCATGAGTTTTGTTGGTATAGCCTTTAGAGATTTGTGAATTTAGTTCTATCCCTTGTGAGTTTTTGTATTCATACGAAAATTCACATCAACTTTGGTGCTCTTTCTGAGAGGTTAAATCGATCTATACTTAAGCAAAATCATGGAGGACGGACAATCTATAAATAATAATAAAGGAATCCTTTTGAACAAGTTAGGGAAATTCAATGGGATAATGAAATTAAAGAATTACACCACATGCTAGAAGACCTCATGCAATTTGTTGGATCCAAGGCCAAAAGCTCAAAAAAAATCTAATGAGTTTGATGAATCTAGTTCATGTTCTAGTGATGATGATTCTACTAGGGGCACACGAAAACCTAGGAAGGTCATATACTCAAGTTCAAGTGATGAAGATGATAGGAAGAGACACAAGAGACGAGATAAACAAAGGGATGATGATCGAATTCCTGAGTTCCATGGATGTATAGACCCTAAAGTTTTTCTTAATTGGTTAAGGAGGACAGAAAGAGTGTTCACTTACAAGAAGTATGATGATTCTAATGCTTTCAAAGTGGCGGAATTAAATCTCACATCTTATGCTAGTCTTTGGTATGAGGGCTTGCAAAGGAAGAGAAGAAAGGAGGTAGATCAAAAATCAACTCTTCGCACAAATTGAAGGAGTTGAGAAAACGATTTGTTCCTCATGAATATGAGGAAAATAACTTCTTAAATATGCATGCTTTGAAACAAAACTCTATGAGTGTTGAGGAATACATTTCGAAAAGATGGTCATCATATGTGACATTAAAGAGAAGGAGGATCACAAGGAGGCTAGATTTGTTGCAGGACTTGATGAATCTATCAACGATAAGGTAGAATTGCAACCTTATTGGACTTTTGATGAGATTTGTAAGGTAGCCTTGAGAGTCGAAAAGCAAGGGCACTCGAAAAAATCTAAAATTTTCTTCAAAGGTTATGAGTCTAAGAAAGAAAAGGAGGTGGTGTTCACACAAAACTCTAAACCTAGGGTGGAGAGTGGAGATAAACATAGAGTTATTACTCCTACTAAGTTCCCATCAATCCCTGATGATAAGAGGAAGTGTTTCAAGTGTCCGGGGTATGGTCATGTGCAACGAAATTGTCCTAGTTCAAGGGTCATCACAATTAGAGAGGCAAGAAAAATTGAAGAAGTCTATCTGGACGTAATCATTGAAGAAGGGGAGCAAGATGACGTTGAGCAAGAGGATAAGAGTAGTAATGATATGGAGGAAGTTTATCCTGACATTGGTTTGTATAAGCTAGCGTAGACATTGGTATACATAACATAGACAAAATCATCACACATACATAACTGGGCTAAATATAAGATATAGACTTTTTAATTTCTTTCAATGCATAAGCTAGCCCAGACATTGGTATGTAGAGCCTTAATGTGAAACAAGGGGGCTCGGGCAGAATGTAATTCTACCTGACGCGCAGCATGATTTTGAGTACATAGAAAATTTTTGCTAAGCAATAATCCGCCTGGGTGCCTGGGCGAAATGAGATCGAGCCAGGCCAAATAGGGGGTTTCCCTACTCTACACATGGCTATAGTGGCAAGATAAGAAATTGCTTCAAGCTAAATCAAGTTCAAGTCTAAGTTGGCAATTCCCTAAACATAGCTCACCACATTTTTTTTTGAAAATGCGGGGCACAGGGAAGTCACTATCCATCCAATTAAACACATTCATCATCATTTAATCAATTAAAAACTAAGAAGCAATAAAAACTAATCTATGAAAGCTGTACATTTCTTTTGGTCATATGTAAGCTTCTACTTCTAACAAGTAGTACAAATAATATGACTATCATAAGAAAGCAATAAAATCACACCAAAAGCAAAACAAACTATACTAAGCAAGCAAGTAAAACATACCTCCCCCAAGCCAGACTAAGCAATGTCCTCAGTGCTGAAGGGAGTAGGGACTACCGCCCACTAATCAAAATCCTGGGGGAAAGCATCAGTGTCCTCTCTCTCCTCATCATCATCATTGTCACCATCATCATCACCACTAGAAGCTCCAGCTCCAACTCCCACATCTCCTCCCATCCTGCTAGTGCCCTCTCCATGTACACCATAACCACCATGAGGGTAAGTGTAACAAGAAGGATAAAGGCTTGCTTACTGAACGACACCCGTCATGGAAAAATGGTGATATATGGGGTACATGGCCAATTTGTAATCCTACTGGAAAGTAGCAAACTGGTTCATCATATGCTATTGCTGAATCTGGAACCCGCAGAACTGATCCTACAGCTGTCACATAGCAGTCCTCCAATCACCTTCTCCAGCATAATAAGTACTAGGTCCAGTTCCCTGAGAAGGGTGGGAGTGGGAAGGATGAGAGGTGGACGCCTGGCCTTGCCCTCTCCTCGTGTATGTCCGCTGGCTAGCAGTGATGGTGTTGTCAGAAGAGGAGACCAAGGGCATGGTCTAGCAGTCCTGATCAGGTGCCAACCCAGTGATGCTAGGGTTGGGAAAAACAAAAATTGATTTCTTGTGTGAACCAACATACCATCTGAATGTACGGCTGCCTATGAAGCCGATCCACTCACAAACTGAAAAATAATCGAAATCCAAATATCGAATACCCACTCCAGGGGTACGTTGATCTGCAAAGTCAATCCAATATTTACGAGCAATTAAAGTAATCAAACCACCAAAAACAATATTATTAACAGTAAGCCTACCATGTCGATCTAAACCTCCAAAAGTGTTGCACTGAGTTTGCAAATGTATAACAAAGTGTTGAGAAACAAGAATCCTATACTGGCAAGAGCCACGCAACAAGTGTTGGATCATGATCATGGTCTCCCTAGTAGTGACAGTGTGTGCCTCATGGTGGTCAAATATAGTCCATCCCATAAGGTGACATACGATACGGGCCGAAAGTTGGTTCATCAAATTAGCGGAGTTGTGTTGACAACTCTTCGTAATTTGAGCCGTTAACCTATTTCACAACCTAACATCATTAAATTCTTTTGGAGCCTTCTTCTTACCCATACAATCCAAATCGAAAATAAAGTCGAAATCCACTAAAGGTTCATACCGTTCCTCTCAAAAAATTCAGAAAGACACACCCCTAGCGGGCCTACCCTGGTTCGGTTGATCCACCCTAAAACTAGACACGAACTCATAACTTAGCCACTAGTCTATATGAACGATAAGCTAACCAGTACGATGGTAAACTCCATACTTCTCAAGCAATTTAGTCAGCCGCTTCTCGTGAATGTGAGAACCCTCATCACTAATAATAGCTCTACGAACTCCAAATATTGGGAAATGACCTATTTAAACAACCTCAACACAATATTAGAGTCCGCATTGGGTGTTGCAACAGCTTCTACCCACTTCAAAACATAATCTACGGTCACCAATATGAACCTATTTCCATTGGAAGAAGGAAATGGTCCCATGTAGTCAATACCCCATATATCAAAAAGCTCAACTTCTAGTATCCCGTTTTGAGGCATCTCATGACGTTTTGAAATACTTCCGGTCCATTGGCACACATCACAAGACAACACAAAATCTCAAGCATCCATGAAGAGAGTAGGCCAATAAAATCCCGATTGCAGTACCTTGAACATGGTCTTTGATGGCCCAGCATGACCTATGGTAGGTGATGAGTGGCAATGGCTTAGGATCCCGTAAAACTCCCAATCAGGAGCACAGCGTCGATATAGACCATCAGCACATTCTCGAAATAAATTTGAGCCATCCCAAAAATATCGTCGAACATCATGTAAAAATCGATTCTTTTGCTGTAATGAAAGGTTATGAGGCAAGACACCTTTGACAATATAGTTAGGAAAATTGGCAAACCATGGTGACTTAACTACAACAGAAAGCAAATGATCATCAAGGAATGATTCGTCTATAGGAGCAAGCTCTACATCTTCAAAACAAATTCTGGATAGATGATCAGCTACTACATTCTCTACTCCCTTCTTATCACAAATCTCGAGGTCAAATTCTTACAGAAATAGAATGAATCTGATCAACCGTGGCTTTGCTTGCTTCTTAGGTAGGAGGTACTTCAGAGCAGCATGGTCAGTGTGAACAATCACCTTTGATCCCAAAAGACATGATCAGAAATTGTCAAGTGCATACACAGCTGCTAGCAACTCCTTTTCAATGGTGGCATAATTGAATTGAGCTGGATCAAGTGTTCCGCTGGCATAATAGATTGCATGTAGGAATTTCTCCTTCCTTTGACATAGAATATCTCCAACCGCATAGTCACTGCATCACACATGACCTTAAACGGGAGGTCCCAATAAAGGGACTAAATAATGGGTGGAGAAACAAGTGCATGTTTATCCTGTTGAAAGACTCAAGACATTCATTAGTAAAAACAAAATCAAAATCCTTAAAAAGCAATTGGTTTAGTGGTTTCGCAATTTTAGAAAAATCCTTAATAAACCTGCGATAAAAACCTGCATAACCAAGAAAAATTCTTACCCCCTTGACGTTCACAGGAGGGGGAAGTTGCTCGAGTACCTGTATCTTTGCCTTATCTACCTCAATACCACGTTCGAAGATTAAATGTCCAAACACAACAACTTCGGTGACTATGAAGTGACACTTTTCCCAATTCAGCGCAAGATTCACCTCTTCACATCTCATAAGCACTTTTGTTAGATTTTATAAGCATGCATCAGATGAAGTTACATAGACACTAAAATCATCCTTAAAAAATTCCATGATAGATTAGATAAAATAAAAAAAGATGCTCATCATACAACGTTGAAAAGTAGAAGGGGCATTACATAAACTAAAAGGCTTCCTACGATATACAAAAGTACCATAAGGACATGTAAAATAATCCAAAAAATATTCCATGATAGACTCGATAAAATAAAAAAGATGCTCATCATACAATGTTGAAAAGTAGCAGGGGCATTACATAAAGTAAAAGGCATCCTACATATGATGTAAGTGCAAGCACCAATGACATTGACAATATTAATGATATAAGTCCAAGCACCAGTCACATTGACAAGATTGACAATGGTGCAATCAACTTCTAAGGTGGTGATGTTATTGACAAGGATGCAACCATAGGTGAATTAGTTGCATATGGAGATATAAGCCATATGGGTGCATCAAGGGTAGAACTTTGTGTGTGCATGGTCACATATAACTAAGGTGGCACGCAAATCAAGAAAAGGATGGTGGATTTTGGGGAACAAGATGGTTTTTGCCTATGGGTTTTTCCCACTGCATTTGCTAGAGTTTTTCTCATTTTAGGCATTAAGTCGTTTATTTCTTGGTGAGTTTTGATCATCATAATTATGCTAAAATACATAGAGAATAGATTTTTGAAGGTTTCTTGATCAAAAGATTGGATCTTGATGCATTTCTTGAAGTTTCATGGAAATCTTGGAATTTGCGCAATTTTTGATGCAGCAAAGTGGCATGTTTTTTGACGATTTTTCAAGAACTTGGGCACCAAGTATTGTCGTGATTTTTAGCTTAAAATCTGATGATTATCTTGTTAATTAATTATTTAGTTAAGTTGTTAGGATATTTTCTTGATTAGAGTTTGTTAGGCAAGATAAGATCAAGATGCAGTGATGAGGTGGCATACTTATCTTGTTGTGTGTTTTTTTGAGAGGGACGAATTTCTTTGTTTTGTGCGTGTGTTTTTTTGTTTTTAACTAGGAATTTTTTTGATCATTATTCCTATTATTCTTATAAATAGTCTCAACATTAGGTTGTAAATTTAATTAAGTTTGAATTGAATAAAAGTTTGTTTGTTTTTCTTGAAACAAATTCCGAATTTTTTTAAGAGTTAGTGGGATTTCCTTTATACTCTTGTGAAGATTAATTAGTGGCTTTGAGGGTGCTTAGGCTTTAATCATAGAATAATTTATCAACCTAAATTTAAGAATTACGGTGTCTTGGCCTTTTGAAGTTCGAAAATTTAGTTTATCCTTGTGGGTTTTCCAAATAATAAGAAAATTCACATCAAATTTGGTGCTCTTGTTGAGAGGACGGTTAATCTCAAGTGTTGCAAATCTATCAATCACTTTAACCAACATTTCTACGGAAGGTGGAGGTGAAGAGGTTCCTACAAACTTTCAAAGGGGATTGTCCTTAGAACAAGATTAGGAAATCAGAAGAGACAATGAAATCAAAGAGTTACGAACCATGCTAGAAGAGGTGTTGAATTTCGTGTCATGAAAATCCAAAAATAGTTAAAAGGACCATAAAATCAAGGAGTTTGATTCGAGCTATAGTGATGAAAATTCAGGCAGAAGTGCACGCAAGCCTAGGCGTGTATATGACACCAGTTCTAGTGATGATGATAAACAAAAAATATACAAAAAACGAGACAAACAGAAGGATGATGATCGTAGCCGGAAATTGGACGTTCCTAAGTTCAATGGTAGTCTAGATCCTGAAGTTTTCAATTGATTGGCTAAGGAGAAACGAAAGAGTCTTTAATTACAAAGAATATGATGATCGTAAAGCCTTTAGAGTGGCGGAACCGAAATTGACTTCCTACGCTAGTTTGTGGTATGAATGGCTACAAAGGAAACGAAAGAAGGAAGGAAAATCGAAAATAATGTCTTGCAGAAAACTTAAGAGGGAACTAATAAAGAAATTTGTGCCACATGAGTATGAGCAGAACAATTTCCTGAAGATGCATACCTTAAAACAAGGGCAAAAGAGCGTGGAAGAATATATCAATGCCTTTGAAAAGATGTTGATATTGTGTGATCTGGACGAGAAGGAAGATCACAAGGTTGCTTGATTTGTTGCAGGATTGGATGATTCCATCAGGGAGAAAGTGGAATTGCAACCCTATTAGACTTATGATGAAATACGTAAAGTGGCACTCAGAGTTGAAAAACATGGGAATTCAAAGAAGCCAAAAGCATTCTTTGAATCCTATGAATCTACGAAAGAAGTGGTGTATTCCCAAACACCTTGTGCCAAACCTAGTTTCGACAATGTAAAAAGGGCAGCCACTCCAGTTAAACCACCTGCTATCCCTGATGATTAGAGAAAGTGTTTTAAGTGTCAAGGATATGGACACCTACTACGCAATTGCCCTAGCTCCAGGGTGATAACTGTTAGGGAAGCACAAGAGCTTTAGGATGCTTACCTAGATGTTCTTCTTGAAGAAGGGGAGGACGAAAATTCTGAATCACAGGAAGAAAAAAGTAGCAATTATATGGAGGAAGTAGAGGCGGAAACACAGGGTCATGCATTAGTCCTCAGGAGGGTTCTTCAAACTAAACCAACACCAATTGAAGAGCACCAGAGGGACAAGATTTTCGTGACCAGGTGTAATGTACAAGGACAGCTGTGTGACGTGATTATTTATAGTGGCAGTTGTACTAATGTATTCTCTACGTTACTGATTTAGAAACTGAACTACCCCACACACAACTATCCTGAACCTTACAAGTTGCATTGGCTGAGGAATACCAGTGATGTTAAAGTAACAAAGCAAGCTCTGGTCAATTTCAAAATTGGTCAGTTTGAGGATTTTATATTGTGTGATGTTTGCCCTATGGATGCTTGTCATATATTACTCGGTAGGCCTTGGAAATATGATCGATTTGTGAAGTATGATGGAAGAATCAATGTCTATGTCATCAAGAAACAGGAAACTGACAAGCCAACTGCTTTGAAACCTTTAAAAGTGGCGCAAGACAAGAAGCAATTGAATGTGGAAAACAAGAAGGGACTGTTCTTCTCAAATCCTAAGGAGTTAGAGAAGGAATTAGCCGATTGCCAGCAAGTATTCCTGCTAATGGCCAAGGATGTAAGAGTTGAAACATCTGCAATCCCAAAAATTCTTCAACCACTATTGACAAAATTTGAAGATGTATTCCCAGATATTTGCCACTAGGATTGCCTCCCACTAGGGGCATGGAACACCAGTTTGACTTAATTCCAGGTGCTTAGATTCCCAATAAACCAGGATACTGATGCAATCCTTAGGAGACTAAGGAGATACAAAGGTAGATTGAAGAATTAATGCAAAGGGGATATGTCAGAGAGAGTATGAGTCCGTGTACCGTACCAACACTGATTGTTCCTCAGAAAGACGGATCCTGGTGCATGTGCATTGATTCTAGAGCTCTCAATAACATCACAATCAAGTACAGGTTTCCAATCCCCAGGCAGGATGATCTATTGGATGAATTGTATGGCTCACAGGTGTTTTCTGATGTGAATTTTCTTATGTATTTGGAAAACCCACAGGGATAGAACTAAAATTTCGAACTTCTAAAGGCCAAGCCACCAAAATTCTCAATTTTAGGTTTGATTAATTAGTCTTTGGTTAAAGCCTATGTACCCTCAAAGCCACTAGTTAATCTTCACAAGAGTATAAAGGAAAATCCACCAACTTGTAAAAAAAATTCGGCAATTTGTTTTCAAGAAAACAAGCAAACTTTTATTCAATTCAAAATTAATTAATTTACAAACTAATGTTGAGATTATTTATAGGAATAATCGTAAAAAAAAATCCTAACTAAAAACAACAAAACACACGCACAAACACTTGGGAATTCGTCCCTAACAAAACAAACACACAACAAGATAAGTATGCCACCTCATCACTGCATCTTTATTTTATCTTGTCTAACAAACTCTTAAAACTATCTAATCAAGAAAATATCCTAACAACTTATCTAAATAATTAATTAACAAGATAATCATCATATTTTAAGCTAAAAATCACGAAATTGCTTGCTGCCAAGAACCAAGAAAAATAGTCAAAAAACAAGCCTCAAGAAACCTTCGTCCATTTGCACAATTTTCAAGATTGTTTAAAAAACTTCAAGAAATGCTTCAAGATCCAATCTTTTAATCAAGAAACCTTCAAGAATCTATCCTCCATGTATTTTAGCATAATTATGATGATCAAGACTCACCAAGAAATAAAAGACTCAACGCTTGAAATGAGAAAAACCCTAGCAAATGCAGTGGAAAAAAAAACTCATAGGCAAAACCATCTTGTTCCCCAAAATCCACCATTCTTGTCTTGGTTTGCATGGCACTTAGTGATATGTGACCATGTACACACAAATCCCTACCCTTGATGCACCCATATGGCATATATCACCATATTATTACACCTATGGTTGCATCCTTGCCATTGACATCACCACCTTCGAAGTTGATTACACCACCACCACTACAAACCTTGTGAATTATATTTATTACTTGATCACTTTTTTCATTGTCACTGGTGCTTGCACTTACATCATTAATGTCACTGATGCTTGCACTTATATCATCCTCCCCTTTTTCAAAAGAGTTTGACCTCAAACTTCGAAGTTGTTCATCAGCAATTTATAGAGATAAATCTCCTATATTGAATGTAGCATGGATTCCATATTCTCCTGGTAGCTCAAGTTGATAAGCATTATCGCCAAGTTTTTTCAAAATCTTGAATGGTCCATCACATCTAGGCATCAATTTATTTTTCCTGTGATTAGGAAACCGTTCTTTCCTGAGATGTAACTAAACCAAATCACCTTCCTGGAATTGACGTGGGCTCCTGTGCTTATTTGCGCGAGCTTTATATTGATCATTCACCTTTTTAATTCTTGTTATGATATGGGCATGTAACTTCTGCATATATTGAATTTTATCCAAAGCAGTTTTTTGAACTAACTCACCTTTAGGTACATAAATGAAACCAATTAGAAACTTGGGATTGACTCCATAAACAACTTCAAAGGGTGAATGTTTGGTTGCATAAGTAGGTGATCTGTTATAAGCAAACTCAACACGCGCCAATTTCAAGTCCCAATCTTTCTAAGTTTTAATTACCAATCCTTGTAGTAGTACCCCTAAAGTTCTGTTTGTTACCTCAGTCTGCCCATCAGTTTGTGGATGATAGGAAGTACTAAAAAGCAATTTGGTACCAACCAGCTTCCACAGTGATTTCCAGAAGTAACTCATGAATTTTGAATCCTTGTCACTGACAATGGTTTTAGGTATACCATGTAATCGTATTACATCCCTAAAATATAGCTCTGCAACATTAACAACATCATCAGTTTTATTGCAAGGAGTAAAATGTGCCATCTTTGAAAACCTGTTCTCCAATACCATAATAGAATCCTTATTTCGAGCAGTTCTAGGTAGACCAACAATGAAATCCATTGATACATCTTCCCAGGGACCATTAGGAACTGGTAATGGTGTATATAAACCCTGATGAAATGTTACTTTAGCCTTTTGACATACAACACATTGAGATATCACAGCTTCCACAACTCTAATCATCTTAGGCCAGTAAAAATGTTCTTGCAGCATGCGCAATGATTTAGCAATTCCAAAATGCCCTGCAAGACCCCCTCCATGCGCCTCTCTAACCAATAACTCCCTTATTGAACAGCTAGGCACGCACAACTGGTTCCCCTTAAACAGGAATCCATCATGTAATGCATATGATCCTACTACTCCATTCCCTAGTTGTTGCATCACAGGCCCAAAATCCATATCATATTCATAATATGTCTTGATATGTTCTAAACCCAACAGCTTGCAATTCAAAAGACTGATCAACACATACCTTCTAGAAAGTGCATCTGCCACCGTATTAAACTTGCCATCTTTATATTTTGAAGAAAAATGAAAATATTGAAGGAACTCAACCCACTTGGCATGTCTAGGATTCAAATTTTGCTGAAAATTGATATGTTTTAGTGCTTCATGATCAGAGTGCCGGATGAAATGATTAGGCCTCAAATAATGACTCCAATGATCCAGAACTCTAATAATTGCATAAAACTCCTTATCATAAGTGGAATAATTCAACCGGGCCCCATTTAATTTTTGGCTAAAATAGGCAATTGGTCGTTTTCCCTGCACTAAAATTGCGCCAATTCCTACATTGCTTGCATCTGTTTCAACTTCAAAAGGTTTTGTGAAATCAGGCAATGCAAGAATAGGTGTGTGGCATAACAAATCCTTGATTTTTTCGAATGCCTTCTGCACCTCTTTAGTCCATTCAAATTTCTTATCCTTCTTGATGCATTCAGTTATAGGAGCAACAGTTGATGAGAAGTTTTTGACAAACCTTCTGTAGAAGGAAGCCAAACCATGAAAAGAACGCACGTTAGTAACATTCGTGGGTGTTGGCCATGATTTTATTGCTTCAACCTTAGATTGATCCACTGAAACCCCATCTTTAGACACTACATAACCCAAAAACATCGCACTGCTCACCATGAAATAACACTTCTCCAAATTCCCATAGAGATTTTGTTGTCTCAAAGTTTCGAAAACCTGCCTTAGATGCTGTAGATGATCACCATTGTTTCTACTATAAATCAGTATATCATCTAAGTATATAACAACAAACTTCCCCAAATATGGTTTCAAAACATCATAAAAGTGCTTGATGCGTTGGTGAGTCCAAAAGGCATGACTAACTGTAGACACCTAATTTAGTCCCCTGTCCCGCGGCAGGACTCTATGATGATTAAAAAACTCACTTCTCTAGAAGATTGGATAATCGAGTATACTTGGGCATAAAAATAAATCTCGGATATTATAAAATTTCCATTCTTATTTAACGGACCTTTATCCCAATGCCTCTTTTATTATTTTTTTAAATAAATAAATAAAATAAAATAAAATTAAATTAGAAAAAAAGATCTTTCAAAAAAAAAAAAAGAAAAAAACATAGCGTATTCGCGTCCCATTCGTAATCAATCTAAATACACGGTTTATGAGTTTGATTCCTAAAACTCATTGGCGACTCCTTACTAGCATCGTCCGTATTCGTATATTATTATCTCACTCGAAAAAAGATAATTAAAGAAAACAAAAAAAAAAAACAAAATAGCGTAGCGCGACAGACTTTGTCACGCTAACGTCGCAGCGTCACAAAACTTGCCGCGCTACACCTACAGCGTGGCAAACTTTGTAGCGCTGCACAGTCAGGGTGACAAACTCTGTCACGCTACCACGCTAGCGCGACTGAAATTCTTGCGCTCCTGTTTTTTTGCAAAATACTTTTAAAACAGTCCATTTCACCTTTCCTTAAGCCATTTTTTTAGGTCTAACTTAACCTATGGACGGTTTGGGAAAGGTGACAAAAAAATTGGGACCCAAAAATCCGGGGCCCCTACAGTGGCGACTTCACTGGGGATTAAAAGAGGGTGAGACTTGAAAATTTTCTCTCAAATTATACACTTATTATATTTAGAACATTTGCATTTTTTTAGTCATATTGCATACATGTAACATACACTTGGCCTCCATGTGTTTGAAACATGCCTTAGGATTACCGTGATACTTCTACATTTCGGGGAGGAACTATTGACTTGGTGGGGCCCATGGTCTCTAAGCAACTGAGTAAGATAGAACCTTATCCTAACTACATTAATTTCTAAGCCGCCCATGGTACTTAGATGGGAGAAACTTCATATCTAACGGTTATTATACCGCAAAGTGTTGGAGCACACTCCTTAGATGTAGGACCCTTTTGACTGACCATGACCGACCGTAGTTTGACTGCATTATTTAGTAATTATTTGCTTCCCTTTTGTTTTATAAAGTTGCTTGTTTTGCTTTTTATATTTTGTGCATATGTAGATTTTCTGAGGTTTTCAAATCAATTTTAATCACAATATATTATTAGCTACCTAAATTAATTGATTACGTAAAATATTTTCCATAATTTTAAATTATATTCTTTGATATCATTTGATTGCTTGGAAGATTTTTATGCACCAATATATTTGATTTAGTTAATAAAATATTGCAAAAGATATTATTAATCAAATCCTTGATATTCTTAGGATTTCATTAATAGAATCTTTGAGCAAAGAGAAACTAATTATACACTTAACATTTTTTAGAAAATTCAAATAATATTAACGATTTAAAAAATACTTTTAACTTTTGAGATTTTTAATATAATTCGATCTTTTGGAAATTTATAATTAATTCTTTTATTTAGAATTTTATTAGTTTAATTCCAAATTTCTAATAAATCTAACTATCTCACTTTCCCTTGTATTTTTTTCAAAAAATCAAACACTTAGAATAATTTAAAAAAAAAAAACTCAAAAAAAAATCCATCAAAGTTAGTTATGATATTTATAATTTTTTTTATTAATTTTTTATTTTTCCTATGAGCTTCCCATCAATTAACCTTGATTGTTATAACTCTAATTGTTGATTCTCATTTCTTTTTTCTTCTATTTTTCTTCTATCTTTTTTTGTCTTCCCTCATCATCTCTTTGTAAGGATCCAATAATGATAATCTGAAAATTACTAATTGCTTGACAATGCACGATTTTGATCAATGTTTTTAATGACTCACATACAAATAACATCATCACCAATCTTTCAAAAGTTCGGTCTAATAATAGGCCCATTTAGGCCTAAATAACGTATGTATGGGCAACATGGACATGAATCCGAACCCATTAAATACAAAATTAATGATAACTTAGCAAAAGTCAATAGAAACTTGCAGCGTAACTAACTCTACAACGCTACACAAACAGCGCAACTCTTCTAATTGCGCTACACTGTTAGCGTCACAAGTTTAAAAACGCTACCTGCTAGCGCTAGAACTTTTTTTGCGCTAAAAAGTCATGTATTTGAATAGTTTGATGAATATGTAGTATTTATTTGAAATTACTCATACACAATTAATCATAATTAACCCCAACTAAAAGGGTTTTAAGTTATTTTAGAGCCCGTTATGGTTCAATAAGAACCCACTTTGTTTTTTTTTTCTTTCTTTTTTTTTTTCAACATTTTATCTATTAACACATACTGAATGGACACATTCTTGTAAGTGCAATCATTATAATATGAAATTGCAAGGGTTGCTACATATTATTGGCATACAAAATGATGAAAAAATGCCTAATGTAAACAAAAGAAAATTTGTTTGCTTTAGAAAGTGATAATATGTGCTATATTACTACTTTTTTCTAAACACTCCATCCCACCTTTGCATCAAACGCATCATTCTAAGTGTTTCAATTATGAGCCCATGGTTCAACCTACTCCTAAATGTTTGATTTAAAATCTATTGATCAATATACCCAAGGTCTATAGTTTGGACTGAAATATAACGAAGTTTCAATCAATTATGGTCATTATTTAAAATTCTTCAAATGCAAGCTCAAGAAAATCCGAAGAACATTATTCAAGACGATGTAGACGCGTACATTCAAGAAACATGATTTGGACCAAAACTAGAACACCATTCACTTTCCTAGTTTAATTTCTCTCTTTTCTTTTCTCCTTATTTCATGGTAGAGTTTGAGACTTTTTCTGCCAAATATCATTTATGTACTAATTTCAACTATCAATAAAATAAAATTTATTCCATTCGTTTGATGAGAAATAAAAAGGAATATCGAAAATTCGAGTGGCTGANAATTTATTTCATCTTCAAATTGTACATTCTCTCTCTACTCATCATCTTGCTTAAACAATTACAAGTGAATGAACTCATCAAGTTGAGTTAATCAACATGGAAATGTAGAACAAGTTAAAGCATAATTAGCATAATATAGATTACATTGCTCATATCAAATGCATCCTCAATTTAATGCATCCACACCTTGAACAACTTACTATATATTTTACATCCTTTAAATTAAATGTGTCAATTACTTAATTAAGTTATTAAAGTAAAGTGGTTCAAATAAGTTCTCTTTTTGGAAACAAACTTTACTTTATTAACCATAGACTCAGTTGTTACGAGCCTAAAAGCTTAATTGAAGCTCAATTTAAGTCTCAAAAATCGGGGGCTCACTCCAAGTCCACTTAGTGTTTATTTAAAGATGCAATACACCAACATAAGAGGCACCTTTGAAACCCTAAAAATGTCTCCCTTATCTTGAATAACCTATATTATGATCCACTTTCTTGGTAGCCCGTTTGCGCCTAAACACATAGCTTGTTTCTTTCAACCTACATCAAACTTAGCCTGGGGATGGGAATGCTACGAGGACATAAATTAAAAAGCAACTCCATAAAGCAAATATATAATGTTAAAGCAGCTCTGATTTTCAATTCAAACAAATGGAAATGCATGAAAAGTTGTCAACAAGTAAAATTTTAAATAATAGAGTTGCTCAAGTTTAAGAACAAGTTTGTAGCATAGTTTGGGTTAATTATGGGTATTTGAGCCTTCTTTTCCATTTCTTTCTTACACCCTAAGCATAGCCACGATACAACCCTGAAAAATCCCTCCTAGAGGTGTAACAAAATTGCAAAAAACTTATGTCTTTACCTTTGACACATCAATAACTCAGAAGCAAGAGCTACATAAGACCTGATTCCAACTTGAATTGGATACGTATGCAACCTTTCATAAGGTGCGGTCTTAATAGTCCTAAATCTTAAGGACAGGTAACATGAGTACAATTTTAAGGGCCCATGAAAAAAAAGGGTCCTTTGAACACAAGACTCACCTAAGGTCTTGGAATACTGTTTTATTTTAGGACACACAACCGTCCTTAAAAGAAATTTGCCTTAAACATAAAGCAAGTCATGTTCTTCTACACATATCATCCGTCTTTCCTTTTTTCACACATACTCTTCTTCATCAAGCTTCTTTCCTTTCTCATGCTCATCATCATCAACTCTTGTAGTGTCATCTTTTAACTGAAACACTCACATACTTCCTTTACTCATTCCTTTTTATTCCGCAAAATCATCCAACTTCTTCATTTTCTCTTAAAGAATGAATTTTCATAGCTATCTTATGCCTATGCATGGCAGCATGAAGCATCACTTTGACTCCATATCATCCTCTCATCACCAAAATCTATCCTATCTCTTCTAGTTTTGGTCTTCATAAACTTGGCAACTCGTCTACTTCAAGCATTATTCAACACTTCAAAACTTAAGCAAGCATTTATAATATTGATTTCTTATTTCTCTAAAGATATTGACATTACTAATAGCCAATAGTTGAATTTGAAACAAACTTCTCAAACAAGACAATCACGAAAGTATAAGATGATGGCTCATAATCTAAGAACAAATGAGCAAGCTAAAATCGTTCCCCTTTGAATCATAATCGTTGCCAAGCATATTATACAACAACTGTAATCAATTTTGGATCCTTAACTTCTACTATTCTTTCTTCCTCATTCTCCTCGTACAAAAAATTAATCAAGTTTTTTTTTCAAAAAAAAAAAAAAATCGATTTAGGGAAAGTTGAGACACCCCCATCCCTTGCTTCCTACTAACTCATGCTATGGCACCTCCGTGTTCATTTGTGCATATTTTTTGTTGTTTATCTACCCTTAAATATTAATCTGAATTGCCGATGAATCTTAATGAGAAAAAATTCTAAATTGCTCTGGTAAAGAACTATAAAATGGAGGGAGCAGAAATGCTTCGCTTTTATAGCTGTTGGACGCCCTTTATTCTTACTTAAGGTTAGAATCCTGATATATTGACTTCTTTTTGGAAGCTTTTGGAAAAGCAGAACCTTAGTCTTCATCCCTTTCTTTCCCCATTATCAAACAAAACCCGGAGATCCATAGTCTTGCAACGTCGCTCTTCGAACCATCAACTGGAGCTAAAGAAGCTCTTCTCCCGTGCTTATTTGTAGCTAATTTCAGCATATAACTAACTTGTACATACTCTTCTAGCTAGCTTTGCATACATATTTGTGACCGTTTTGTTGCTACAAGTCTCCATACTTACATCACCTTATACATCCTGGGGGCTACGTTCTTTTCAAAATTAGTTATGAAGCGACTTGCTTCAAAATCTCATTAAGCTTATGACATTTGCTTGTTTCCCCTTATGAAAAAAAAACATGGAAGTTGTCTCACTTGAAACTTCATTTTGGCGATTATTTTTTGGGAGTATGTCGGATAACGCTCCACAAACTATTGCCACCACCCCTACTCGAACCCTCGGTCTCAAAATATAACTCATTAGTTATATGTCAAAGGTAAAAGGCCCAAGGTCTAATCAATAATACAAGAATAATTAATGAAGTTAAACTTGAAAAGCTTACACACAAAAAAAAAAGAGCTAGAAAATTAAAAAGGCGTAGCATCACAGACTTTGTAGCGCTAAATGAAGAGCGCCACAAAATTTTCAGCGCTCCATAGCGTAGTGCAACAAAGTTTGTCACACTACAGCAACAACGCAACTAATTTTCTTGCGCTATGTTATTTGAGGTAAAATTAAGAGCATTTTTACTTTTATCATACCAAATGATGGGATAATTGATTTCTTATTCTTGGAGCACGTTGCATCATAAACATTAAGAGCATTTTCATTTTTGGTTATAAATTAAGAGCTCATTACTCTTATAATTAAAATAAATTAATCAAGAGCATTTTCACTTTTTGATTATTAATTAAGAGCCCATTACTCTTATAATAAACTAATCAAGAGCACTTCTCAATAGTTCATGGAGCATTATACTTCATTCTATAACATCATTTAGAGAATCATTTGCCAAAGCACTTTTGTTTAATAAAATAAAAGCATACTACTCTTACAATGCTTGGAGCATTCTTCAATAACCTGTTATAAAACAAATTTTTTTTTCATATGCTTGAACATTTGTATGACTACATTTAAATAAGTTATAACAAATAATTCTCTAAATCAACATGTAAGCACAAATTCATCTCATATTTCTCAAAATTATCTTAATTAAAGAATGTTTGAGATAGAAGCACTTACATTACAAAAGAAGAAGCACTTAAAGGAAAAAGCAGAGTAGCGCAAGACAATGTGCCACGCTTACACCTCAGCGTCACAAACCCAAACACGCTGCCTCAGTAGCGCGACTAACTCTACCACGCTACAACGTAGCGCAACTAATTCGACAACACCATCACTCAAGCCCAGCAATGAAACCACGCCAATGTCCCTACACAACACTACCATGTATTATCAATTCAACATCAACTTTTATAATTTGAGCAACCTTTCAAACACAACAAATGAAGAAACGTCACTTGGGAGCGTGATAGCAGCAACCGCGCTGAAGGTCTTAGCGCTGTTTCTACTGTCACGTTGACGCATCCGCGTGGTTGGCTTTGTGACGCTACAAGGCTAGCGCTCTTGACTGTGCTTTGTTGTATTTTCAAATGCTTTGACTTTGTTTTTGATGTTAATCCCTTTTCTCACTCCTTTATCCAAAATACTCAAAAGGAAAAATACATTGAGTTAAGGTTTGTGATTTTATGACAACGTCATTAGCTTTTGTCAACAATTCTAGTAAATAAGCGAATTTACTCAAAAAAGTAATAATGGAGCGAATTTATTACACTTTTTCAATAATTTCGGTAAATAAACGAATTTACTCAAAATAGTAATAAATGAGCGAATTTATTACATTTTTTTCAATAGTTTCGGTAAATAAGCGAATTTACTCAAAACGTAATAAATGGGCGAATTTATTACCTTTTCTTCAAATATTCTTAGTATATAAGCGAATTTACTAAAAATAGTAATTGATAAGCGAATTTATTACATTTTTCAATAATTTCGGTAAATAAATGAGTTTACTCAAAAAACTAATAAATGAGCGAATTTATTACACTTTGTCAACAATTCTGGTAAATAATAGAATTTACTAAAAATAGTAATAAACAAGCGAATTTATTACATTTTCTTCAAACACTTTTTTAGTAAATAAGCGAATTTACAAAAATAGTAATAAATAAGCGAATTTATTATCTTTTCTTCAAACACCTCTTTAGTAAATAAGCGAATTTACTAAAATAGTAATAAATAAGTGAATTTATTACCTTTTTTTCAAAAACTTCTTTGGTAAATAAGTGAATTTACTAAAATAGTAATAAATAAGCAAATTTATTACCTTTTCTTCAAATATTCTTAGTAAATAAACGAATTTACTAAAATAGTAATAAATAAGCGAATTTATTACCCTTTTGTGTTCAGATATTTTAGTAAATAAGCGAATTTACTAGATTAGTAATAAATAGACTAATATATTACTTTTGCTTATAAAATTGAATTTACAATGTTTTAATAAATAAACGAATTTATTAAAACTCATTTTCTATATTTCGATTTCAAAGTAAGAAAGTCGATTAATTAGAAAATAACTATTCCAATTTTCGAAAACAAAAAGGTTTTAAGCCATTGCTTTCTAAAATCTTGATACACCCATTTGTTAATAAGGAGCCCTCGGTTTCGAATATGGAAGTCTCGAAAAGCGATTCGAGCATACTTTGATTTTCGTCTTACTCAGACTCAATCAAAGTGGGGGCTAACTGTAGACATCTAATTTAGTCCTCGGTCCCGTGGTAAGACTCCATGATGAACAATAAAACCCACTTCTCTAGATTATTGGACTTAATTATATATAAGCTCAATATTTGATTAAAAAAAAAAGAAGAAAAAAACGAGTTATAGCGTAGTGCGACTCAGCAAGTCACGCTGATGAAGTAGCGTGACAAGTAAACCAGCGCTAGCTGCGCAGCGTGACAGCTTGTGTCACGCTGGCTGGTCAGCGTTATTAAACTTGTAACGCTACCTGGCCAGCGTGATAAAACCTGTCGCGCTACACATTTTTCTTATAAATACTTTTTTTCTCCTCTAAAACGATCCTCTTGA
Source organism: Suaeda aralocaspica (assembly GCA_016808085.1). Lineage (NCBI taxonomy): Eukaryota > Viridiplantae > Streptophyta > Magnoliopsida > Caryophyllales > Amaranthaceae > Suaeda > Suaeda aralocaspica. The sequence continues at coordinate 1,671,255 of PYUH01000171.1, read as the reverse complement.
CTTTCTTGATTTTTTCTACCCATTCTCACACTTCCAAAACCGAATCTCTTATTCTCCTAAACCTACTTTCTCTCTTTTTTTTTTCTCCTCTTCTGTTTACACTTAAACTTTTCTCCATCAACTTATCTTTTTATTTCATTTCTAATAGTAATAAATAAACGAATTTATTATAATAATCTCAGTAAATAAGCGAATGTACTCAAAATAGTAATAAATAAGCGAATTTATTACATTTTTTTTTCCAATAATCTAATTAAATAAGCGAATTTACTCAAAATAGTAATAAATAAACGTATTTATTACATTTTTTCAATAATGTCAGTAAATAAGCGAATTTACTCAAAATAGTAATAAATAAGCGAATTTATTACATTTTTTCAATAATTTCAGTAAATAAGCGATTTTAGTCAAAATAGTAATAATGATCGAATTTATTACCTTATTTCCATTCAAAAGAAAACTTATTCAAAATACTGATACTAATTTATTTGCTAATTGTTTTGATAAATAAGCAAATTTATTAAAATCTATTTTCGATTTCAGTTTCAAGAGCCTTTGCTCTCTAAAATTTGCTACGCCCATTGGTTAATGAGGAGCTCATGGCTCTGGATATGAAAGCCTCGAAAAACGATTCGAGCATACTTTGATTGTCGTCTTACTTAGACTCAATCAAAGTGGGGGCTAACTGTAGACACCTAATTTAGTCCCCTGTCCCGCGGCAGGACTATATGATGATTAAAAAACTCATTTCTCTAGAAGATTGGATAATCGAGTATACATGGGCATAGAAATAAATCTCGGATATTATAAAGTTTCCATTCTTATTTAACGGACCTTTTATCCCAATGCCTCTTTTTTTTATTTTTTTTAAATAAATAAATAAAATTAAATTAAAAAAAGATCTTTCAAAAAAAAAAAAAAAACGTAGCGCGCTTAATTTAGTCACGCTGACAAATCAGCGTGACTAAGTTAGCAGCGCTACCCTAGTAGAGTTTTAGGGTTTCCTGCGCTACTGGGCCAGCGCGATTCAGCGTACCGCGCTAGCAGCCCAACGCGATTAGGGTTCCCACGCTGTTATAAAAATCTTCATTTCCTTCATTTCTCCAAAAACTTTTTTTACTTATTCTCTCCCTCATACTTAATTAATCCGATTATTGCTTTTAAACAACCTTATATTTTATAATAACTATTTATTATTTATTTGCTATTTATTTTAAAAAAGTTGCTATAAATTTTGATAATATTGAAACAATAATCCGACTGTGCCCAAATTAACACTCGACGACTCCAATCTTCATACGGGTAGTGGTACGTTTACTGAGAGCCCTAAAAATCAAACTTGTGGATTTGTTGTTGTTGGTTTTCTGAATCATTTACCGCTTTTACCATTTTGATTTTGTTAAAGGGATTAATTTGAATTAATTTATCACATTAAACTAAGATAATTTTTGGACAAATTGTATCATGCTAGGAACCTTGAATTAATCTTAACGACGATTTGACTAAATTATTAGGTTTTATGTGATTTTACCTTAATAATAGTAATTTTGTGTTAGGTTGTAAATTAATATTTTGTGGTTCTTTATATAATTTGTGTATAATTGAGAGAAAACTAGTAATGGCCGCCTACGGGCTAATATGACGCACTCCGCCATATTAGTACCTTCATCCCCGAATCCAACCTTTGGTTCCTAAGATCATAACTTGGAGTCATCCCCATGGGATCGAAAGGGTTATTCGTGCAATTTAGATTATCGTCCCGTATTCGTGTCCCGTTCGTAATCAATCTAAATACACGGTTTATGAGTTTGATTCCTAAAACTCATTGGCGACTCCTTACTAGCATCGTCCGTATTTGTATATTATTATCTCACTCGAAAACAGATAATTAAAAAAAACAAAAAAAAAAAAAGCGTAGCGCGACAGACTTTGTCACGCTAACGTCGCAGCGTCACAAAGCTTGCCGCGCTACACCTGCAGCGTGACAAACTTTGTAGCGCTGCACAGTTAGGGTGACAAACTCTGTCACGCTACCACGCTAGCGCGACTGAAATTCTTGCGCTCCTGTTTTTTTGCAAAATACTTCTAAAATAGTCCATTTCACCTTTCCTTAAGTCAATTTTTTAGGTCTAACTTGACCTATGGACGGTTTGGGAAAGGTGACCAAAAAATTTGGGACCCAAAAATCCGGGGCCCCTACAGTAACAACTCATAGAGACCCAATTTGGTTTTGAAGGTTGTTTTTCACTCATCTCCTTCCCTCATGCGGATCTGATGATACCCACTTCTCAAATCAATCTTGGAAAACACCTGTGAGCCATACAACTCGTCTAATAGATCGTCCAGCCTGGGGATGGGAAACCTGTACTTGATTGTGATGTTGCTGACAGCTCAGTAATCAATACACATGCGCCAAGAACCGTCTCTTTTAGGAACAACTAGTGTTGGAACAACACACAGACTCATACTTTCTCTGACATATCCCCTTTGCATCAATTCTTCAATATCCCTTTGTATTACCTTAGTCTCCTCAGGGTTTCATCGATATGCTGGTTTATTAGGAATCTGAGCACCTGGTATCTAATTAATCTGGTGTTCAATGCCCCTAGTAGGAGGCAAACCTGGTGGCAAATCATCTGGAAATACATCTTCATATTCTTTCAAAAGTGGTTGAAGAATTTTAGGGATTGCAGATGTTTCAACTCTTACATCCTTGTCCATCAGCAGGAACACTTGCTGGCAATCAGCTTTAACCAATTCCCTAGAATTTGATAAGAACACTCCCTTCTTGTTTTCCACATTAAATTGCTTCCTATCTTGCGCCACTTTCAAGGGTTTTAAAGCAATTGGCTTGTCAGTTTCTTGTTTCTTGCTGACATAGACATTGGTCCTGCCATCATACTTCACAAATCGATCATATTGCCAGGGTCTACCAAGCAATATATGACAAGCATCCATAGGGCAAACTTCACACAATACAAAATCCTCAAACTAACCAATTATGAAATTGACCAGGGCTTTCTTTGTTACTTTAACATCACCGGTATTGCTTAACCAATGTAACTTGTAAGGTTGAGGATGGTTGTGTGTGGGGTAGTTCAATTTCTGAATCACTAGGGTAGAGACCACATTTATCACATAGCTTGCCTTGTATGTTACACCTGGTCACGAAAATTTTGTCCCTCTGGTTCTCTTCAACTGGTGTTGGTTTGGTTTGGAGAACCCTCCAGAGGACTAATGCCTGACCCTGTGTTTCTTCCTCTACTTCCCCCATATCATTACTGCTTTTTTCTTCCTGTGACTCAGAATTTTCGTCCTCCCCTTCTTCAAGAAGAACATTAAGGTAAGCATCCTCAATCTCTTGTGCTTCCCTGACAGTGATCACCCTGGAGCTAGGGTAATTGCGTTGTATGTGTCCATATACTTGACACTTAAAACACTTCCTTTTGTCATCAAGGATTGCAGGTGGTTTCACTGGCTGTCCTTTTAACATTGTCGAAATTAGGTTTAACACTAGGTGTTTGGGAATACACCACTTCCTTCTTAGATTCATAGGATTTAAAGAATGCTTTTGACTTATTTGAATTCCCATGTTTTTCAACTCTGAGTGCCACTTTACATATTTCATCATAAGTCCAATAGGGCTGCAATTCCACTTTCTCCCTAATGGAATCATCCAGTCCTGCAACAAATCGAGCAACCTTGTGAACTTCCTTCTCCTCCAGATCACATAATATCAACATCTTTTCAAAGGCATTGCTATACTCTTCAACACTCTTTTGCCCTTGTTTTAAGGTATGCATCTTCAAAAAATTATTCTGCTCATATTCATGTGGCACAAATTTCTTCCTCAATTCCCTTTCAGTTTGTGCGAAGACCTGATTTTCAATTTTCCTTCCTTTTTTCGTTTTCTTTGTAATCCTTCATACCACAAACTAGCATAGGAAGTTAGCTTCAACTCCGCCACTCTAAAGGACTTATGATCATCATACTCTTTGTAATTGAAGACTCTTTTGGTTATCCTTAGCCAATCAAGGAAAACTTCAGGACCTAGACTGCCATTGAATTCAGGAACGTCTAATTTTAGGCTACGATCATCATCCTTCTCTTTGTCACGCTTTTTGTATCTTTTTCGATCATCTTCATCACTAGAGCTGGTGTCATATCCACGCCTAGGTTTGCGTGCACTCCTACCTGAGTTTTCATCACTAGAACTTGAATCGAACTCCTCAATTTCGTGTCCCTTTTTACTATTTTTCGATCTTCCTGTTACAAAGTTCATCACTTCTTCTAGCATAGTTCGTAACTCCTTTATTTCATTGTCCCTTCTGATTTCTTTAGCTTGTTCTAAGGACAATCCCCTTTGAAAGTTTGCAGGAACTTCTTCACCTCCACCTTCCATGGCAATGTTGGTTAAAGTGATTGATAGATTGATGAACACTTGAGATTAAACGAGCTCTCAATGAAAGCACCAAATTTGATGTGAATGTGAATTTTCTTATGAATTAGGAAAACCCACAGGGATAGAACTAAAATTTCGAACTTCTAAAGGCCAAGCAACAAAAATTCTCAAATTTAGGTTTGATTAATTAGTCTTTGGTTAAATACTAAGCGCCTTCAAAGCCACTAATTAATCTTCACAAGAGTATAAAGCAAAATCCACCAACCCTTAAAAAAAATTCGACAATTTGTTTTCAAGAAAACAAGCAAACTTTTATGCAAATCAAACTTAATTATTTTACAAACTAATTTTGAAATTATTTATAGGAATAATCATCAACAAAAATCCCATGTAAAAGCAATAAATCACACGCACAAACAGTAGGGAATTCGTCCCTCACAAAACAAACACACAACAAGATAAGTATGCCACCTCATCACTGCATCTTAATTTTTTTTGTCTAACAAATTCTAACAAACTATCTAATCAAGAAAATATCCTAGCAACTTATCTAAATAATTAATTAAAAAGATAATCATCAGATTCTAAGCTAAAAATCACAAAATTGCTTGCTGCCCAAGAACCAAGAAAAATCGTCAAAAACATGCCTCAAGAAACCTTCATCCATTTGCGTAATTTTCAAGATTCTTCAAGAAACTTCAAGATCCAATCTTTTAATCAAGAAACCTTCAAGAATATGTCCTCCAAGTATTTTAGAGTAATTATGATGATCAAGACTCACCAAGAAATAAAATACTCAACGTCTGAAATGAGAAAAACCCTAGTAAATGTAGTGGAAAAAAAAACTCATAGGCTAAACCATCTTTTTCCCCAAAATCCACCATTCGTGTCTTGATTGGCATGTCACTTAGTGATATGTGACCATGCACACACAAATCCGTACCCTTAATGAACCCTTATGGCTTATATCACCATATGCAATTATTTCACCTATGGTTGCATCCTTGCCATTGACATCACCACCTTCGAAGTTGATTGCACCACCACCACTACAAACCTTGTGACTTATATTTATTACTTGATCACTTTTGTCATTGTCACTGGTGCTTGCACTTACATCATTAATGTCACTGATGCTTGCACTTATATCATTTTCCAAAATTGATTTGAGGAGTGGGTATCATCAGATACGCTTGAGAGAAGGAGGTGAGTGGAAAACAACCTTCAAAACTAAATTGGGTCTCTATGAGTGGTTATTCATGCTCTTTGGACTCACCAACTCACCAAGTAATTTTATGAGGCTCATGAATACAGTTTTGAAACCATAATTAGGGAAGTTTGTTGTTGTGTACTTAGATGATAGACTGATTTATAGTAGAAATAATGGTGATCATTTGCAGCATCTAAGGCAGGGTTTCGAAACTGTGAGACAACTTGAGCTACCAGGATAATATGGAGCCCATGCTACCTTCAATATAGGTGATTTATCTCCATACATTCCTGATGAACAAATTCAAAGTTTGAGGTAAAACTCTTTTGAAGAAGGGGAGGATGATGTAAGTGCAAGCACTAGTGACAATATTAATGATATAAGTGCAAGCACCAGTGACATTGACAAGATTGACATTGGTGCAATCAACTTCGAAGGTGGTGATGTCAATGGCAAGGATGCAACCGTAGGTAAATTAATTGCATATGGAGATATAAGCAATATGGGTGCATCAAGGGTAGGGATTTATGTGTGAATGTTGACTTATAACTAAGGTGGCACACAAATGAAAAAAAGGATGGTGGATTTTGGGGAACAAGATGGTTTTTGCCTATGGGTTTTTCCCACTGCATTTGCTAGTGTTTTTCTCATTTTAAGCATTGAGTCTTTTATTTCTTGGTGAGTTTTGATCATCATAATTATGCTAAAATACATGGAGGATAAATTCTTGAAGGTTTCTTGATTAAAAGATTGGATCTTGAAGCATTTCTTGAAGGTTCCTGGAAATCTTGCAATTTACGCAATTTTAGACGAAGCAAAGTGGCGTGTTTTTTGACGATTTTCCAAGAACATGGGCATCGAATATTTTCGTGATTTTTAGCTTAAAATCTGATGACTATCTTGTTAATTAATTATTTAGTTAAGTTGTTAGGATATTTTCTTGATTAGATAGTTTGTTAGAGTTTGTTAGGCAAGATAAAATCAAGATGCAGTGATGAGGTGGCATACTTATCTTGTTGTGTGTGTTTGTGTGAGGGACGAATGTCTTTGTTTTGTGCGTGTGTTATGTTGTTTTTATCTAGGATTTTTTTTGATGATTATTCCTATAAACAGTCTCAACATTAGGGTATAAATTTAGTTAAGTTTGAATTGAAAAAAAGTTTGTTTGTTTTTCTTGAAACAAATTCCGAAATTTTTTAAGAGTTGATGGGTTTTCCTTTATACTCTTGTGAAGATTAATTAGTGGCTTTGAGGGTGCTTAGGGTTTAATCAAAGACTAATTGATCAACCTAAATTTAAGAATTTTGGTGGCTTGGCCTTTGGAAGTTTGAAAATTTAGTCTATCCTATGTGTTTTCCCAATCATAAGAAAATTCACATCAGATATGCAAAAGTACCATAAGGACATGTAAAAGTAGTTTTCTCCCTATCATCCGGGTGAATTGGGATTTGGAAAAATTTTGAGTATCCATCCAAATAATAGATATACTTATGCCTAGCTAACCTTTCTAACATTTAATCAATGGAGGGGAAGGGAAATGGTCTTTCTTAGTGGCAGTATTCAATTTCCTTTAATCAATGCACATACGTCAACCTGTTACAACTGTAGCGGGAATCAACACATTTTTGCCATTACGCACAACAGTGGTCCCACTTTTCTTAGGCACTACTTCAACTGGACTAACCCATCTAGAATGAGGAACATAATGAATAATGCCAGCATAAAGTAATTTAACGACCTCTTTCTTAACCACCTTCTGCATTTTAGGATTCAAACGATGTTGACCTTGTATGCATGGTTTATGACCTTTCTCTAAGTGAATACGGTGCATGCGAAAATCAAGAATAATACCAATCAAATCATCAATAGTGTAACCAATAGCCTTTTTTATGACATTAGACAAAGCTAACAATTTTTCAAGTTAACTATCAGTAATTGATGCACTAACAATAACTAGATATAGCTCTTTTTCATCAAGGAATGCATGTTTCAAATTACAGGGAAGGGTTTTCATCTCAGGTTGTGTTACCTCCTTTATCAAACAAATATTCTGAGGGAGCTTCAAAAATTGCTGATTCGCCTATGAATTCAACTCTACTCCTGAAAGGTCTTGAATCAACATATTTGACTCCATACTACCTTCACCAGAAATAACATTCAAACATAGAACAGGCTCCAAAAGATTCTTTTTAAAGGTTCGAGGTAAATCATCACAAAAAATTTCATGAATAACGTCAATTCTATAGCGGGATTGCTCCAACATGGGTCTTTTTAAAGCACTATCATGGTTAAAGGTAACCTTGTCATCACCTACAGAAAGAATTAGACTACCATTTTTCACATCAATAACAGCACCTATTGTATTCAAATATGGTCTACCTAATATAATCGGGATGTGGGCATCCTCATCTATATCTAGCACAACAAAGTCTACAGGAATATAAAACTTGCCAAATTTTACTGGGACATCTTCCAAAATACCTTTTGGGTATTTCACAGTTCTATCCAACATCTACAGGAATATAAAACTTGCCAAATTTTACTGGGACATCTTCTAAAATACCTTTTGGGTATTTCACAGTTCTATCCAACATCTACAAGGTAATGTTAGTAAATTTCAAATAACCCATATCCAACAAAGTCTACAGGAATATAAAACTTGCCAAATTTTACTGGGACATCTTCCAAAATACCTTTTGGGTATTTCACAGTTCTATCTAACATCTACAAGGTAATGTTAGTAAATTTCAAATAACCCATATCTAATTTCCCTGTAAATAGACAATGGCATTACACCAACACTAGCCCATAAATCACATAAAGGTTTATCAATAAACAGTGGACCAATGTTACAAGGACTAGAAAAACTTGCAGGATCCTTTAGTTTAGGTGGAGGCTTATGCGGCAAGATTAGACTACATTTTTCAGTTAAAGCAACAGTCTTTACTGAACTCAATTCACGCTTCCTACTCAATATATCTTTCAAAAACATAGTATATGTAGGTACATGCGTAATTAAATTAGTGCAAGGCATAGTAACTATTTATGCTAAAATTCGCTTTAGCTAGCCACTCTTAGCTGGTTCAGGTTATAACTAGATGACTCTGTCTTGGTTGTGATGTGTATGCAGGTTGAATGCAAAGAAAACAAATGAAAACGGAAGACACCAAAGATGGTGACGCGGAAAACCCCCCTAAATCAGGGTAAAAAACCGCGGGTGGCTTTTAGTCCACCAATCCACTAGTTTCAATAGTTGATTGCAATTACAGATGTAAAGCTAGCTTGTATCTAGTAACCTAGTACTAGGAATGTAGTTGTGTTTATGTAAATACAAGTGTAAAATATTATAAGAATACTCAAATAATAACAATTGTTTTTTCCTTAGATTGCAATGTGTCCTTCTTTGTTGAACTTTTCCTCGTATTTATAGCAAATCTCCCTTCTCATAGCCGTTAATCTAATTCATGCTTTATAGCTACTACTGTAATGAATTTGGCTTCATTCTTTTTCTAGATTCATTCTGACCTGATTCTTCCTATTCTTTTGGCATGCTCCTAATGCAGTTAGTCACGAGCCCCCTTTGTACGGAATATACTTAGAATTATTCTTCCTTCACACCTCCTAATTACCCGGGATTCCCTTTGAACAGGTCCTCGCTCATAGCTGGATACTGAGGAGTTAGCTGGTATCTGGATAACTAGGATTTAGCCGGTAGCTAGATAGTTGTAATACGATCTAGGTGCCGGTTAGAAAATTAACCCCAACAATTTGCCCATAACTTGTAAGCTAGGAGCGGCATTTTCCAGGGTGCAAGCTATAGTTCCTAGGTTGAGACCTGACACAAAAATAAAAAACCATACAGATTTATTTTGGAACAATTAATATCTTTTGCAATGATTAAGTAAATCAGATAAAATTTTTGAATAATTGAAAAGATTTAAAAGGATTAATTTTATTTAGGATAATAAATCCAAATCTTCTCGTTATCTCCTAATAGCCTTTTCCTTCAAATACCCACTGCTTACTCATCAAACCTTCTCACCTTAAGTTTGAAATTGCCTAAGGAGAGAATTGAAACTTTAAAATTTATCTTCTTTATTTGTCAGGTTGGTAGAGTTTGGGCGTTTTAACACATTATCAGATACTTAGTCTCTTCTTTCCAACTTTTCCTTTCGTTTTATGACAAAGAGTAAGTGTCTAAGAGTGTGTAAAGGACATAGATACCCTTTGAGGTTTAGAGACTGTTTTGCAGTCAGTGTGTTTAGGGCTAATGATGCTGTAGTTAGTACTATCACTGAGGAAAACCTTAAGACAATATCTTCAACGTCTCTCTTTCCACCTTCTACCAAGCTAATAGTCCCTTGTGCAGACTAATGTCCTGAGACTTGTCCTCCTGATTGTGTCTATTTCTTTGAGTATCTTTTTCTAATTGGCTTTACCTATCCTTTCTCTTGGTTAAATAAAGCAGTGATAGAACGCCTAGGTTTAGGACCTGGTCAAATTGAACCTTCTTTCTAGAGGATACGTTACGTGATCGAAGAAAAGTCTAGGGAGTGGGGGCTAGAATTAAATTTCGATGACCTACTAGCTGTCTACTCTTTTAGGAAGGTAGGTCCAGGTTATGCTACTCTAAAAGTGAGGGTACCTGGTACTAAGTTAGTGGATAATGAGGGTGCACATGACAAAGGGTGGAAAGGTAGATACTTTTATGTTAACAAGTCATCCTTAGGAAAAGATGGAGAATAGCTTCCTTGTGGATGGAGTCCTACAGGTACAACTAGTAGCTATTCTAGTGTTTCACAGATATTATTTTGTTAATTTGGTGTATAACCATATTTCCTTGTACTGCATTCCCCTGCTGCCCTAGTGAGTGAGACTCCAGCTTCCAAGGCATTTCTTAGCCATCCTATTGATGACAGAGTTTTTGACAATACCAAGACTCCTTTTATTCCTACCCCTATCATGTCGCCCATCACATGTATACCTCTTTCTTCTTTATATCATTATGTGTGGTTTTTTGATGGTAAAGGTGTATCATTGTTTGCATATCTCTCTCTTTTCAGGTGCTACTAAGATATCTGTGGAGGAAGCTAAAAGGAGAGTTCTGAAGAGGAAAGGTAGCAATAGTGCTACCAGCTCTGCTAGCATCCAAACCAAAGCTGTTGAAGGTGCCCCTATCATGCCTCCTCCTCCGAAGCTACCCTGGACAAACACCCCTGTGTCTGTTGATGATACTGAGTTGAATTTCCCTCCTAATTTCTTAGCTAACGATGGTGTTGGAGATGTTATGTAGCCTCATGCCAGTAAGTTGCTGTTTCCAGCTGCTGACCTTCAGCTCAACGAGCTCTCAGCTGAAGTGGTATTAGATCAAGTAGTTGGCCACTCTCTATAGGAAAGCTATACCTAAACTATCTTTTCATCTTGTTGTCGTTCCCCTATCTAGACATTTCCTATCTGCCTCCTAATTTGTACTGTTCGCTTATGACTTGTATAGGCTCTACAAGGTGTCTTAGCTTCTAGGGTGTTTGTTAAGCAACTTAGTAGCAAGGCTACCAGGTTATTTTCAAGTTTTGAAAACTGTCTCAAGAACACGAGCTCTTAAAGAAGCAGGCTGAGGTTACTGAGAAAGCTGTCTCTGAACTTAGAACTAAGCTAGAAGGGGAATTTAAAACTATAATGGAGGAGAGGGAAAAGGAGCTTGAGGACAACAACGCGCAGCTAGAGCGCAAATATGCACAGGTGATGAAGGAGGTGGAAGATTTAGGAAAGGAGCTCAAGAATACAACTTCTGATGGGTTAATGAGGGGAGGGGCTATGACTGCCTATGATTTCTACTATCGCGGTGCTACTACGGAAGATTGTTAAAGCTGTTGTGACGAGTACATCATATACTTTGGTAGCGTTGCTGATATCATCCCTGAAGTTCCTCTTCACAAGGCAAATGTCTCAGTTGCCGACACCACCAGCATAGGTAGCATCAAAGGAGACAAAGTGAATGTGGTGGAAGAGACTCTTGCTCTTGTAGGTGGAGGCCCTGAACTAAACACCCAAGCTTTGGAGGGGCAAGAAGAGACAACTACTGAAGATGCAGTTACTGCAGAAGGCGTTTAGGAGGGCCTTTTATTTCTTTTTACTTAGTTTTTTTTGAACAGTACTCTTAGCCTTTCTTTTTTGCTTTTATTTTTGTGAACAATGAATTACCATTGGCTAAGGGGCCAATGCGTATTTTGTGTTTCCACCTTTGATTGGCACTCTTTGAATTATGTAATCTATGTGAATTATATCTATGTTTATTTCTGGTTGTTGTGCTTTCAAGTATTTGCAACGTAAAATATATTAATGCTTGCTAGTTTGTTAGGATCGTATGATGTGGATTTTAAGTGGTACACTCAAATATCACTCAAAACTCACGTGTTTGTCAATTTAATCTCCACTCCTGGATTAATTTAATTGAAGAATGATTAATTAATACACTCCTGTAATTAATTAATTAGGATCTAAATTTGTTTATCACTCTTGAGTCACAAATTTATTGAAGAAAATCGACCAAATTTAATCATTAAAACTTGCGCAATTTTTCAGAAATTGTAGTATTGAAAAATTCAATGTGTAAAACTTATATTTTACAAGGAATCCTCAAGCTATTTATATAACAACCTAAGACTATGTCCTAACAATTTTCTAAGACCCTTAGACTCCTAATTCGCGCATAAACAAGCTGAAATTCAGCAGACAAGACTCAAAGATGACTCACAAGATAAGATTGCCACATCATCACTGCATCTTGACCTTATCTTGCTTAACAAACTCTAACAACTTATCTAATTAAGAAAATATCCTAAAAAGTTAACTAAATAATTAATAAACAAGATAATCAGCAGAAATTACACCAAAAATCACGAATTAACTTGGTGCCCAAGATTGCCAAAAATTCGTCAAAATCCTGCTACAAGAAATCATCAAATTTTGCGCAACTTTTAATCAAGAAACCTTAAAGAATCTATCCTCCATGTATTTTAGCATAATTATGATGGTCAAGACTCCACATGAACTAATAGTAATGATGTTCAAAATGAGAAAACCCTATCAAGTGAAATGGGAAAAAACTCATGGACCAAACCAACTTGTTCCCTATAACCACCACTGTGATCCATCCTGTTAGTGCATTAATTAGAGTTACTATCACATAACTTAACTAATGGCTCACTCCACAAGTGAAAAAGTATTAATGATCAATATCCGTAGTGTTGGCTAGGAAGCCACCACCATCACTAGAATTTACAGTGTCAACCTTGATCATTGTCACCCATACCTGTGATTTATCCTTAACAAAACCAATGGGATTTATTATTAGGCTCATTAATTCATCCACTGTTGTTGTATCATAGGATATCTCACTTGTACTCAAATTCACATCATTCTCCCTTGGTTGAAAAGAATTTTCCCTCAAATTCGCATCATCATTGTATGGCGAGAGATCCCCAATATTGAAGGTAGCACTTACATTACCATACTCATCAGGCAAGTCTATTTTATAGGCATTATTACCATATACCTCAATCACCTCAAAAGGTCCATCAGCTTTATTTATTCTTCCATTTATGAGGAAAACGTTCCTTTCTGAGATGAATCCATACCAAATTACCAGGTTTGAAAACATGTTGAGTTTGTTCTTGTTAGACCGTCTCTTGTAGATCTCATTTATCTTAGAAATCTTCCTTTTAACTGCTTCACATTTTTTATTGAAGATCTCCACACGCTTATGCGCATCCACATGAATTTCGTCCCTAGCCAATGGAATCAGAAAATGGGCATATATGGATTGATTCTATACACAACTTCGAATGGGGAATGTCTTGTGGTGGATGAAATAGCTCTGTTATAAGCAAATTCAGCATGGCAGAGGCGCACATCCCAATCCTTTTGCGCTTTACTCACAAGCCCACGCAGCAAAGTGCCCAAAGTTCGGTTTGTGACTTCAGTTTGCCCATGTGTTTGTGGGTGATGAGAAGTACAAAAAAGTAGCTTGGTACCAACCATCATCCACAAACACTTCCAAAAGTGACTTAAAAATTTTGAACCACTGTCACTTACCACACTTCTTGGAATTCCATGTAGCTTCACAATCTCCTTGAAATATAGATCAGCAACATGTTGAGCATTATCAGTTTTATTCATGGCCACAAAATGCGCCATTTTAGAGAACCTGTCAACCACTACCATTATTGAATCACGTCCCCTTTGCGTCCTTGGCAAGCCAATTATATAATCCGTTCTGACACTATCCCAGGGTGAATCAGGAACTGGTAATGGAGTGTACAGTCCTTTGACAAAAGTTGACTTTGCCCTTTGACATGCAACATATCTGCAAATAATTTATTAAATATCACCTAATATTTTAGGCCAATAGAAATGTTCACTCACCATATCATAAGTCTTATGAATTCCAAAATGTCCAACAAGTGCGCCACTGTGAGCCTCCCTTATCAGTAACTCACAAACTCCACTCTTAGGAATGCACAATTTGTTGATCCTGAATAAGAAACTTTCCCGAATTGTGTAATTCCTTGAGGGGTGTTGATATTATATAGCAAAATTCGAATCACTGATATATAATTATTTTAGATGCTCAAATCTAAGGACTCTAGTATCAACCATAGCAAGCAAATATGATCTCCTTGATAATGCATCAGCTACCAGATCATTCTTGCCTTCTTTGTACCTGGATGAAAAAGTGAAAGATTGAAGAAATTCCACCCACTTGGCATGTCTGTGGTTGAGTTTCTGTTGACCATTAATGTACTTCAAGGCTTCATGATCTGAGTGCAGAATAAATGGTTTAGTGCATAAATAATGAGACCAATGATCCAGTGCTCGAACAATGGCATAAAATTCACGATCATAATTAGAGTAATTCAGTTTGGCGCCACTTAGCTTCTCATTGAAGTATGAAACAGGCTTCCGTTCCTGAATCAGTATTGCTCCAATGCCCCCACTAGCATCACATTCAACCTCAAATAAGTTATCAAAATCAGGCAACACCAGGATTGGTGCATTGCAAAGTCTCTCTTTCACCTCATCAAAGGCTTTCGGTGCTTGTTGGTTCCATTTGAATTCTCCTTTCTTCATCAATTCGGTAACAGGAGCTATGATAGTAGAGAAATTTCGAATGAACCTTCTGTGGAATGAAGCTAGACCATGCAAACTCATGACATTATGTACAGTAGTAGGTATCTTCCATGTTTTGACAGCTTCAACCTTGGATGAGTCCACCATGATACGTGCGCCACTTACAATATATCACAGGAAAACAATCTTTTCCTACAAGAATTCACACTTTTCCAGCTTCCCATATAGTTTCTTCTCGCGTAACTTACTAAAATATTGCCTCAGATGGTCTAGGTGTTCATGAATATCTTTGCTATAAACAAGAATATCATGTAAATAGACAACAATAAAATTGTTTAGAAACGGCCTCAATACCTCATTCATCAATCTCATGAACAAACTGGGTGCATTACATAGATCAAAAGGCATCACCAACCACTCATATAGACCATGTTTAGTCTTAAAAGCAGTCTTCCATTCACCCCCTTCACGAATTCTCATCTAATGATAGCCACTACTCAGATCTATTTTCGAAAACAAGCTTGCACCTTGTAACTCATATAACATATCCTCAAGTCTAGGCATAGGAAATCTGTACTTGATGTTTATGTTATTTACTTCCCTAGAATCAATGCACATTCTCCAGGAGCCATCTCTTTTAGGCACCAACAAAGCTGGAACTGCGCATGGACTCATTGATTCTCGAACTAACCCTTTTTGCATTAATTCATCAATCTGGCGTTGGAGTTCCTTAGATGCTTCAGGATCACATCTATATGCAGATTTATTAGGGATTGGTGCGCCAGGAATGAAATCAATTGCATGTTCAATTCCTCTAATTAGGGGTAGTTCATTAGGCAATTCATCAGGAAAAACATTAGCAAACCCTTCAAGCAAAGGAGTGAGTTGCAAATCTGTAGATACTTTATTTGATGTTGCTTCCTTTCTAAAGAGAATAAATGCAGGGTTCCCTTGCTCCATCTTCTTCTAAAATTCCTTAGCAGAAAGGAATAAACTGGTTTGTCTCTGGTCCTTCCCTGCAGATGGAGTCAATGGTAGGTGATTGATTCATTTCTTATCCTTCAAAACAGAGTATACATTCGATTCTCCAATGTGTTGCACCATCCTGTCATATTTTCATGGTCTTCTCAGGAGAAATTGGCACGCTGTCATTGGCACAACATCACACCACAACTCGTCATTGTATAGTCCAATTATGAAATTGATGAGTGCTTGCTTCTTTACTTCAATTCCTTTGGTATCATCAAGCCAATTCAATTTATAAGGACTATTATGATCTCTTTGCGTTAATTTCAACCTCTTTACTAGATCTTTCGATGCTACATTCGTGCAAGACCCACTGTCAATGATTAAATTGCATAGGTAGGGACCAATCTTACAAACACTGTGAAATAAGCTTTCTCTCTGCGTTACATGTGGTTCTAATACCGAATGCAGTGCTCTTCTAACCACAAAAGCTTCGCCACCCTGTAGCAATGGAGGCTGATTCACAGTTTCTAGGGTGTCTTCATCAGAATCCTCCCCTCTCTTGTTTTGAATGATGTCCTCATCATCTGCAACCACAATCTGGTAAATATCTTCCTCAGTTGCCCATAATCTAGCTTACTCCATAGCCAATGTGCAGTTTGAGGTACAAGCAAAAGCAAAGTGACCATAACCTTGACATTTGAAATATCTCCGACGTTCTTCATATTCTGCTTTAGAAACCACTTTTTTTGGTTTGTCCCCTGAACAGCTAGGAGTTGCAAGTACTTGGTTTATTTGTGGTCTCTGATTTGCTTTTGCATGTTTATCCGGAGGAGTGTAGTTTGATCTACCAGTGAAAGGCACAAAATTTCGTGTGGATTCCCCCTTCACACGTTTTTCCACTTTTATTGCCAACTTGCAGAGATCATCAAAACTATGGTATTGAGCCAAATCGAGCTCTTTGTCAATATTTTTGTTTAAGCCTTTCAAAAATCTTGCCATCTTCATATGTTCTCTTTCCTCCAAGTCACAAAGCAAAGATAACCTTTCAAACTCTACAATATAGTCATGCACACTCATAGTGCCCTGATCAAAGTCAAAAGGAACATATTTTGCACGCAACTTCTTCTTAAGGTCAGACTAGGTGACAATTTTTGCTTTGTGTTGGCGTTTTCTCTTAGCTTTAATGCCCTCATACCACAATCATGCATTGTTGGTTAGTCTGATGTAAGCAATTTTAAACGTTCTTTTATCATCAAAACTTTTATACTCAGCAATCTTCTCCACTTGTCTTTCCCATTTAAGATAGTTATCTGGGGAACCTTGGCCAGTGAACTCATTAACTTTAATGCTTCGATCATCAAACTTTGGCCTACTGTTGGGATGTTTTTTATGGGAGTCAGAAGAAGAATACGAGTGAGAACCTTCATCATCATCATCATCCCCACGAAAATAATGCACAGATTGAAGATCAAATTTTCGTTGCAATTCACGAGCGAACACATCAATGCGGACATTAACCTTCTTTTGTCTCACGTCCATGGCTTCAAGTTTTGTCATCATATCTTGGATTAATTGTGTCAAGTTTGTTTCCCCCATTATGGATCGAAAAAACCTCTGAAATCTGATACCAAATTGATGTGGATTTTAAGTTGTACTCTCAAGTATCATTCAAAACTCATGTGTAGGCCAATTAAGTTCCCACTCTTGGACAAATTTAATTGAAAAGCTGATTAATTAGCACACTCCTGAAACTAATTGATTAGAATCTAAATTTGTTTTTCACTCTTGATTCACGAATTTATGAAAGAAAAGTTGAACAAATTAAATCACAAATTTGCGCAAAGAATTCCGTAAATTGTTATTGAAAAATCAATGTATGAAACTTATGAATGTTAGAAGGAATTCTCTAGCTATTTATATAACAACCTCAGACTAAGTTCTAACAACTTTCTGAGACTCAAGTAGTTTGAATTTCAGCTTACAAGACTCAAGTATGACTCACAAGATAAGAATGCCACATCATCACTACACCTTGATCTTATCTTGCTAACAAACTCTAACAAACTTATCTAATAAATAAAATATCCTAAAAAATTAAATAAATAATTAATTAACAAGTTAATCATCAGAATTAATACTAAAAAACACGAATAAACTTGGTGCCCAAGATCAAAGAAAATCATCACAATTTCCGCCTAAGAAGCTTCGTTTATTTGGCGCAATTTTCAAGATTTTACAAGAAACTTCAAGAAATGCTTCAAGATTCAATCTTTTAATCAATAAACCTTCAAAAACCTATCCTCCACGTATTTTAGCATAATTATGATGATCAAGACTCCACAAGAAATGAAAGCAATGATGTCTAAAATGAGAAAACCCTATCAAGTGAAATGGGAAAAGCACATGGACCAAACCAACTTGTTCCCTGTAACCACCATTTGTATCCATCCTGTGAGTCCATTAATTAGTTAATAACATATAACTTATTTAATTTCTAACTCCACCAGTGACAAAGTATCAATGAACAATAGTGTTGGCTAGGAAGTCACCACTAACCTCCACAGTGTCAAGCTCCTTAATCATTGTCACCCATACTTGTGATTTATCCTTATTAAACCCAATAGGATTTATTATTAGACTAATTGGCTCATCCACTATTGGTGTATCATAGGATATCTCATTTGTACTCATATTCACATCACAGAGCCAGTCCCCTCCCACTGCTTGAGATCTTACGGTTTCATGTTCTATTTCACTCCTCGATGGGGGTTCTTTTCACCCTTCCCTCACGGTACTACTTCGCTATTGGTCACCCAGGACTATTTAGCCTTGCAAGGTGGTCGTTGCTGATTCACACGGGATTCCACATGCCCCATGCTACTTGGGTCACAGCATAAGCTAGTGATGGTTTTGGCTACTGGACTTTCACCATCTAGGGTACGGCACTCCACATATTCGCCTAGCTGCACGACGCTTGTATTGCTCTCCCACAACCCTGTTTTCACGGTTTAGGCTGCTCCCATTTCGCTCGCCGTTACTACGGGAACCGCTTTTTCTCTTTTTTCCTCTGGCTACTAAGATGTTTCAGTTTGCCAGGTTGTCTCTTGCCTGCCCATGGATTCAGCAGAAGTTCGAAAGGTTGACTTGTTCGAGAATCTTCGGATCTCTTCTTATTTTCAACGCCCCGAAGCATTTCGTCGATTAATACGCTCTTCCTCGTCTCTGGATGCCTAGGTATCCACTGTAAGCCATTCCTCGTTTGAACCTCACCCTTAACTTTAACATTACTTTAAGGTTATGCCATCCTAAGGTGCTCCTAAATGTAAAGATCTTATCAACGTCCATGAATGAGAAATCATAGATCGCACAGCCGAACCGGAAAAATTGGGTGCTATCGCATATTATAACTTTGTATCGGATAAATTCACGAGTTGGAGATAAGCGGACTCGAACCGCTGACATCCACCATAGGGTAAACCATCGTCTCTCAGGCCCCCGACTGATTATTCTACCATAGAGGGCAACGATAGACAATAACTCCCCCTCGAACACAGCTTACAACTTTCATCGTACTGTGCTCTCCAAAGAGCAACTCTTCTCAAAATCTCAAAAAAGAGTGATAAGTTGGAATCCAACACGAACTATGGATTCTTGTGTTGTGGTTCCAGAAGATCCAGATACAACAGAACCTGGAACAGAGGGCTTTCACCCCTTTTCCGCCTGACTCCTTTCCATGGTCTTAAGAATACTGATTTTAAGGTTTTAAGAATGAGTGATTGCCCTTCTTCGACCCTTACTTCCCAACATGGGACCGGACAACTAATGCGTTCCACTTATTGAATTAAACAGGGTTCTATGGTCGACCCGTGACCCCTGGATGCCCAAGGCGTACTTGGGGTGATCTCGTAGTTCCTACGGGGTGGAGACGATGGGTTCGGTCCATGGATTTTCCTTTCTTTTGCAGCATTTCGCTTAAAGGGTTGAAGGGAGATAGTGCATCAAGCAGTTCGCAAGGCCCAACTTGATTCACTTCCCCAGGATCCAAAATTAGGGAACCATAGGAGAGCCGCCGACTCCAACTATTGTCCATGTAAGATCCATACTAGATTTGACCAACTGCCCATCCTACCTCCTCGACGTTCTAGACAACCCATTTTTGTTTTGTCTCAGTAGAGTCTTTCAGTGGCATGTTTCAGTCCTCTTCCCCATTACATAGAGAAAGTGATCCATCGGTTCAGGTACAAGATACTATCATTACCGCTTGGACAATTAGACATCCAACCCGTAATTACAACGACCCAATTGCAAGAGCGGCGCCCTACCAATTGAGCTATATCCCCCGAGCCAAGTGGAGCATGCATGAAGGAGTCCAACGCTTTTTCGATTCATATTCTTTTCCCTAGCGCTAATGGGCCATCCTGCACTTGAACTAGAGACCTCGCCCGTGAAGTAAATCATCGCACCTATGGTCCAACCAATTCAATTTGGAGAGAATTAATGGATTCCTATTCGGGAGCGATTTATCCTTCTTGAACGCAGCATACAACTCTCTGTTGTACTGCGCTCTCCAAATGTCCTTGTTCCCCCTTTCTTCCTTCTTACCATGGCAAGTCTTTGTGAAAGAACTTCGATGAGAAGAAAAAAGAAGGCATTAAGAGACCTTCCTTCTTACCAGACACTCTGAGATCATTTTTCAAACCTGTTCCGATTTCGAGTCAAGTGATAGATAAATAGACACATCCCATTCCACTGATTGGGGGTCACTCGTAGTGATTGAGGGGTCGAAGACCAAGAAGTGAGTTATTTATACCAAGCATTCCTCTTACGGCTAGATCAAATCGCTTTGTCCCTGCGGAAAGGAAAAACAATTTCACGTTCTTCCTTTCGGGAAGGGAGGATTAGGGAAACCCCATTGATTGCAGATTTCTCCAGACCTTTGGGAAAGCATGAAAAAAGGCTCGAATGGTACGATCCTTCCGTCACCCCAGAATGAATGAAAGGGGTGATCTCATAGTTCTTGGTCTATGAAGATGCGTTATTAGGTGCTCCATTTCCATTGAGGCTGAACCTAAACCTGTGCTCGAGAGATAATTGTCAATACACTGATAAGGGATGTATGGATTCTGTAGAAGAGAGGAGCCATAGTGGTCCCCCAGGACAGCCCGAATCCCACGAGTGAATCGAAAGTTGGATCTACACTAGATCTCACCTGAATCGCCCTATCTATCCTCCTTAGGATAAGTTTGGTTTCGAACCCCGGTTCAGACAGGAGGAGTACGCCATGCTAATGTTCCTTGAATGATCCACATGTCAAGGTCAGGCGCTGATGCACAAAAACCCGACCCGAAATACCTGGCACATTACCTGCACTACCCGCTCCTTAAAATCGGGTATTTTTTGAGCAAAAAATAGATTTTGCGAATTGGGTACCCGGTTTGCGGGTACCCGATATATTTTGGATCGGGTACGGGTACGAGCAACAAGTTTTGGTACACCGGGTACCCGGTACCCGCTTCATTTTATTTACTTTTTATGTTTTTCAATTTTTTTCTTTTTAGTTTCGATTTTGGATTTTTTTTTTTTTTTTTTTTTTTTTTTTTTTTTTTT
>PYUH01000171.1:1648779-1649924 GCA_016808085.1 Suaeda aralocaspica | reverse complement strand
TTTTTTTTTACCACAACTCCAAAATCTACTATATTTCTTTCTCTTTGTTATACTCTAACTAGCCACTACCTCTTTCCTTTTTCTTATTTTTATAATGTTTTCTTTGTTTGTGATTCTTTTCAGTGTTGCTTTGTTTATCAGTTATTTTTTGCTTTTCATATTTTATTTATTTATTTTTGTTCAGCTATATCCATTACATTGGTTTAGAGGTTAATGCAATTATGCTAATCACAATATTAATTTTTTCGGTTAATTACAATTATGCTTTATTTATATCTTAAGTGACAAAAAAAAGATGAAGTTGTGGGTACCCGCTTACCCGACCCGATCATTATATCGAGTACACGAAATTTTCGGGTAGGGCTTGGGTAAATACACTACCCGAAAGGTCGGGTACCCGCACTTTCGGGTACCCGAATATGCGGGTACTCGCTAATGCACACCCCTAATGGGCATATTGAACTATTCATGTTGTTGAGAGCCATCACAGCACGCGCACAACGACACAATTATCAGGGGCGCGCTCTACCACTGAGCTAATAGCCTGTCGCATGGGCCCTNGCTAATAGCCCGTCGTGTGGGCCCCAGCGGGAGGCCCACTATGCCAAAAAAAGCGAGGGAAACCCCATCCCTCTCTTTCCTTTTTACGTCCCCATGTCCCTCCGTGTGGCGACATGGAGGCAAAAAGGGGGATGCTATCAACTTGTTCCGACCTAGGATAATAAGCCCTTAAGCTTGGTCTTACTTCACCGCCGAGAAACGAAAGAAGACTTCCACCTCAAAGTTTAACTCAGACGTCGCTCGCTTTTTTTCGGTGTGAAGTAGTGTCAAACCAAAATACCCAACAAGCATTACTTTTGCCTGGAAATGAGGTGATCCAGCCGCACCTTCCAGTACGACTACCTTGTTACGACTTCACTCGAGTCACTAGCCCTGCCTTCGGCATCCCCCTTCTTGCGGTTAAGGGAACGACTTCGGACATGGCCAGCTCCCATAGTGTGACAGGCGGTGTGTACAAGGCCCGGGAACGAATTAACCGTCGTATGACCAAACAGAGATTACTAGCGATTTCGGCTTTATGCAGGCGAGTTGCAGCCTGCAATCCAAACTGAGGACGGGTTTTGGGGGTTAGCTCACCCTCGCGG
>PYUH01000171.1:1571279-1646279 GCA_016808085.1 Suaeda aralocaspica | reverse complement strand
GAATTACCATTTATACACAGAAGAATCCCCTTCCTTACATGATTTATTCTTCATATAGATAGATATAGAATCTTTAGGCCAATTACATAGAATTACATTTTGTGCAACAACCCTTCCTATAAGATAGAAAAGGATCCCATGATCCTGAAAGGATCTTACCTGGGATCGCAAATCCCAAGTTTGTCTATGAATAGCGGATCGAATTGTATTAGTGTCTAGAATGGATTTCTTCAGTGTAATACTAACTGATAGGGCCTCATTGATAAGTGCTACAAGATCTCATACATTGGAACCCATGGTTATGGACCCGAATATGTTAGTATGGAACATTTTCTTTTCCTAGTGAAATCCCCTAGTATATTAAATAATGAAAAAGTATTTTTGTTGTTGTGGAATATGAAGCCTTGNTGGAATACGAAGCCTTCGTATCTTAATGCATGTATTTAATTGATTCGGAGCTATTAGAGCGGGATCCACTTTTTGAGGAATATGAGTCGAAGCAATAACAAGAATATTTCTAGTAGACCTTCTTTCACAATCCCTGGAGAGATAGTTCACTAATAGACCGAGGGATAAGTAATTCGACTCATTCACATCCAGATCATGAATGTTTGGAATCCATATTATGCAAGGAGACATTGATTTTGCTAATTCGAATTTAAGGGTGATAGAAATAGAAAATGGGTCTATTTCCGGCATCATATCCATAGTTAGCACATTAGTTAGCAGCTCAAGCTCCGTATCAAGGTCACAATCGATATCGTCACTAGCATCAATATCATCAGTAGCATCAGTATCATCAATATAGCCCACTATTATCAATATTNGCCACTATCATCAATATCGTCACTATCATCAATAAGAGAACCTTTAGACTTGTTATCCAGGAACTTGTTCAGAAATACCGTAATAAAAGGAACATAGGAGTTTGTCGCTAGGTATTTGACCAAATAGGATCATCCGGTTCCTGTAGAAGCTATTACTAAAATACCTCTAGANTATAGAACCTATTACTAAAATACCTCTAGAGGGGGGTAGGGCTAAGCGGAACGAAAAGGGTTTTCCATGAGATGAGAAATGAAAACTATTAGCCCCACACGAGGTTTGTGAATAAGTGATTGTCTGATAATGAACAAGGAATACTCGTCTTTCTGCTAAACAAGATGTATTGAACTCATAATTCATTAGATACTTTTTATGAATATCAACTAAGTATCGTAAGTAAATTTCTCCCGGTTGTTCAATCATTTGATAACCAAAGTTATTCTTTGATAAATGATCATTATGAGTCAGACTCAATAGAATTTGATCAATCCTTTTTTTGTCGTTAAAGTGGGAAATGAACCAAGAATTCTCTTTCTTCATCACTACTCGCGACCCAGGATTCTATTTTATCATCAATAGAATCACCATTCACCCTTTTTCTTTTTCTTATGGATGAATAGATCTCTTTACTTGCATGACTTAGATGTCTCATATTTCTCTAAAAATTGATTCGATTGATGGGATTTGGTATGATACTTCTGAAATCAATGATATTGATTAGATTAATATTTNATCGATGAGATTAATATTCAAATATTCTTTCTTAGAACGTATTGATTTGAACCCATAAACGGAACCACCACCCACTAGCATGTTGTCGCCAGAAGCAGAACCCCATCTTTCTTCTAGGAAATCTCCTAATTGTTCCCCCAATTGTTTCAAACCAAATAAAAAGAGATTCTTTAAGGAATTCAATTCTGATTCCGATGTAGGTTACCTATCCAGATGTTCNATTCCGATGTAGGATACCTATCCAGAAGTTTTCGCAACTCAATCCTGCATGATGGAATCCTCCAAGATTTGACCTTTTCGAACTCTGTCTGTAACTCACTAGAGGCTCGGAAAACAAAGAGAAGATGTGTACGAACGAGATATCCAGCAACAAGAAGAAGGAAAAGGATTGAATAGAAGAGCTCCCGAACATTAGGCGATCCCAGATGTGTCCATATCAATGGTGACTCATTATTTCGATGAATCATTTCTTCGGACAGGAGAAGATTATTTAAACACTTACTAGAAATCTCACTTATCAGATTCTATTGTGGAAGACACAATTTTTCTGAAGAATTCGCCACGATATATCTGATCCGTGCATAAATCATTGAAGAATAGAGAAAAATTTTGGACTGCTACTTAGTATTGGCAATAGGTCTGAAAAAGTATCTAAAAATAGAAAATTTAGATATTTGTACCCTGTCGAAGTAAGGAACCATGGCATATATGTTTGGAATAGATTCCATTTTGAGAGAGTTGAAAAAGCACTATCTCGTTGAAAGGTTCTATACATCTGCCCTTTCTCAACGCATTTCTTTAGACAAAGACTCTGTTTTTTCCTCTTTTCTGATAGTAAATATTTCTCAGAACATGGAGTGGAAAGAAAACACATGATTGAATTGAAATTGAGATAATAATGCAAGTTCTTCCTTTCTGAATCAGATAGATTTATATTGGAAAGAGGTTGACAATAAGTTCTTTCGAAATGGACTTTTTATCCCTCTATTAGAGGTGTTCTAGATATGTCTGCGATCGAGTATATAGTTCCATGAAGAATAGATTGGATTNAGATTGGATCGAATTGGAAAATCGTTAGGTATGAATATGTCAGATACCTGTGACTCGATTGGTGAAATAGTATCTCTCTCCAAAAAAGCATGTTTGTTTTACCGACACAAAAAGAACATATTTTGTTGTGAATGAACAAGATATTGAGGAATTGTCTGTACGTAAAATCATAATTATTGATACGGGCCTTTTCCATATAAAAAGGGAATCTTTTGTTACAATAGAAGCAGAAGTGATGTGGATTATTCAAGAATCGAAGTCGATTTGCTTTATAAAAAGAAGATATCAACGAACTTCTATGAAATAGTTTTACGGGATTTAGCCAATTGTTTTGATCATGGGATACCATTGAGAAATAGGAATCCGTGCTATCAAAGGATTTCCTGCAATTATTTCTAGTATAGAATGAGTCAATCACCGAATTTGGTATCTTATTGAACAAAAATGGTGATATTGTTACTTCATTGATCAATAAATTCGATTTTCGGAAAGTCTCATGATCATCCAATAAAAAGGCTTTCCATTTTTTCAAATAAACGAATTGAAGACCTATTGATTCTAACAACGGATTGTAGAGTTGATCATTCAGGCCTTTCACTTCGTAAATGCGGATCTCAGACCTATTAATGGGGATATTCCCGAAACTGACAAAGAAAAAAGGAAGTGAGTTAGATAAAAAGAGAAGCAACTTCGACAAAAGGAAACGAAGTGACTTAGACAAATCTCTTTTGTCAATAACCTCAGACCAATCAATCGAATATTGATTAATACGTAATCGATGGAACACTACTTGAAAACGACATGTCTACTCAGAAATGAAATGTTCCAAATGTTCCTGCAAATTATAGCTCCCATTGAACCATTTGCATCTAAATGCATCAGGATCCCGATTCATGAATCTTTCGGTTCTCGAAAAAAAAAAAAAAGATGGAACCATTTCTTCTGACTCTTTATCAAATTCGATACATGTTGGTTGTTCGTATATTTCCTTGTAGTTCTAATAGTTTTATGATTCAGAGTATCGTTTCCTATTTGATCCCTTTGAGTTCCACATGCTAAGCTGCGATCGAATCTATTCATTAAAAAAAATCGATTCAATACATTTCTGGAGATCCGAAAAAAATGGGTTCTGATCCTTCGATAAAAAGATTCAATCTCTTCATAAAAAGTAGGAGATAGAACCAATAAATACTTCTTTTTCAATTCATCCAAAGATTTCTTTTTCGGTTCATCCTGGAGTTGAATACCTCATTGAAAAATTGTTTTTGCTCCAAACCGAATGAATCAATAGAAAAGGCAAATCCCTTATGATACACCATATCCGGCTCGGTTATTGATAGAATGAATAGATCTGCCATTTCTTGAAATTTCTCTTCGAATTTAAAATTCTTGGTGTAATAAGTATCCCCCCTGTTTCGGTCATGGAATAGACAAAATAAGTAAAAAAATGTATTTTTGTTCAAGAATGAAATATTATCGGAACTGTCCATATCCGGTTCATCCTTCGAAACCATATCACATCCTAGTTCTGATGAAATAGGATGAATGGAGACGGTCATTTGTAAATACTAGATTATCTTGAATATATTAACCTTTTTATTATTTTCCGATCAACTAGAAGAGGCAAAAGAAACATCTTGTTGTTTCTTCAACAATTTCTGATATCAAGTGGACCTCTCACTAGGATTTGAACCCAGATGAAGTTCTAACCATCTGCCAGAGAAAAAAGAACAAGAGGAATAGCCAGAAAGGCATTTTGGGATCGGTCTGATTCTATCTCTGTTCCTTCCATTTGAAGAAAGGAAGGATCCCAAAGAATCGATCTTTCTTTCAGTTGTTGAATCTCTCTGATTAATGTGTCATATTCCGAATCCGCATTTCAAATGGAATCCAAAAGATCTCTAGATTGATCAGAAGATTCTTTCAATTGGACGGTTTCATTAGATATCTTACAACTAGAATCCCTCTTTTTTCCTTTTGGAAGATAGAGGAGCGAAACAACCAGCCTATTGATATTGGAAGACCCAAAGGATTTTTCCAATGTATCATTTCAGGATCCAATGGAATTCATAGGTATAGGAAGAAGCCCTACCAAATAGAGATTTTTCTTTCGACCATATTTTTATTGGTAATACAATATATAAGGACCCCAGCCACAAAGAGTACTACACCTTTGATCGTGAAATATCGATTTCTTGTTAAACCTTGTAAAGTTAAATTGCGTGAAAGTAGGATACCCTAAACTCGGGGGTCAAAGAGATTTATAAAACGTTCTTGGTGGAAAAAAATGTGAATGAAAGATCCCGCTAAATTGAATTGGGTCAATGAATCTAAGAAATAGTAAGAATTCATAATCTCTCTCAATTCGAAAATCTAGGATTTGAATTGATGTCCTTATTTTGATGTCATTGGNTTTTTGATGTCATTGATGGTTGATTCCTCCTAAATTGCATTGATTTATCCTAAAGATTTCATTTCAATTGGAATTTGGTTATTCACCATGTACGAGGATCCCATCCCTACTAAGCATCCATGGCAGAACGGTTAAAGCGCCCAACTCATAATTGGCGATTTCGTAGGTTTAATTCCTACTAGATGCACTCCAATGGGACCCTCCAACAAGCCTATTGGAATTGGTATGGTATATTCATATCATAACATATGAACAGTAAGAACTAGCATTCTTATTGAAACTCATACCATAGGGAAGAAAGTAGATTTATGGATGGAATCAAATATGAAGTATTTATAGACAAAAGTTTCAGTTATTGCGGAAAAATAAATAGACTTCTAATACGGAATACAGAAATAAAGCATTGACTTTGTAATAGCTATGAATAGTCATCGACTCCTTAGAAATGGTAGAAGAATGGGACCGGAACATACAATGCATTACAAACGTATGATCATTACGCTTCAATTGAGTTATTCTATTCCACTTCTTAGAAAGAAAATAACTTAAATCAAAAATCAAAATACATATTAGCATGGCGATACATTTATACAAAACTTCTACCTCGAGCACACACAATGGAGGCTTAGACAATCAAGTGAAATCCAATTCATAAAATAATTTGATCTATTCATAGAATCATTGTGGTAAAAGTCGTTATGCTAGAGGAACCATTACTGCACGGCATAGAGGTCATAAGCGTCTATACCGTAAAATCAATTTTCGACGGAATGAAAAAGACATATATGGTAGAATCGTAACCATAGAATACGATCCTAATCGAAATGCATACATTTGTCTCATACACTATGGGGATGGCGAGAACAAATATATTTTACATTCCAGAGGGGCTATAATTGGAGATACCGTTGTTTCTGGTACAAAAGTTCCTATAAAAATGGGAAATGCCCTACCTTTACCCAATATTCCCTTAGGCACGGCCATGNTCTGGTACAGAAGTTCCTATAAAAATGGGAAATGCCCTACCTTTAACCGATATGCCCTTAGGCACGGCCATACATAACATTGAAATCACACTTGGAAAGGGTGGACAATTAGCTAGACCAGCGGGTGCTGTAGCGAAACTGATTGCAAAAGAGGGGGAAACGGCCACATTAAAATTACCTTCTGGGGAGGTCCGTTTGATATTCAAAAACTGCTCATCAACAGTCGGACAAGTGGGGAATGTTTGAGTGAACCAGAAAAAGTTGGGTATTGCCGGATCTAAGCGGTGGCTAGGTAAGCGTCCTGTAGTAAGAGGAGTAGTCATGAACCTTGTCNGAGTAGTCATGAACCCTGTAGACCATCCCCACGGGGGGGGTGAAGGGAGAGCCCCAATTGGTAGAAAAAACCCCACAACCCCTTGGGGTTATCCTGCACTTGGAGGAAGAAGTTAAAAAAAATAAGTATAGTGATAATTTTATTCTTGGTCGACGTAGTAAATAGGAAAGAAAATGAAAATAGAATTAGTTTCTTCGTCTTTACGAGTAATTAAATGTGACACGTTTACTNTTAACTGTGACACGTTCACTAAAAAAAAATCCTTTTGTAGCGAATCATTTATTAAGAAAAATTGAGAAGCTTAACACAAAGGCGGAAAAAGAAATAATAGTAACTTGGTCACGGGCATCTACATTATACCAACAATGTTTGGCCATACGATTGCTATCCATAATGGAAGAGAGCATTTACCTATTTACATAAAAGATCGAATGGTGGGTCATAAATTAAGAGAATTTGCACCAACTTTAAATTTCGAGGGACACAAAAAAAACGATAATAAGTCACGTCGTTAAGTTAATATAATAACTAAAAAATACAGATACTTAATATTTTTTAATGGAGGTGAACTTTATGGTTTTTTGTTNGTTTTTTGTTTTTTTTTTTTTTTTTTTTTTTTTTTTTTAAAAAAAAAAAAAAGAAGAGAAAAGACTTTGATTTTCTTCGTCTGTACCAGTGGTATCTACAACAAGAGTACCAGTCATGGAAGCCAAATGAAATAACTACTCAGGGCCAATATATGTTGATGTCTGTAGACAAAGCACAAAGAGTAATTGATCAGATCCGCGGGCGTTCCTACGAAGAAACACTTATGATATTAGAACTCATGCCCTATCACACATGTTACCCCCTTTTTAAATTAATTTATTCGGCAAAAGCAATTGCTCGGCACAATAGAAGATTCAAGAAAGTAACTTTAGTTATTAGTAAAGCCGAAGTTATTAAAGGTACTACCATCAAAAAATTAAAATTACAAGCACGAGGACGTAGTTATCTAATAAAAAAACCTACCTGTCACATAACTATTGTATTAAGAGATATAACTTTCTTTGATTAATATGACAAATTTATAGAAAAGTCCAATTCCACTTGATGTACTAATTTCCTTCCGTGCTATACCTAAAGGAAGACGAATAGAAATTATGTCTAGTCGTTATCTACAAAAGTATAGATTAAAGACTTTATTCTACCGTCTAGATCTCGTTTAAAATAAGAATGATGGGGTAATATGGGACAAAAAATAAATCCACTTTGTTTCAGACTTGGTACAACCCAAAGCAATTATTCCCTTTGGTTTTTACAACCAAAAAACTATCGAGAAGGTCTACAAGAATATCAAACAATACGAGATTGCATTAAAAATTATGTACAAAAAAATACAAAAACATCTTCATCTTCAGGTGTCGAAAGAATTGCACGTATAGAAATTCAAAAATGCATTGATTTGATACAAGTAATAATCCATATGGAATTTCCAAATTTACTAATAGGAAAAAAAAACCACAAGTGGTTGAAGAGTTAAAAAGAAACGTACAAAAAGAATTAAATTGTGTGAGCCGAAAACTCAATATTGCGATTACAAGAATTGAAAAACCTTATGGGAACCCTAAAATTCTTGCCAAATTTATAGACAGACAACTAAAGAATAGAGTCTCGTTTCGAAAAGCAATGAAGAAGGCTATCGATTTAACCGAACAAGCTGACACAAAAGGAATTCAAATTTAAATTGTAGGTCGTATCGATGGAAAAGAAATTGCATGTATCGAATGGACAAGAGAAGGTAGAGTTCCCCTACAATTCATTCGCAAGAAAATTGATTATTTTGCCTATACTGTTCGAACAATTTACGAGGTTTTGGGTATCGAATTTTGGATATTTATAAATGAGGAATAATAATTCTAGACATGTCTTTTTTTGCGATTTAACGTGTCGAACAAAAAATGAGAACTTTTTTCCTTTCCATCTAATCAATTCTAATTTTTGATCCCATAAGGTTTAATAAAAATTTGATTGACCTTTTAATAAAATTGCTATGCTTAGTGCGTGACTCGTTGGTTTAAAATTGAAACTAAAAAAAATGAAAGAACACATAGTACAAAACATGAACGACTAACTAAACTATAGAACTAATAACCAACTCATCACATCGCATTATCTGGATCCAAAGAAGCAGTCAAGATATGCTATTTTAGTCCTATCATTGTAGCAACTGAATTTTCTTTTGGCATAAAAAAAAGGATAAAAGATACAAATAAATGGAAAGGTGAGAGAAAGAAAAAAATATAACAAATAAAGATATAAGATTCCAATATGTTATGTAAGGTCTTTGTTTGAACTATCTTATAACAAAATGTAATAATGCATTAATATATATTCACACATCATTTTAGGATATGAATCTTTTCACAGAAAAAAAAAGCTTCGAGCCAATAACGGCTAAGGGGTTTGTCTCAAGAATAAATTTCATTAAGAGCTCCGTTGTAGAATTTAGACCTAACCATAACATTAATGAAGAAGCGATGGGAATGTTCGAACCCGTGAATACATAAGATTCAATTGAAAACGAATCCCGATGATTCATTGGGAAGGACGGCGGAACGAACCCGAGACCAATTTATATTTTATGAAAAAGGATAAACGAGTCCTACAATTGAAATACGTATAGATATTGAAAGAGTAAATATTTGCCCGCGATAATTCATTTTTCTTCTTTCAAATTCTTATTAAAAAAAAATCTATACAAAAAGAAATAAAATAGATATTGAATATTGAGTCATCTATCCAAATAAAAAAATCTAATAAACTAGATGACTACGAAAGAATTTGTTAATTCACTATCTTATTCCATATATACCTTAATTATTAATTATATAAAAAGAAAATACTCAGTTTGAGATGAAATTTGGATTTTTTTTTTCATTCACGAGGAGCCGGATGAGAAGAAATTCTCATATCCGATTCTGTAGTACAGATGGAATTACAAGAGAACCATCAACTATAAACCCAAAAGAACTAAATTTCGTAAACAACACAGGGGAAGAATGAAGGAAATATCTTATCGAGGTAATTGTATTTGCTTCGGAAGGTATGCTCTTCAGGCACTTGAACCCACTTGGATCACATCAAGACAAATAGAAGCAGGGCTGCGAGCAATGACACGAGATGCACGTCGTGGTCGAAAAATATGGGTACATATATTTCCTGACAAACCAGTTAAAGTAAAACCCGCGGAGTCCCGTATGGGTTCGGGAAAAGGATCTCCTGAGTATTGGGTAGCTATTGTCAAACCTCGTCGTATAATTTATGAAATAACCGGAGTAACAGAAAACATAGCCCGAAGAGCTATTATAATAGCGTCATCAAAAATGCCTATACGAAATAAATTCATTATTTCAGGAAAAGAATAGAATGTTGAAATATAAGGAAATGGTTCTTTTGAATAACAACAACTGGAAAATTTTTTTTTTTTTGGACAAACAATATTTCTTTTTCACCTTTTGCATTTAGCAGTTATTTTGGTATTGATAAAACAAATAAAAGCAAAATATGATTCAACTTCAGACCCATTAGAATGTAGCAGACAACATCGTGGCTAGAGAATTGATGTGTATTATTCGAATCGTAGGAGCTAGCAATCGTCGATATGCTCGTATTGGTGACGTTGATGTTGTTGTTATTATAGATGCAATACCTAATATGCCCTTAGAAAGATGGGAAGTGATCGGAGTTGTAATTGTAAGATACGTACCTGTACAGAACTCAAACGTGACAATGGTATGATAATACGATATGATGATAATGTTGGAGTTATCATTCATAAAGAAGGAAATCCTAAAGGAACTAGCATTTTTGGTGCGATTGCCTGGGAATTGAGACAAAAATTGAGTAAAATAGATTCATCAGCTCCTAAAGTATTAAAGATGAAACGCAGGGTATTAAAATGAACTCGTAGATTGTGTATCACGTATATACCTTTAATTTTTTATTTTAATATTAGTTTAATATTAAAATAAAAAAATATGTTGATTATATCAAATTGTTGGGACACCACGAATTTTGAAAAATTCATTGGTGGTAATTGTGGGAGCTCGTATATTAATATAAATTGCTTTTGCAATTATATAGATAATAAAAAAACTTTTTCATGATTTTTTTTGTATTTTTAAAGAATTATTTCTAATTATTATCTATTTTTACAACCATATTATGGAATTGTTGTGAAAAAAAAAATTATTTGCTATAATTTATATTTTGAAAAATAATATAATGTTTTAAATGCCCCTATAATTATTTTAATAAAATAGATGAAATATAATTGTGTATTTGGTTAATAGAATTTGGTGGCCGTTTCTCAAATGGCCACCCAAGTATTCCCCACGAAATTTAGTTATGGGTAGGGACACTGTTGCTGATATAATAAATTCTGTATGAAATGCGGAGATGANTTCTATACGAAATGCGGAGATGAATAGAAAAGGAACACTTCGAATAGTATCTACTAACATCACCGAAAATCTTGTTAAAATACTTTTACGCGAGGGATTTCTCGAAAATGTGAGAAAACATCAAGAAAGAAACAACTATTTTTTGGTTTTAACTCTACGACATAAACGAATTAAGAAAGAGTCTTATAGAAATACTTTCTGTTGAAAAAGGGTCAGTCGACCTGGTCTCCGAATCTATTCTAGCTATAAACGAATTCCCCGTGTTGACTCATGAATTGAGAGTAATGTTTTGATGATGACTAACACAAACAAGCTTAACTAATATATACTTTGAGTTCCTATGAGATTTCACAGGTTCAAAGTGTAAGGAACTTGGAGCAATATTGAAGGAACGTAACAAGCTAAACAACCAAGTTCATGGAGAAGTTCCTAGGCAGAATATTGCAAAGGAACACAGAAGAAAGAAAAGAAGTTCCTTGGTAACACAGTTATGTAGGAACAAGCTGCGAGAATAGATCTGTTCCTACAGGAACAGGCGAACAAAGTCAAGACATCCACATGAAGTGTCTTGGTAAAGAGAAGAGAATTTCCAAGAAGATTATAAGCATAATCTTCTAGGAACTTAGTAATTACATTGGAGTCTCAAATCAGATTGGAACATCAAACCTAAAAGCAAGTTACGAATCTATCCTACGAAGTGGTCTAGGTTAATTTATTGGGCTGATTTTGCTGAAGAATAAAAACGGCATCTAGGGTTTTTAACAAGTCAAGAAAAGTTGTTAAGCATCCTAGATTGTAGGAATAAAGTCATGGGTTCATGGGCAAGAATAAAGCGGTTAAATTAGTCAAGTCAAAAGGCCTATTCTCCTGGTCTACATACTTGGGATAGTGGAAGAAATCATGGAGTTGTGGATGAGCAAAGAACGTGGTTGAAGACTGAAGATTACAAGCCAGAACCATTCTATAAATACTCCAAGAAATTCAGAAGAAGAAGTGAAGAAGAACATCAGAGAACACATTGAGTATTTAACGAGTACATGTTTTGATGTTGTTGTTCCAGTCCAGTTTAAAAGGTCTTTTCAATGTATTAGAGTCAGAATTGAGTTGTAATTAGTGAGAAAAAGAGAAGTGTGAGAACTAGAGAAGAGTGGAGAAAAAGAGAAAGAGAAGCGAGAGATAAAGAGTGAGAATTGAGAATCAAGTTCCTACAGGAACTGACGAGGGAAATTAGAGAATTTAGGTTGTAATAGCTGTTACAGGCCTATAATAGAAGTGGAGTTTTCTTCCTTAGGGCCAAGGAAGTTTTTCTCATAAATATATCACTCGTACTCTTTAATTCGTTTAAATTTGTTTAAATTCCGCATACAAGTTCCACACAGCAATTCACCCCCCCTCTTGCAGTGTTCCTATAGAAACAACAGTTGGTATCAGAGCAGGAACTCGGGAAATTCAAGCAACCTTGAAGAGGGATCCTGAAGATGAACACTCACGAGAAGTTGGAGGAAGGTTACTCAACTCAAAGACCACCCATGTTTGATGGAAAGTTTTATACTTATTGGAAGAATCGAATGGAGATTTTCATCAAGGCTGAAAATTACCAGGTTTGGCGAGTGATTGAAGTAGGTGACTATGAGGTAACAAAAACTAACGCTAATAATGAAGCAGTTCCTAAGTTAATTTCTGAATATGAAAAAGAAGATTTTGAGAAAATGGAAATTAATGCACGTGCTATTAAATTGTTACATTGTGGTATTGGACCGCATGAACACAACCGTGTCATGGGGTGCAAAACCGCTAAACAAATATGGGATTTATTGCAAGTAACTCATGAAGGAACTAATGAAGTAAAACGATCTAAAATTGATTTGTTAATGTCTAAATATGAACGTTTTGAAATGTTACCTAGAGAGTCAGTACAAGATATGCTTACTCGTTTTACTAACATCACCAATGAGCTTTCTTCTCTTGGAAAAGATATACCCACTGATGAGCAGGTTAGGAAAGTACTGAGGAGTCTACCACAAGATGAAAGATGGAGAGCCAAGGTCACTGCACTCATGGAAACAAAGGATTTCACGAAGTACAACATTGAACAACTTGCTGGTTCCTTACTGACCCATGAATTGCATCTTGGAGGAACTGGAGAAAGTTCCAGAAGCAAAGGGCTGGCCTTGAAAGCTGAAAGTGACGAATCAGAAGAAGAAGATGATGAGGCTGCGTTGCTGGTCAGAAGATTCAAAAGGGCTCTCAACAAGAATCGAAGTTCCTATAGGAACACGGGCAGAAAATTCACTAGTAACAAAAGGGAATTCGTGTGCCATAAGTGTGGATCCTCAGATCACTTCATCAAAGACTGTCCCTTATGGGATACTGAAAAGGGGAAGTCCAAGGGCAATGAATATGTCAGGGAAAAGAAGGAACAAGTCAAAGAAAAATTCTACAAACCTTCTTATTCCAAGAATGATGTAAGGAAAGCAATGGTAGCAGCCTGGGGAGATTCTGAGAGCGAAGAAGATGAAGAGGAACAACCTGATGAAGAAGTTGCCAACATATGCTTGATGGCCAGAACTGATAGGAACGAGTTCCACAAGGAACCCGATAATAAGGTATATCCAAATTCTGATCTTCTTGATGCTTTCTCTAAACATGAACTAGTAGACCTAGTGATAAAATTTCACAAAAACTGGACTAATGTATTACGAGTAAAAACTGAATGTGAAAAAGCTCTTCAAACTCGTAAGGAACATAGTGAATGGCTAAGGCTAAATAGAACTGAAACTGAGAAAAGATTTTTCGACTTATTAGATGAAAATGCGAAGTTAAAGGCAAAAGTTGAAAATTTTCAAAAGGAACTTAGTCAAATCACTATGGAACTAAATTGCTACAAGTTGACTAAACTAAATGAGAGTTTCACTGAAGGAACGCAAAAAGATTCAGTCATCAAGGAACTTTCGAAGGAACTTGATAGTGTCAAAAAGGAACTCACTAATTTAAAAACCAAAAATGATAGTCAACACAAAGTTCCAACATGGATATTGAATGCCCAAACTAAAAGGACTGAAGGCCTCGGTTTTAATTATACAAGGAAAATGGGAAAACGGAATAAATATGTGGAACTTCCAAGTAGCAAGGTGTGTATGTTCTGTGGGAACACGGGTCATCTAAAAAACCAGTGTTCCATAAGGAACTCCAGTTTAGATGTAAATGCTAGACACATAAAACCAACATGGATTAAGAAACTTAATGATGATGTGTCTACAGAGGAACCCAAGGAAACCTGGGTTCCTACACATAACATCTAATCTGTTTTGCAGGTGCTAGTGAGGGGGAACAACATGTGGTATCTCGACAGCGGTTGCTCCAAGCACATGACAGGCGACAAATCCAAGTTTCTCTCACTGGCAGCTTACTCAGGGGGAACTGTGACGTTCGGTGATAATCAGAAGGGTAACATAGTTGCCCTTGGTAAGGTTGGAAAGTCAAGTTCCCATGAAATTGATAATGTTTTTCTTGTTGATGGTCTTAAACATAACTTACTTAGCATTTCCCAATTCTGTGATAAAGAGAATTCTGTTTGCTTCACTAATGAGCATTGTCAAATCATCAACAATCACACTAATCAAGTTGTACTTGAAGGAAGACGCAAAGGGAACACCTACGTGGTTGATTTACTTAAAGTCCCCAAATGCACATTTTCTTGTTTAAGTGTGATTGAGGATGATCCTCTACTTTGGCACAAACGTGTGGGTCATGCTAGTCTTCACTTGCTTGATAAACTTAGGTCAAAGGAACTTGTTGTTGGTTTACCTAATGTCAAGTTCCTCTGTGACAAAGTTTGTAATGCATGTGCTAGAGGCAAGCATGTACGAAATTCTTTTAAAAGTAAAAAGCTTGTAAGCACCACAAGACCATTGGAACTTATCCATATGGATTTGTGTGGACCCATGAGAGTCCAAAGTAGAAGTAGTAAGCTATATGTCTTGGTCATAGTTGATGATTATTCTAGATATACATGGACAATGTTCCTTCATAGTAAAGATGAAACATTTGATGAATTTACATGCTTTGCTAAGAAGGTTCAAAAATCTAGTGGTTGTCAACTTATTCATTTGAGATCCGATCATGGAAAGGAATTTGAAAATTACAAGTTTGATGAGTTTTGCAGGGAACATGGCATGGATCACAATTTTTCCGCTCCAAGAACACCTCAACAAAATGGTGTTGTGGAAAGGAAAAACAGAACCTTAGAAGACATGGCAAGAACAATGCTCATAGCAAGTGGACTTCCAAGGAACTTCTGGGCAGAAGCAGTGAATACAGCATGTTATATAATAAATAGAGTCATGATTAGACCCATCACTAATAAAACTCCCTATGAATTATTTAGAGGACGAAAACCTAATGTATCTCACCTTAGAACATTTGGGTGTAAGTGTTTTGTCCATAATAATGATAAAAGGAACTTAGGGAAATTTGATGAAAGAAGTGATGAAGCTGTGTTCCTAGGGTATGCCTCTAATAGTAAGGCCTATAGAGTTTACAACAAGAGAACATTAAGTGTCGAGGAAAGTGTACATATTATTTTTGATGAAACTAACTATAATGTAAATAGTGTAGATACTAACATTTTGCAGGAACATGAGGACTTTGAAATAGGGCTGGTTAGAAGAGATCCAGATGAAGAAAACTTAACATCCAACAAGGAACAAGCAAGAGTTCCTGAAGATCAGTTCCACACTGAAGGACAGAACGAGGCAGTTCCTGAAGGAACAGTGAATGAAGTCCCACACAACATTGAACATGAAGAAAACATCACTGATCCAGAAGAAGTTCCTAGAGAAACTGGAGAGACAGTAGTTCCCATCAGAGACTTCCAGCCAAAACCTTGGAAACACCAAAAGTCTCATCCAATGGATCTAATTATTGGTGATATTACGAAGGGAACTCAGACCAGATCTCAAGTAAGGAACTTCTGTGCCTTTAATGCATTCTTGTCCATCATGGAACCTCGCAATCATATAGAAGCACTTGAGGATGTTGATTGGATCCAAGCAATGCAAGATGAGCTGAATCAATTTGAAAGAAACAAGGTGTGGCACCTTGTGACTCAACCGGAACACCAAAAGGTAATTGGACTAAAATGGGTGTTCAGGAACAAGCTAGATGAATACGGCACTATCATTAGGAACAAGGCCAGATTAGTAGTTAAAGGTTACAATCAACAAGAAGGAATTGATTTTGAAGAAACTTTTGCTCCAGTTGCCAGGTTAGAAGCTATTAGAATCCTAATTGCTATTGCTTCTTTTATGGGTTTCAAATTATATCAAATGGATGTTAAATGTGCTTTCTTAAATGGTTTTCTTAATGAAGATGTTTTTGTGGAACAACCTCCTGGTTTTGAAAATCCTAAATTTCCAAATCATGTCTATAAGCTTGATAAGGCTCTTTATGGGTTGAAGCAAGCTCCTAGAGCGTGGTATGAGAGGTTGTCAAAGTTTCTTTTGGAAAATGGTCTTAAAAGAGGAAAAGTTGATAAAACTTTGTTTATAAAATCCAAAGGAACTGATTTTCTCATTGTTCAGGTTTATGTTGATGATATAATATTTGGTGCTACTAACGAATCCTTGTGTCAAGAATTTGCTAATTTTATGAGCAGGGAATTTGAAATGAGCTTAATGGGTGAGTTAAATTTCTTTCTCGGCTTGCAAATCAAACAAACTGAAAAAGGAACTTACATTCACCAACAGAAATACATAAAGGAACTTCTCAAGAAATATGGCATGGGAACATCAAAAACAAACCATACTCCTATGGGAACAAACTCCAGATTGGATGAGGATCCCAGTGGAACAAGTGTGGATCAAAAGTTATATAGAGGCATGATAGGTTCCTTATTGTACCTAACTGCTAGTAGACCAGATATTGCTTACAGTGTTGGTGTTTGTGCTAGGTTCCAAGCAAATCCAAAGGAATCACACTTAACTGCTGTAAAGAGGATATTGAGATATTTGAAAGGAACTGATGACCTATCCTTATACTATCCTCACTGTGACACATTTGAGTTAACAGGATTTGCAGATGCAGATTACGCAGGTGACTTGGTAAATAGAAAAAGCACATCAGGTATGGTTCAGTTCCTTGGAACATGTTTAGTTTCTTGGAGTTCCAAGAAGCAAAACACAGTTGCTTTATCCACTGCTGAAGCAGAATATGTAGCTGCCGCTGCATGTTGTTCCCAAGTGCTTTGGATAAAACAACAACTAAGGGATTTTGGTATTATCTATGATTGCATTCCTATTTTTTGTGATAATACTAGTGCTATATGTATTTCTAAAGATCCAGTTCACCACTCACGTGTTAAACACATTCATATTCGTCATCATTTTCTAAAGGATAATGTAGAAAAAGGTTTGATAAAGCTTGAGTTTTGTCAAACAGAAAATCAAATTGCAGACATCTTAACAAAGCCATTAAATAGAGAAAGATATGAGAAGATGAGGATGGAACTCGGATTGATAAAAGTGCAACAAAAGCCATGAAGTTCCTCCAGGTACGTCATTATTTATAACACAGTTCCTATGTGCACTTCTCATCACAAATCTTGTGCGAAAGCATGTTCCCACAGGAACTTTAATATAAATCGCAAATGTCTATCAATATTATCCTTAGTGTCATGATTGCTTGTCTAAAGATGATTAATTAGATGGTATGCGATACGTTCCTCCTTTTCACATAAAATATTTTTTCCTTAATTTTATTTTTTCCTCATAAATTAATTTCCAGAAATTAATTTTTGTTTATGATTGTTTCATATTCCTACCCTATAGGATGTATATATTTATTTTTAATTTTTACATTCCATGAACAAAATTTTGCTACCAATTACACGTAAATAGGGGGAATGAATTTAGAAGGAACTTGCAAAATATACCAAATTTATTATCCCACTAACATGCACCACTTTTCCCTTAAATACCCATCTAATCAACCCAATATTCACATCACATCTCATTCTCAACCGTCAAAACCCTTTCTCTTTCTTTCACTTTCACTTTCTCACTCTTCATAACCCCCAAAAACTCAAAAACCTAACCATGGATACTCAACACTCATCTTCCATTGACACTGAAATCCAAACCCCCACAACCAAAAAGCGACCAACCGAAAAAACCACTGACAAATCTGAACCCAAACCTAGTTCCTCCATGACTGAGAGAAAACGAAAAAGGGACGAAGTCGAACCAATGGATGAGGAAGAAGACATTGATGCTGGTGACGACTCTGGAAAAACGACGGAGGTTGAAGCAAGTAAGTATGTTCCGGGTTTGTTTTTAGACTTAGATTGGTGTAGTTCGGTGGGTTATGTGGAATTATTAGATGTTATAGACAATCAGGGGTGGATTAAATTACTAAGTGAACATGGAATTGATGATACGTATCCTAGAGCAATCCACGAATTCTGTGAAAACTATGGATTTGCTAAAGGAACTATCACCAGTTCCGTGAATGATGTTGAGATTTCGTTTGATGCTGATTATTTGGCTAAGTTATTTGAGGTTCCAAATGAGGGTTATGATAATTACTTTAAAGGGAGATATAATTTGAAGATTGGGAAAGTAAATAAAGATGAGATTTTGACAGAATTAGGAGGGAAGAAGGGAGTGAACAAAATTGATCATAATTCACTCTCGCCTCTTGGAAAATTAATGTTTAATTTTGTTAGGAGAACTGTGTTCCCACGAACACAGAAGAGGAATGAAGCTAACTTATTGGATTGTGCGGTTATTTATTGTCTTTTGTTCAATGTGCAAGTAAATTTCCCAAGCTTGATGATATCTCACTTGGATCACACAGTTCCAAGTGGATTGAAAGTTGGTTATGGAACTTTACTGACCAAAATTTTCAACAGCTTTAATGTACCATTAGAGGGATATGGGAAGGTTGGAATGAAGAAGGATCAGTACATTCATGTTACTCTTATGAATGGACTGAATTTGGGTGTTTTAAAAGGACAAACTCAGTGGTACACTGAGATTTTGAAGTTAGAAGAGAAAAATAAGAGGGAGGAAGAAGAGAGATCAAAAGTGAGGAAGAGTAGGAGACTCCTTAGCAAGTCTGAGAGTGAGCCACCTAAAATTGATCTTGATACTGAGGGGTTTAAAACTACTGAGATTGAGGTTCTAGTCCCTGGGAAGACAGAGCAGTTGGAACAGTTCCTCAAGAAACTGCAGGAGAAATTGCAGGATGTTGAAGGTCAAGTCTTTATGATGAGACAGGCCTTGAGTTCGTTTATGTTGTCTTGCGACAAGAAGCATGCAGAAGTAATGGCATGCCTTGCAGAGCTTAAAAGTGCGAAAGGAACTCCATCAACACCTGCTGAAACTGCTGCTGCTGAAGGCGAAGGAGGAACTCACGTTGAAGAAGATGCACCAGAAGACGAAGTTCCCAGCACTTCAGTTCCTATGGACACAGCCCCTACCTCAGTTCCTGACGAAACCTCAGCTGACCCTGTTCCTCTAAGCATCATCCCTGCCTCTTAAGCCCAATATGACCCATTCCTTCTTCATTGCACTCTCCTTATTTAACATTATTCGATGTGGTTGTACTTTTGTTCTGGATTTCTTTTTATTTTCTTTTTCTTTTGTTTTCGTTGTTTCTCTTTTCTTTGTTTAAATAAAACTCTTATTAGTTATGGGTAGTGAATTTTTTTCTTGCTTTATTTTATATTTTTGAACGTATCAGTCATACTTCTAAACTTGATTCTTTAGATGCATCTTGATGGCTAATATTGCTAGATTGCTGCTTGAGATACATATTAAAATTTCAAAAGCGGGGTCTCTACCATTATATGAAATAATGGTGCTGTGATGATCAGTTTCTCAGGGAACATAGTTCTAAATTTTGATGATGCCAAAAGGGGGAAGAGAACGGCAACATAAATTGCATAATAAAATCAAATCTGAATCCTAATTCTATCTCACTCTATCACACTCTATTAAAAACCTGCAAAGTTAAAGTTCCTATGTATATACTTGTATATAATCGCAAAGTTAAAGTTCCTATGTATATACTTGTATATAATCCTAGTCATAGTTTTTGCTTAGTGTATATTTATATGTTTATCTTTTTCTACGCTTGTTTGCCTTGGTTTGTCATCATCAAAAAGGGGGAAATTGTTGACTCATGAATTGAGAGTAAAGTTTTGATGATGACTAACACAAACAAGCTTAACTAATATATACTTTGAGTTCCTATGAGATTTCACAGGTTCAAAGTGTAAGGAACTTGGAGCAATATTGAAGGAACGTAACAAGCTAAACAACCAAGTTCATGGAGAAGTTCCTAGGCAGAATATTGCAAAGGAACACAGAAGAAAGAAAAGAAGTTCCTTGGTAACACAGTTATGTAGGAACAAGCTGCGAGAATAGATCTGTTCCTACAGGAACAGGCGAACAAAGTCAAGACATCCACATGAAGTGTCTTGGTAAAGAGAAGAGAATTTCCAAGAAGATTATAAGCATAATCTTCTAGGAACTTAGTAATTACATTGGAGTCTCAAATCAGATTGGAACATCAAACCTAAAAGCAAGTTACGAATCTATCCTACGAAGTGGTCTAGGTTAATTTATTGGGCTGATTTTGCTGAAGAATAAAAACGGCATCTAGGGTTTTTAACAAGTCAAGAAATGTTGTTAAGCATCCTAGATTGTAGGAATAAAGTCATGGGTTCATGGGCAAGAATAAAGCGGTTAAATTAGTCAAGTCAAAAGGCCTATTCTCCTGGTCTACATACTTGGGATAGTGGAAGAAATCATGGAGTTGTGGATGAGCAAAGAACGTGGTTGAAGACTAAAGATTACAAGCCAGAACCATTCTATAAATACTCCAAGAAATTCAGAAGAAGAAGTGAAGAACATCAGAGAACACATTGAGTATTTAACGAGTACATGTTTTGATGTTGTTGTTCCAGTCCAGTTTAAAAGGTCTTTTCAATGTATTAGAGTCAGAATTGAGTTGTAATTAGTGAGAAAAAGAGAAGTGTGAGAACTAGAGAAGAATGGAGAAAAAGAGAAGTGTGAGAACTAGAGAAGAGTGGTGAAAACGAGAAAGAGAAGCGAGAGATAAAGAGTGAGAATTGAGAATCAAGTTCCTACAGGAACTGACGAGGGAAATTAGAGAATTTAGGTTGTAATAGCTGTTACAGGCCTATAATAGAAGTGGAGTTTTCTACCTTAGGGCCAAGGAAGTTTTTCTCATAAATATATCACTCGTACTCTTTAATTCGTTTAAATTTGTTTAAATTCCGCATACAAGTTCCACACAGCAATTCACCCCCCCCCCTCTTGCAGTGTTCCTATAGAAACAACACCCTGAATTCTAGGTGGAATGGGAATTGCAATCCTTTTTACCTCGCGAGGTATAATGATGGAACGAGAGGCTCGATAAGAAGGAATTGGCGGAGAAATTTAATGTCATCTGTGGTAATTCATCGAATATCCGAATTGGATCCAATTTTTCTTTTTTGTGAACAAAGAAAGAGAAAAGACGACTTGTCTAAGTTTAATATCACTCTTCTTTTAGTTGATCCTTTTAGGGGGTTTTGCCTTGAATGAAAGAACAAAAGTGGATTTATGAAGGTTAAACTACTAAATCACTACCAAATAATATGTTTTGGGTTCGTTTAGGTAATGAAGATCTGATTCTAGGTTATGTTTCAGGACGGATACGATGTAAATCTATACGAATAGTACTGGGAGATAGAGTAAAGATTTAAGTAAGCCGTTATGATTCAATGAGAGGTCGTATAATTTATTGACTCCGCAACAAAGTTTCAAACGATTAGGCAATTTTGAAACTTCAACACTCCTTTTTACAAGAATAAAACTAGAGGTTGCAAATATCAAGAAACTTTTTTTCTTGCATGAAATAGATTCAAAATTTAATCTAAGGAATAACAAATATGAAAATAAGGGCTTCTATTCGTCCAATTTGTGAAAAATGTCGACTGATTCGCAGACGAGGACGAATTATCGTAATTTGGTCTAACCCAAAGCATAAAAAACGACAAGGATAATAATTCTATTATTATACTAAAAACGAAAAGCAGTTTTCCAAAAAAAATAGCTAAAAAGTTGTGTTGGTGTAAAAAAAATGAAGTATTTGTTTTGACATGAAATGGATATTCCATATATCTTTGACTCATATTCATGAGATGATAAAACATGGCAAAACTTATACCAAAAATTGGTTGACGTAGAAATGGACGTATTAGTTCGCATAAAAGTGCACGTAAAATACCAAAAGATGTTATTCATGTTCAAGCAAGTTTAAATAGTAGCATTGTGACTGCTACAGACATATGAGGCCGAGTGATTTCTTGGGCTTCTGCTCGTACTTGTGGATTCAGTGGTACAAAAAGAGGTACACCTTTTGCAGCTCAAACCGCGGTCGGAAGCAACGTAGCTTTACGGGCTATTCGTTGAAGCGGTATACTATTAAGTTTCATACGAGAAGTAACTGCTATGCTACGTAATAGCTGTAGACCCCGTAGAAAACGGCGCGTGTAGAAATAATAATTGAAAGGATTTCAAGAGAAATAAATAATTCAAATATATGATGAATTTTTCAAAATATAACTATGGTTCTAGAGAAAATAAGAGT
Organism: Suaeda aralocaspica; assembly: GCA_016808085.1. Taxonomy (NCBI): domain Eukaryota; kingdom Viridiplantae; phylum Streptophyta; class Magnoliopsida; order Caryophyllales; family Amaranthaceae; genus Suaeda; species Suaeda aralocaspica. The sequence continues at coordinate 1,623,833 of PYUH01000171.1, read as the reverse complement.
ATCTACTCAGACACTACAGTGAAAGTGTATCGAATCAAGAACAAACATTAAATGTCTGTATTATGGACGTTTTATTCTCTCTCCACTTATGAAAGGTCAAGCGGATACAATAGGCATTGCAATGCGAAGAGCATTACTTGGAGAAATAGAAGGAACATGTATCACACGTGTAAAAATTGATAAACTACCACATGAATACTCTACCATAATAGTTATTCAAGAATCAGTACACGAAATTTTAATTAATTTGAAAGAAATATTCATGAGAAGTAATTTATATGGAACTTGTAAGGCATTTATTTGTATTAAGGGTCCATTAAGAAACTTTATAAGATTTGTGATCATCATACTCCTTATAAATGAAATTCTCTCCACTCTTCGAATCCACTCCAAAAACTTATTTGGATCCATACTACCCTCAAATTCAGGGATTTCAAGCTTAAGATTTCGATCATCATCTTTGTTTTTCACCTTCTTTTTGCGCCTTGACTAGGCTCATCTTCACTTTCACTGGTTGAATTTTATTTCGTGATTTTATGCTTCCTCACACTCCTAAAATTCATGCTTTCCTCCTCTAAATCAAGTGATTCTTGCCTTTATGTGGCGTGCTACCAATAGAGGCAATCACTTTCAATACCTCATCCAAACGAGCCTTCGATTCATCAATCTCGTTTTGCATCCTCACTTCCTTTGCTTGATGCAATGGAAGTCCTTTAGTAAAATTTGTAGGAACTTCATCACCACCTTCCAATATTGTCAAAGTTTACTTGATATAAAAACACTTGAGATTTATACATCTCTCAACGAGAGCACCAAAAGTTAATGTGAATATTGATAAGGAATCGTTACTCAGAACAAGATAGTCTTCTTTCCACTCTATACATAACTCGGCCAATATAAGATATAACATTTCAATTAGTCATTTGAAACTAGCCTAAACATTGGTATGCAGAGCCTTAATGTAAGACCTATTACTAAACATTAACAACAACCATTTCACAATTTTCCAATCCTCCAAAACCTCCAACAAATGCAAAATAACAACAAAACAACTCCCCCAAGCCAAGCTTGGGCATATATCAACAAAACAAGGCCAAAAGGGTTGTAATGTGGATAAAATGCAAATGAAGCATAAAAAGCTCAAAATAAGGACCAAGGGAAATTTTGTGAAGGAATGCCTAAAATCTGAAAGCTCCTAAAGGAAATGAATGCCTTTTATCATCTGCGACATGTGACACACCAAAGCCAAGCTACTAGAATCAAGAGCCAAAACATGGATCCTACAAGCACCAGGAACTAGGCACACATGAAAAGAAATAAGCATATAATATAGTATGCAACTGAAATCCTCTCGTTAACACAGTTCAAGCCTCTACTCTACACATGACTATAATGGCATGATAAGAAACTGTTTCAAGCTGAGTCAATTTCAAGTCCAAGTTGGCAATTCCCGAAGCATAACTCATCACATGCGCAAATCAATCAAAAAACATTTTTAAATAAAATGGGAGGCATAGGGAAGTCACCATTCATAAATTATTAATCAGTGCTCATTAATCAACAATTTCAATCAATCCATACAATTCATCTACTAACTACTAAAAGTATTGAAAATATCTAAACTATAAAAGCAGTACATTTTTTTGGCCATATGTAAACTCCTACTTCTAACAAGTAGTACAAACCATATGACTAACCTAGGAAAGCAATAAAAACTATACTAGAAAGCAGTAAAAACTAAACTAAGAAAGCAATAAAATTACCTCCCCCAAGCCAGACTCAGCAATGTCCTCATGATGAAGGTAGTGGATTGAGAGGGAAGGGAAAGTGGAGGGGTTTTAGGAGTTTAGGGAAGGTGATAAAAGTTTTTGAGGGGAAGGAATGAAGTGGTGAAGGAAAGAAAGAGAGGTGTGGGCTCTAGAGGAAAACTTTAGTAGCATTCACGTGAACCACATTTAGTTAGATAATCAAAGCAATGAGGAACTATTGATTGCTTTCGAGGTTTCCGGCGTTTCTTGGGACGGGAATTCCTTTTCTTTTGATCTTGACATAGCTTGTTAGTAACACAATCATCATCATCGGCAACAGAATCCAAACACACAGGAGCCTCTAGAAGATCCTTATTAGGGGATCGAGGCAAGTCATTAAGAACAATGTCATTAAGAGTATAAATTGCATGACATGATTGTTCTATCATAGGACTTTTCAATGCACTATCAAGGTTGAAAGTAACCTTGTCATCTCCTACAGAAAGTGTCAAACTTCCATTCTTTACATCAATAACAGCTCTTGCAGTATTTAAGAATGGTCTACGGAGAAAAATAGGGATGTGTGCATCCTCCTCCTTATCTAACACTACAAAATCAACGAGAATAAAAAATTTCCCGACTCTCATCGGGACATCATCTAAAATACCCTTAGGGTACTTCACTGTCCTATCTGCCATCTGCAAAGAAATGTTAGTGACCTTCAAAACCCCCATATCATGTATTTTGGAAATAGACAAAGGCATGACACTAACACTAGCCCCTAATCACATAAAGCTTTGTCAATAAACAGGGGGCCAATGTTACAAGGAATAGAAAAACTTCCCAAGTCCTTCAGCTTGGGTGGAGACTTGTTTTGTAATATAGCACTGCACTCCTCCGTAAGTGATACGGTCTCCACCATACTCAACTCACGTTTCCTGCTCAAAATGTCTTTCAAAAACTTAGTGTAAGTAGGAATTTGAGTTATGAAATCAGTAAAAGGCACAGTAACTTACAAATTCTTAACAATAGCTAAAAATTTACTGAAATGATTATCATTGTTACTCTTGGTCACCATGTTTGGGAAGGGAAACCTAATCTGTTGCGTCGAGATCGTATCAATAGATATGTCATCCACCTTCTCCTTCTCCTTAAGTGCTTCGGCATCCTTCTCTGGAACTGTCTCTACTGCTAAGTCTTCAATAACCACATCATTAGTCTTCTTAGCTCCAGTTGCAACATCGGAAGTAGCATCATCAATAGGCATTTCCGGACCCTCATAAGTAGTTCCACTTCTCAAATTAATGGCATTGATATGGTACCTCGAGGGATTCGGCGAAGCCTGTGATACTAGAGGTGTGGGTTGTGATGGAAGGTGGCCCGGTTGCCTTTGAGCATTTGGTTCTGCAATCTAAGCTATCCGAGTCTCCAATTGCTTTTTGTGAGTTTGCATGGCTTCTATACTCTTCTACATTTGTGACACCATATTTTTCAAGTCTGCTAACTCACTCGTATGCTGTGGTGGTCTTGGGTTCAATGGTGGTCTAGTGAACCAAGGTAGCTGTAATGGACCATGAGGTTGGAACCTCTACATTTGCTGCTGCTGCTGTGGTTGTTGCATTTGTGGCATAGGCTGTGGATTTTGAACATTAGTGCTTCTATAAGAGAAATATGGATGATCGTTGTAGCTTGGATTGTAAGTGTTGGAGAACTGATTGTTCTTGTAGGCCTGGAATGCACATACTTGCTCTATAGGACTATGACATGACTAAGAATTGTGACCAAATGATCCACATGAATCGCAAAAGGGATCATTGCTATCAGAATGGGCAGAAATAGCAGCTACAGACATCGATGGAGGAGAGGAAGTGCCAATCAAGCTTCTGCCTTATAGCATTGACCTGTGAAGCCAGACTCTCATACTTGTCATCAACAACATGTTTTCCACGCTTCTTCAAATGTCCTCTAAGATTACCAAACTGTGAGTTATGATTCGCAATTTCATCAATCAGTTCATATGTAGCATTGACTCTTGGTTCATAAATCGACTATTAGCTGTAGAATACAACAAAGCTCTAATCCCATTGCCCAAACCATTGTAGAATGATTGAACCAAAAACCACTTTTCAAGCCCATGATGAGGACACATTCTCAATAGCTCCTTGAACCGTGCCCAAGCATCATAAACTGACTCATCTGTCTCTTGATTAAAATTTGTAATTTGGCTCCTCTAAAAAGCAGTTCTCTGTGGAAGATAGTACTTCCTCTAAAAAGCAGTTCTCTGTGTAGCCATATTAAGATCATTCAAACAGGTTATACCTTTGTCTTTCAACGAAAATAGGAACATTCTTCTCCTGATGTAGTCCTTAGACACATTTTGTTGCTTGATAGTATCATAATATTGGAGGAAATTTTGCAAGTGTAAGTTCGGATCCTCCTTCAATGTCCCTTAAAATTGATATCGTTCAACCATATTAACAACAGCTGATTTCCGTTCAAAATTAGCAGCACTAGTATCAGGTACTGAATAACCCCCAGTCTCAATGAACCGGCCGTAGATGGCGAAGGCGGTGGTGATGGTGGCGGTCATCTACCTTGTCCTTCTCCTTTGGCAGTCATCTCGACCTCTAAATATCCTTCAAACAAAGGGTTGAAATTGAACTCAAAAAACAGAGACAGAACAGAAACAGTTTCCTCCATAGATCGGGGGAGAAATATTCGGCGTCTACTACGTCTCAGCCGCTTTAGAAATACTTGCTCGGGCTCAGGGAAAATGAAAATATCATGCTCGTGGTCGTTTTACATAAACCTGTAAACCTGCACAACATAAACACTCCAAACAAAGATGAGAAACTGCCTCAAGCAACCAAATAGTTCTTTGAGACTAAGCAAAATAAAAAGGAAACAGTAAAAACCTGACTAACAGAATAAAAAATCGCCTCCCCGACAACTGCGCCAAAATTTGATGAGGCTATCGCACACCTATCAAAAATACCTGGACAACTCTAACTAATGTAGCTAGGGAAGTAGGGATCGAATCCTCGGGGAGGCAATTAAACTCTATTAGTTCTAAAAGGCTTAAATTGTGTAAAGGGCCTTGGTTGAGAATTATCAATTAACTAATTGACTACTAATTAACTGCGAGAAATTTCGGTGATTAAAACTAATAATTAAGGCCTATGGTCATTCGAGTCACCAAGAACAAATAATGGATTCACTAACATAGAACATTCGATTTCACAATTATCGTCTTAGGGCTCACTAATTCTGTTGAACTTAGACTCCCTCAAAACTCATCTAGCGGCTCTTGCTCATGTCTAGCCTAATTCCGCCTATTATTCAGTGGTCTTATTGTGGTATTCTTACCTCTCGGCATCAAATTCGACAATTACAAAAATTACAACTAAATCTGTGCACAATCCAATTGTAAACAATCAAGCCGATAAATCGGAATTTGACTACTAATTGCAAAGCCAAAACAATCTAAGTTAATTAGTCGATTAGTTATTTAAGGCTTCCCTAACCCTGGATAACTAACTACTCGCTCATGATCATAAAAACTAAAGCAACTATAGAAAACAAAACTAAAAACATGAACATAACTAATGAATTAACAATAACTATAAAACTAGATTTGGAACAAGAAATTAGGGCATAAAAGATTAAGGAAATTAAAACTAAAAACATAAATTAAAACTAATCATGAATTAAAGAAACTAGAATTAAGATTGAATAAAACCTGAATTTGTATTGAATTGAATGATTGAAAGAATTCCACAATAATCACCTATTGAGAGAGAAAACGAAACTAAACTAGGGTTTTTTAAGAATAATAGAATGCATAATAAAAACCTAGGGAAATTACATTAAGTGCTAAGTCAAAGTTCTATGAAAACGAGCCGAAAACACGTAGAAATCACTGTGCCCGTCCGGCCGGGAATGATGCACTCGAACTGGACACAGTGCACTCGGGCCGGGTGTGATGATTAGGATGCTTTCGGGCTTCCGGCTTCTCTCATAACTTCTAAAATTCGACTTCTATGCTGCCCCGGGGCTTTTAAATTATGTCCTAGCTTCCTTATAGCTTCTCCAAGTGGTCAAGACTCTTACTAACTTGCCAAGTGCTCGAAAAAAAGTGAAAACCGACACAAAAGCACTAATTCCTACAACAAATGTCAAAGCAAAGCACCCACCACTAAAAGCAACCGAAGTTAGTAGAACGGGCTCAAAAGAGCCTTGTTAGAGCCAAAAACCAATATAAAATGGGGGAAAATAATGAATATAAAATGAACCTATCAAAAATATTATAGGAATACTCAAATAATAAGAGTTGCTTTTTTTCCTTACATTGCAAAGTGTCCTTCTTTGTTGAACTTCTCCTCGTATTTATAGAAAATCTCCCATCTCATAGCCGTTATTCTATTTCCTGCTTTGTAGCAGCTGCTGTTACAAATTTGTAGCAGGTGGGGCGCCCTGGCACTCACCCTTGTGCGCTCTGGCGCTCCTCTGGCACTCTGGCGTTCGCTTACATCACTTTCGACCCTATAAATACCCCCCTCTTCTGACCTTCATTCGACACAATTCATCATCAATTCTCATACTTCACACACTCTCTCCCTACTTCAGGATTTCTCTCTCTAAACTCTCTCTCGGTTTTCTTGCCCTACCTCAAAAAACATGCCTTTCTACGTTTTCCTCTTAAAAAACATTAAACTTATTAATATTTTCATTATTATTAATCAAAGTTCTTCAAGCTTTGAATCTAAAGAGGTTGACAACGATTGCACAGAAGGTACTTCAAATGAGGCCAAAACATCGAAATCATCATCTTGAGTTCTTCAAAGGAGTTAGTTTCCATGTTTATGTGATTTAATTTCTTTATTAGATAATTGACATGTCTTAAATTCATATTCATGTAACTTTAACTAATTGACGATTCGATCTTAAACTAAAATCAATCTTAAGTAGAAACCTTGCTTTAGACTTTATATGAATTAATGCTAACAGTTTAACGCTTTTTAATCACGTAGAATCCTTATTTAGCTTTGAAGACCTAAAAATCATGTTTCAACTAAATAAAGATTAAAATCAACTTAACTCTAAATCGATCACCCATGCTTGATAAAACTGAAATTATGTGTGCATTAACTAAAACCCGCCTAGCCTTACTTCTATATGTGTTTGTAGGTCTACATCAGAAATATGAATGTTATGATTCGATATTATGATTGTTAAATTACACATGAGAACAAGTAGAGGCCTCTGTACGTGGGGGGACACTATGACCTACTGTGGTCCTTACCCTCATTCACGAATCCAGAGATATGAGACCATCTTATCCTTGGCTGTCATTTTGCCTTGGGCTATGACCTAATGGGGTTCCATTAGCTCTCAAAAGAAGGACGGTGGCGACTTCTGTACTTGGGTTTTGAGATTCTAGACTCACTCCCTAAGCTAAGCATACTCACACTATGCAACTAAACTAACACAAGAATCAATGTCGGTAAAAAGGGCACATGGATCCCCAAAGCCCCGGGTCCATAGTATATGGATAACTAGGATTTCGTCGGTAGCTGAATAGCTGCAATGTGATATAGGTGCCAGATAGAAAATTAATCCTAACAGTAACCTACAAATTTTTAACAATATCGAGAATCTTACGGAAGTGGTTGTTATTCTTACTCCTATTTACCCTATGAGGAAAGGGTGGTGGCACCTTAGGAGGTAACAATGTATCAATGGACCTATCAGCTATTGGAGCTCTCTTTTCTATGACATCATTCTTCTTAGAAGGTGTAGGCTTTGTAATCTACTCAACCACCACATTACTAGTGTTTCCATTCTGTGCTCCCAGCTCAGAATCAGCTTCTTTAGTTGGCATGTTCGGGACCTCATAGTGGGTTCCTCTTCTGGTAGTAATGGAATTGCAATGATCCCTTGGAGCTGGTGAATTTGTTTGAGGAGGTAGTTGACCCTGCAAGCCGCTGAGCTATATACTGTGCAATCTGAGCTAGCTTGGTCTCCTACTGCTTATTGTGAGCTTGCATTGCTTCTATATTCTTCAACTCTGAAATGTCGTAGCTTGGTAGGGGTGGTGGTGGTAGTGAAGGTAGTCTATGGAAGCCTAGTGGTTGTGGTGGTGCAAACCGCTGCATCCGCTGATGTGGCTACTGTGGCATGAATTGATGTGGATTCTACACATTGTTGCTTTTGTAAGAGAAGTATGGGTGATCCTTCCAAGATGGATTGTATGTGTTAGAGAACGGGTTGTTCTTGTAGGATTGGAAAGCGCACACTTACTCCATGGAACTATGACATTACTGGGCATTGTGACCAAATGATCCATAAGAGTCGCAGAAAGGCTCAATACATCCTGACAGTGCAACCATTGCACCTACAAATGATGGTGTAGGAGATCCAGTAATAATTTTGTCGACCTTTTGATTTATAGCACATATATGCGAAGCTAGACTTTCATACTTGTCAACAACGACATGCTTTCTACCTTTCTTCGAATGTCCTCTAGGATTGCCAAACAATGAGTTATGAAAGATAATTTCTTCAATCCACTCATAAGCAGCATTAACCTCCAAGTTCATGAATTAACTTCTAGCAGCTGAATCAAACAGTGCACGGCTCTCATATCCTAAACCATTATCAAACGATTGGACTAGGAACTACTTCTCAAGATCCTGATGTGGGCACAACAACAATAGGTCGTTAATCCCCTCCCATGCTTCATAAAATGTCTCATCTGTCTCTTAGTTAAAGTTTGTGATCTTACTTAGAAGGGTTATAGTACGCTCTTGAGGGTAATACTTCCTTTGAAATGCAAGAGCCCATTCTTCCCAACTATTGATGTTGTCCATATTGGGACTGTTTAACCAAGTACATGCTTTGTCCTTCAATGAAAACGGAAACATCATTCTTCTATTGTGATCTTGAGAAACCCCATTTTCCTTGATCGTACCACAATACTAGAGGAAATTGTTCAAATGCAAATTCGGATGCTCCATAAATGTTCCTGCAAACTGGTTCTTATCCACCATATTTACCAAAGTTGGCGTCAATGAAAAGTTAAGAACCTCTGTCTTAGGAAACCGATAACCATCTCTAACTATTGCAGAACTGGGTTAGGAATAATCCCTCAATGATCGTGTTACTGGTGGTGGTGTCGGGGGCGACAGTGGTGGCGTCACGTTATTCTCATTATACTAAGAACCCGAAATAACTTCCTTATTAGAAATATCCAATTCTACTCAAAGCTATGACAAATCGAATAGTGTCCGTTCAGAAAGATAACGCCTCCGCAATGTCCACTTCCTTCTACAAGTCCTCTTATGGAACGATATCTCCGGTTCAGAATCAATCCAAACCGGCATACAAACCTAGTACATGACAAACAAATAAACAACAGATAACCGTAAGAATTGTCTCAAGAACATTTAGTTCCTTGATACGCAAGAAAAATAATATAAAGAAACAAAATTTCCCATTAAGCAAAAATAAAACAATCTTCTCCCCGACAACGAAGCCGAAAGTTGAAACGGACAGTCTTATAACTATCCAAAATAAACCTGCAACTCTAACTAGTGCAGATAGGGAAGTAGGGATCGAATCCACAGGGAAACAATGAATTTGTACTAATTCTATCAGCTATCCTGCTGTAAAGGGCCTTTTAATCAATTGTAACTAAGAAACTAATTACTACTAATCAGAGTATAAACACAAAAATATATCAATAAATTAAGCCTAGGACATCAGTTCACCATAAATCAAACTACGAATCGAATGACAATTAATTAACAGATTAATGACTTCTTGAATTAATGAACACTAATTCTCACGAATCTAGACTCCTTCCAAACTCCTCTAATGGCTCTCGCTCACTTAAACTCGTGTTGCCTGTTTTCCCTGTGATCTAATTGTTGTAATCTTTCCTCTCGGTATCAATTTTAACAATATCAGACTAACAATCAAACCTGGCAAGAATTTAATTGAAAGCAAAATAAAATAATATAGGAATTTTTAAATGCCAAAAATCATACTAATCAATCATCAAACAACACATTGAGAAATTAAACATATTCAAAAGCATATTCAAAGCATATTAAGAAACTAAAACTAAAAGCATGGAAAATAAAAATATTTCCCTAGTCATGTAAAGGAAAATACTCACACATATTCAAAAGTGATGCAAGCGCTAGTGACAGGATTGACAAAGTAATAAATTTAAATGACAAGATTAACAATGGTACAATCAACTTCGAAGGTCGTGATGTCAATGGCAAGGATGAAACCATAGGTGAATTAATTGCATATGGGGATATAAACATATGGGTGCATCAAGGGTAGGGATTTGGGTGTATACGCTAACTTATACCTAAAGTGGCACGCAAATCAAGAAAAGAATGGTGGATTTTAAGGAACAAGATGATTTTTGCTTATGGGTTTTTTCCCACTACATTTTCTAGGGTTTTTCTGACATTAGACATTGAGTCATTTATTTCTTGTGGAGTCTTGATCATCATAATTACGCTAAAATACATCAAGGATAGATTCTTGAAGGTTTCTTTATTAAAAGATTCGATCTTGAAGCATTTCTTGAAGTTTCTTGAAGAATCTTGAAAATTGCGCAAATGGAAGTAGCAATCTTGGGCGTGTTTTTTTGACGATTTACCAAGAACTTGGGCATCAAGTTATTGGCGTGATTCTTAGCTTAACTTCTGATGATTATCTTATCAATTAATTATTTAGTTAATTTTTTAGGATATTTTGTGGATTAGATAAGATGTTATAATTTATTAAGCAGGATAAGATCAAGATGCAGTGATGAGGTGTCATACTTATCTTGTATGTGTGTGTGTAAGGGACAAATTCCCTATGTGTTTAGGCATGTGTTTTTTGTCTTTAGCTAGGATTTTTGTTGATGGTTATTCCTATAAATAGTCTCAACATTAGTTTGTAAATTAATTAAGTTTCAAATGAATAAAATGTTTGTTTGTTTACTTGAATCAAAAATTGCAAAATTTTAAGAGTTGGTGGTTAATTTCCTTTATGCTCTTGTGAGATTAATTAGTGGCTTTAAGGGTGCTGAGGCTTTAAACAAAGACTAATTGATCAACTAAAATTTATGAATTTTTGTGGCTTAGCCTTTAGAAGTTCGAAAATTATGCTATCCCTTGTGAGTTTTCCAAATCATAAGAAAATTAACATCAAATTTTGGTGCTCTCATTGAGAGGACGTTTAATCTCATGTACTTGCAAATCTATCAATCTCTTTTACCAACATTGTTATGGACGGTGAAGGTGAAGAAGTTGCTGCAAACTTTCAAAGGGGATTGTCCTTAGAACAAGCTAAGGAAATCAAAAGAGACAATGAGATCAAAGAGTCACGAACCATGCTAGAAGAGGTGCTGAATTTCGTGTTAGGGAGATCGAAAAATAGCAAGAGCAGCCATGAAATTGAGGAAACTGATTCAAGCTCTAGTGATGAAAATTCTGGTAGAAGTGCACGCAAGCCTAGACGTGTATGTGACACCAGTTGTAGCGATGAAGATGATCTAAAAAGATACAAAAAACCATGCAAACCGAAAGATGATGATCGTAGCCTAAAATTGGATGTTCCTGAATTCCCTGGTAGTCTAGATCCTGAAGTTTTCAATTGATTGGCTAAGGAGAGACAAAAGAGTCTTTAATTACAAAGAATATGATGTTACATATAAAGTCTAGTATGTTTTATGAAGTTTAAAAGTGATTTTAAGCATGTTTAACATGCTGTCTTGAATTTATAAAGTGATTGATTTATGTTGTTTTCGAAGCTTTTCAAGGAGTTTTAGTAATTTTATATTGCTGTCCACTTTTCTAAAATGGCATAAAATTTATACTAAGGTTTTATAACACATAAATAAGTCCCGAAAACTATGTAGTCATACAATGGAAAAGAAAAGTGAAGTATTGAATTGAATAGAGACCTTATAGGGAATGTTTTTGACAAGTTTCCAATATAGAAGTTAGTTTATAGTTGTTGTAGACTTTAGTCAACAAGGTTTTAATTTAGTTTTGGTTTTCCCCTATGTAGGAGACTTTGAACTAGTCCACTTCTAGAAGTTGTGGCGGAGCACCGTTACTTTACAAGGTACGTAAGTACTAATGACAAACACAGGAGTTAGAATCCATGCTTGAACAATTCTTGATTACATGGAATCTTGTATGCTTGTTTGAATCATGAGTTTATGTGCATGAAAAGTTTATTAGTAGCATGTTCTTAAAGTATGATGGTATTACATGTTAAATACAAAGTTAAATTTTTATAAGCTTGAATTAGAATGTTATGATCAGTTTAATTTGCTCAATAGTTTATTGATCAAGGAAGGAAGATATTTTGAGTTGGTTAGTTACTCAATCAACAAGAAAGGTAGTTGTGAATTTTTATTATACAAGAAAGGTAGTTGTGAACTTTAGTCAACAAGGTTTTAATTTAGCTTTGGTTTTCCCCTATGTAGGAGACTTTGAACTAGTCCACTTCTAGAAGTTGTGGCCGAGCACCGTTACTTTACAAGGTACGTAAGTACTAAAGACAAACACAAGAGTTAGAATCCATGCTTGAACAATTCTTGATTACATGAAATCTTGTATGCTTGTTTGAATCATGAATTTATGTGCATGAAAAGTTTATTAGTAGCATGTTCTTAAAGTATGATGGCATTCCATGTTAAATACAAAGTTAAATTTTTATAAGCTTGAATTAAAATGTTATGATCAGTTTAATTTGCTCAATAGTTTATTGATCAAGGAAGGAAGATATTTTGAGTTGGTTAGTTACTCAATCAACAAGAAAGGTAGTTGTGAATTTTTATTATACAAGAAAGGTAGTTGTGAACTTTAGTCAACAAGGTTTTAATTTAGCTTTGGTTTTCCCCTATGTAGGAGACTTTGAACTAGTCCACTTCTAGAAGTTGTGGCCGAGCACCGTTACTTTACAAGGTACGTAAGTACTAAAGACAAACACAAGAGTTAGAATCCATGCTTGAACAATTCTTGATTACATGAAATCTTGTATGCTTGTTTGAATCATGAATTTATGTGCATGAAAAGTTTATTAGTAGCATGTTCTTAAAGTATGATGGCATTCCATGTTAAATACAAAGTTAAATTTTTATAAGCTTGAATTAAAATGTTATGATCAGTTTAATTTGCTCAATAGTTTATTGATCAAGGAAGGAAGATATTTTGAGTTGGTTAGTTACTCAATCAACAAGAAAGGTAGTTGTGAATTTTTATTCGCATGATTAAAAGAAGATATGAGCAATTATTTTAGACATGTTTCCACTCACAGTTTAATGTATGGTCAAGAGGAAAAGTAAGTAATTAACCACTCACAATTAATGTATGGCAAAGGAAGTTCCGTTTAATTAAAGGACACACATAAGATTAATTTGGAATCACCTTAAGTTGAAGATAATTAAATTGTCTTACTTGATTTGATGCATGTCTTTATATGATGTTCCATGAGAGTTATAACATTGCTAAACCTGTTAAATCACGTAAAGTGTTAGAAGACTTGCATTAAAACTCTTAGAACTTATATACCTTGAGTATGAACAATTGGCAGAGTCGTAAGGATTAATGATCTATGACTTATAATTGGAGTACAAGACGTTGTACCCTTTTCTATTTTAAATGCGCTGGATATCCGTCACTTTATGTGACATAGTAAGACCTTCTTGGAGTTGCTCCCAAGTTGGTTCCCAATAGGGCTATAATGTTTAAGGAGGAAACCCTTTCGATGCAGGATCCATGATTTTATATATAATAATTAAATTAAATGAGTCCATGTCCAGGTAAAAAGGTCGTTAAAGCTAAGGTAAGTTGAGTGCATGTCTTATTTTTTTTGGCTGATGCATTGTCTTTAGTAGTTATACGCAGCTTTGCTGACTGTTTGTTTTGTGTGCTTGGCTTTGTCTCGGACTTGGCCCTACAATGACCCACTTGTGGTGAGTAGTTGTCTAGTAAAAAAGAAAAGTTGCAGGTACAAGTGGGCATAAGTCATTTCATGATGGCCTGGAGTGAGAGCGCTTGCTATGTTTTGTAGCTTTGCTTTTTGTTATTGCTTATGATGACTAACATTTATTTTGGATGTTGATTTATTTCTAAAGACCATTAGTATTATTTGGTTTTTAAGGGCCAATAATATGGTTCCAAAGTGTAATAAATTTAAAGTTGATTTTGAATTTGAGATTGTTTTGACGTTTAGTTTTAAATTGTTTAGGTTTTAAGACTTCTGCTGTAGTACTTTGAAAAATGTCTTAGCCGTTATCACGGCGGCGGTAATACTTTGGTTTTTTCATATTTAGAAGTTTTAATAAATATAATCCTTATTAATTTAATATGTTTTCCGGAAAAATAATAAGTACGAAGTTAAGAAATTCCAGGGTGTTACAGCCGAATTTGACCATAAATTCGTGACACAAAAATCCATAAAAGGAAGTATAGTCTATGAATTCCTAGCAGACTCTCCAGATGAACCACAACTGGAGGATTATGAGTTTCCTAACGAAGAACTATTGATGACTGAAGAAGAAAGCAGGTCCATGTACTTTGATGGTACCTCCAATAAACAGGGACGTGGCTTGCTAATCTGACACAAAGAGGAACATACCCTAATTAGACTTTTATGTGACTAATGACGCCGCTGAATACATGGCCTGCATTATAGGGTTCCAAGCTGTTGTAGCCTTAAAAGTTCAAAAGCTAAGAATTTATGGAGATTTGTCTTTAATCGTCAACCAAATATTTGGAAGATGGAAAGTTTGAAGCGAAAGCCTAGCTCCTTATCAATCCCATTTGGAGCAAATCGCCTCCCAAATCGAAGAAATCGAGTACACTTACCTAAAAATGGAGGACAACCAGTTCGGCGAAGCTTTGGCTAAGTTGGCATCAATGGTCCGCATCCCAAGTTCTTTGATGGAAATGCCCTTGGTGGTCGAAAGATTAAAAAAACCAGCTCCTGTTTGCATGGTTGACGAAGACTGAGGTCAAGGACCTTACAAATGAGGAGCCTTGGTACACTGACATCAAGAGTTATCTAGAAAAGTAGCAATACCCTTTTTATACATCGAAAAATGAACAACGAGATCTTTGACTCCTAGTCTCCCAATAACTCATTCGAGGAGGAGATCTATATAGTAGACATAATAATGGCTTACATCTCGGATGTGTTGAAAACAAAGCGGCTCAACGGGTTATGGATCATATATATTCGAGTATATGTGGAACTAACATAAACAACACGACATCTATCACCTTCAGTAGGTAAGTCACGCCTTCTCGAGGCATCTGTTACAAAACAACACAAAGAATAAATGTTATATTTTGATATGAAGCAAACCATCAAACAAGCTTGTATTGAATAGGGGCTTACTCAATGACTGAGCCGATGGAGGAAGAGATTGAACGGCAAACAGCTGACCCTCAGGAGCTTCCGGAACCGTCTCCCTATGATTCGCCTAGTCGACCTCATAATCATAGGTAAGACCGGCATAAGGAAGACGGGCGTCGTCATACGACGCCTGAAAAACAATAGGAACATCATGAGCATTTATTAATAAGATCAATAGGAACAAAGTACAAAGATATCGGAACTCAGCACGGCAATAAACCGGACCAGCTTTGCCAGCCGAGGAAGAAGATCATTCTTGTAATCCTTGTCCTAGTAGATGAGATCTTGCCAGGGGTGGAATACAACACAAACTTTACGTACCTGACCGACCTGGACGAACAGAACTAATGGAGCAACCATCGATGCCGGAGGATCATGGAGGACAACGAACCTGTCCAGACTGTGTTGCCTCATNGACTATGTTGCCTCAGCACTCGCTCCCAGAGGTACCAAATCAAGACCTCATAGTCCCAGAAATAGCACCGATGAAGAGTTAGCATATAAAGAAGGGTATGCGCAGCAAGAATATCCGCTAGACCTACCCAAGGACGAAACAAAAGCTGAGAAGGCTCAAAAGACACAAGAGAAATGAAAACGATCGAATATTTATGAAAATAAGCAATAATGAAAAGGCAAGAGACTTACAACCTCAATAGAAAGCTGGCGAATGGATCTGCGTATTTCGTTGTTCCCCTTGGTCCACCTTCCTGACCTGCAGATCGCCTAGGATACTAAAACGGGGTGGACTCGATCCTCGAGAAGAGCATGAGCTAAGCGGGGTAGATACTCAAAACCCTAGAACTGCAACTATGGCACAGGTCAGCAAACAAATAGATACATGACATGAATGGTTTCAAAAGTCCAAAACCATTATTACCTTGATAACCCTCCAGATGGAGGAAACAGTAATACCAAAGTTATCGTCGACGTGATGGCAGGCTATCCTCATAGTGTCTAGAAGGGAGGCATAGCCTTAACCTCCTCAATCATTCTCTTTGACCTTTGAAAGGTAGGTTGAAGAAGGGAAAAAGCGAATATGACATTGGGGGCTACCCCCCTTATCAACCGAAAGGGTACAGAAGATGGGTAAAAGAAGAACAATGCGAATCTTTTGCTCTCGGGTCGTACCAGGGAAAGAAAGACCGCTACTAAGGTTCTTAGAGTTAACGGATTGTTCCCTACCTATCTTACTACACACAGGCCCCAGAAGCTGCTGTATAGTAGTGTGAAGAGGGGTAAGGTTGTCGTCGAACTTGAAGAGAAGGGGAGAGAAAGACTGGCCGGTCAAAGCAGCAAAGTTAAACGGGGTAATGGTCATCTCACCGCATGGAAATTAAAAAGAGTTGGTGGTTTCCCATCACCACTCCAAGAGACAAAGAACGAACACACGAGAGCTTTTTACGCTTTCAAGGGCCTAAAGACCCTGAATGAATTGATCAAACCCACATCCTAAAAGCATTCGGAGAAGATCAGGATCACGTTGCCCCTTTAGTAAGGAAAGCCCCTCCAAGAATTGAGTACTCGAGCTAAATCCCCGCAGGTGGTGGTTGTCCTGCAAAAGGAAGAATGAAAAGATTGAAAAGAAAGAAAAATAAAGAAAAATGAAGAAAACAAAGATGTTAGTACTCACATAGCCTAAGAGGGCATAGTGAGAAATGTGTTGAGCCTAGTCATAGGCCAACATGCTAGGTTGCCACTCCCTAGGAGCCCATGCATGCCTCATGAAGGACACCTGTCGCACATCCTCCACCTCCACGACGTCATCGTCAGAAGTAGACCTGCAAATTGCAAGAATTTTGAGTAGAAATTTCGGCAACATAACAATTGTATACGGACATTTCCCATAAATAAACCATGTACTACGGTTATCTAGCCACCTACAACAAATTGTCGAAGAATCAAGTCTCAGCAGCATCCAACAAACCAATACTGTAAGCAATTTCAGCCTTACTTGCCAACAAGATCATCATTTCAAAATTGGAAAGAAAAGGGGGCTAGCATGATGAATATACATTTGCATTCGCTTCATATAGATCATTACACAAGAAAGCATTTAGAAGCTTAAAAAACTATGAGCTTTTATGTTCGATTCATTCATTTCAAGCATGGTTTTGTTTTAGACAACATGTAAAACCATCATGTAACTCATGAAGATCAAAATTGGGTTAGGTTTGTCATGATTAAAGTGAATCACCTAACTTATATGACCTATGTGATACGAATGTCGAGCAAAACTTCGATGGTTTGGTGGAAGGTGCAAAGCAAGATGCAACCATGGGAGAACTAGTGGCTTATGGAGACACGAGACTCTTGAGGTTGGCTAGGGTAAATTTTTACTTGTGCATGGTGACATGCACAAGTTTCCTCACGTAAAAATCGAGCAAGAATAAGTTAGTAGTTTAGGAATGTTGAGCTATATGGGTTTTCTTCCCACTTCACTTGATAGGGTTTTCCCATATGGTATTTTGTGATTGTCTTATTAAGTCTATGAGTCATAGTTGATGGAATCAAGCATGGGGAACACGAAAATGGAGGTTTCTTGAAAAAAAGATCGAAGCTCAAAAGGTTTCTTGAAGTTCTTGAAAATGGAAGTCCATCAAATATCAAAGAAAAATATAGCGGATTATATTACGGGATTTTTGAAAGATTTGGGCAACGATGATTTACGTGTTTTCCGTGTTGTTTGACTTGGTCAACTTTAGTTAGTTGGTGAATAATATTGTCCTTAGATTTGTTTCTCAAAATATCTTAGATTTAGGGTAGAAAATCAGATTTCAAGCCTTGGTGCGCAAGACTTGTATCCGGATTAGGGTAGATTTTTGTTTTCCTAATGTTAGTTTGTTTGTGCCTTAATTCTAGGGTAGTTAGGATTTGTTTTAGGATATTCACATATTAGGTGACATGTTTAGCTATAAATAGGATGTAAAGTACCTCAATAAAATCAGATTAGATCGATTGAAAAACAAATTGTTTTCCGTTTCATTGTTTCACGTCAAAACAAATTTTGTGAGAATTTCTTGTGAGGAATTCAACGAGTGAGTGGTGCTATTGAGCTTTATCTCATGTGAGGATAGTTTTTAGGATTTGAGGGTGCTTTGCTTTAATCAAATTCTAACAATTATTCGCCTTAGGACTTCGAATTTGTTGTGCGTCGCTTTATCAAATTTGTGTTCTAAGTTTATCTTGTGTGAGTGGCGTTTGTTTATAACAAAATTCACATCACTATGTATGTTAATGTGACTTTTTTTTTGGAAATTAGCTTAAATATATACAATTTGTTGTAAATTTAACCTATATAACAATATATAGGGGAGGAAAAGGGAGAGAAGTGAAGGGGTTTCATTCTCAGGTGCGTGACTGCACTCCAAAGGTGTTTCTTGTTTTGGTAGGTCACCTAACTATCCTTAATGTCGGTCCCCTGGTGATGTTTCAAGTATAGAACATACTTTAATAGACGTGTATCCTAAAGCAAGACCATCACGTGGTAATGACATGCATTATGCCTAGAAAATAGAATTCAATATTATAACTATGAAATTACTAAAATTTTTGAGTTTCGTCCATACTCCTTTAAAAATAAAGGAATATCTCAGTGAACTCGCCAAACTGTAGACCCAGGGTTTTGGGGGCCCACGTGCCCTTTTTACGGACATGGAATGTCATGTTAGTTTGATTGCATAGTGTGAGTATGCATGGCTTAGGGAGTGAGTCTAAAATCCCAAAACGCAAGTATAGAAGTCACCACCGTTCTCCTTTCAGGAGCTAACGGAACCTCATTAGGTCATAGCCCAATGGAAAAATGACAGCTTAGGATAAGAAGGTCTTATATCTCTGGATTTGGGGACGAGGGTAAGGACAACAGTAGGTCGCAGTATCTCCCCCCCCCCCACATCCCGCGTACAGGGGACTCTACGTGTTGTCACGTGTAATGTCACCATCATAATATCGAATTATAGCATTCATATTTCCAGTTAAGACCTACAAACACAATTGGAAATAAGGCTAGGCGGGTTTTATTTAATGCACCCATAAATTCCGATTTATCTTCCATGGGTGATCGCTTTAGGATTACGTGGATTTTGATTTCATTTAGTCGAAACATGCGTTTAGGTCTTTTAAGCTAAACATGAATCCTATGTGATAGAAAACATTAAACATTTAGCATGAATACCATAAAACCTAAAGGAAGGTTTCTACTCAATATTACATGAATTTAATTATGACATGTCATGTCAAATATCTAATAAAGCATTAAAATCGTATAATCAAGTAAACTAACTCATTCAAAGAGCTTAAGATGATGATTTTGATGTTGTTGGCCTCATTCAATGTACCTTTCGTGAATGTAGACGACCCTTTAAAATCGAGAGCTTAAAGAACCTTAGTTGATTAATAACAGTTGTAATAATAAGTGCTTGGCACAGTTTCCGAAGTTGGACACGAAAACTGAGACAGGTTTAGAGAGAGAAACATGAGTTAGAGAGAGTGAGAGAGGAGAATAAGTTGAGAAGATGTGAATTGTGTGTTGAATGAAGGTCGAAGGAGGGGAGTATACATAGTGTTGGAAGTGACGTAATCAAGCGCTAGGGCGTCGGAGGAGTGCCAGAACGCTAAGCAGCGAGCGCTAGCACGCACAACTAGCGCCAGGGCGCTCGAGGTGAGCGCTAGTACCCCCCACTGAGCGTTGTGCCGCATGGTCTTTGGGTGCCTTGGCGCTGGATGGGAGTTTGGGCGCTCTCCCTGCCCTATGGCGCTCAAGTCCATAATTTTCCATTTTCACGCGGAGGATCTCTAATGCTTCCTTATTTCGTATAATTTACTTCCATAAACCGAAATATTTTGATATATTACGAAAATATACGAAATTCACTTCCATAAAACTATTCATACAATTCCATAACCTAGAGTTACCATAAATCGAACAAACCTTTCTAGAAGTTTTGTCGAATCTGGTAATATTCATATCATTAAATTAATTTATTTTATTTTCGAAAATGAAACTACAAGGATGAAGTGAAAATAAAATGAAAATGAAAACATAACATAATTAAATGAAAATAAGAAAATCATTTTAAGCATATTTCAACCATCATAACTCATCATCGGTTAACCCATTCCGACCACAATTTTATTTATTCATTTATTTATTTTCAAGCACTCCACTTTCATGAATCGGACATGTCTGTGTCGTGTACACGATAATCATTAGCCATTAAGCGGGACCAAAAATAGGTGTCTACAGTTAGCCCCCACTTTGACAAAGTTTGTAGAGGCAACTAGCCTCGTAAAACAAAAGTCAAAGTACTTTGTACCTGCAAAACAAAAAGGGTTAGCTTTACCTGCACAAAAATGATATCCTTGAAAAGTTCTACATTTCTTGAGAATGAAAAAAGGTCTCCTTTAAATGTTGTGTGATCGTATAGAAGGTTCCGCAAAAGACGTTTGTACCATCTGGAGATAGATTGTTTAAAATTAAAATTGATCATTTGACAATCTGAACAATTCCGCTGTAGACTCAGCTTAGACGTAGGGTAAAGTGATGATGTTGTAGATTGTTGACTTGTTGTCTTCTAACTTGTTTGACCTGATTTTGACTTTTAGGAGCACTTTAGTAACTTTTGACCCGATTCATCTTTTGGGGGCATTTTGGTAATTTTGATGAAGCATGTTGGTAAATGGCGGCGGGGAATGTTAGAGCATGTGAAGCAAATCTTGCTCAAAGATCGAAAAACAAAATGGCAGAATTGCAAAGTGGGCGCTAGGGCGCAGGCTAAGCGCAATGACGCAGCACCAACGCCTAAGCGCTTGTCTTGGGGCCCTCTGGCTTCTGATTGGTCAATGTAAGCTTAGTTTGAAATTGTTGTTGTTGTTTGTATTTGTTGTTTTTCTCCGTGTTTGTCTCACAAAAACACACCTTGCTATGTTTCTTCTTCTTACTCGAACCAAACACCAAGAAAAACCCCAACTTACACCATTGAAGCTCTTGTGAAAGTTTGAAAGTAGTATTTTCACGCAAATTTGCACACCAAACAATGTAAGTGTTCTTGCTTAGCTTAGCTTGCCATTTGATTGCTTAATTTTTGCAATTTACTCCTCATAATTCAAGAAGTAAGTAGTGAGCCCAAAATTTGGTTTCTTTATTTTGTGTATGAGCGTCGAAATTGATGCATGTTCTAGCTACTATGAGTGTAATGGAACACATAGGATGTTGTTTGAACCAAAGCAAGTGAGATTTGAGTGATAACTCAACTTGTTAGTTTAGGGAATGAAGTAGTGTAGTGAAGGGCGTGACTTGAGCGAATGAATGGGTAAAAAGCCTCATTTTGTTGGATTGTTGATAAAAAATGTACTTGTGACTTGGAAATGGCTGATGTCTTGTGAAATTTAGGAGTTTTTGGCTCATGTAGTTCACATCGTTCATTTGAACTTGAAATGAACTAAAATAATGAACTTGTGCTATTTGCTTTTCTTCATGAATAAACTTGATTTTCATATGTTAATGATGATGACGAATTGAGAATAGGTTAAATTAACAACAAATTGTATATATTTAAGCTAATTTCCAAAAAAAAGTCACACTAACATACATAGGTCATATAAGTTAGGTGATTCACTTTAATCATGACAAACCTAACCCATTTTTTATCTTCATGAGTTACATGATGGTTTTACATGTTGTCTAAAACAAAACCATGCTTGAAATGAATGAATCGAACATAAAAGCTCATAGTTTTTTAAGCTTCTAAATGCTTTCTTGTGTAATGATCTAAATGAAGCGAATGCAAATGTATATTCACTCATGCTAGCCCCCTTTTCTTTCCAATTTTGAAATGATGATCTTGTTGGCAAGTAAGGCTGAAATTGCTTACAATATTGGTTTGTTGGATGCTGCTGAGACTTGATTCTTCGACAGTTTGTTGCAGGTGGCTAGATAACCGTAGCACATGGTTTATTTATGGGAAATGCCCGTATACAATTGTTATGTTGCCGAAATTTCTACTCAAAATTCTTCCACTTTGCAGGTCTACTTCTAACGATGACGTCGTGGAGGTGGAGGACGTGCGACAGGTGTCCTTCATCAGGCATGCATGGGCTCCTAGGGAGTGGCAACCTAGCATGTTGGCCTATGACTGGGCTCAACACATTTCTCACTATGCCCTCTTAGGCTATGTGAGTACTAACATCTTTGTTTTCTTCATTTTTCTTTATTTTTCTTTCTTTTCAATCTTTTCATTCTTCCTTTTGCTGGACAACCACCACCTGCGGGGATTTGGCTCGAGTACTCAATTCTTGGAGGGGCTTTCCTTACTAAAGGGGCAACGTGATCCTGATCTTCTCCGAATGCTTTTAGGATGTGGGTTTGATCAATTCATTCAGGGTCTTTAGGCCCTTGAAAGCGTAAAAAGCTCTCGTGTGTTCGTTCTTTGTCTCTTGGAGTGGTGATGGGAAACCACCAACTCTTTTTAATTTCCATGCGGTGAGATGACCATTACCCCACCGGCCAGTCTTTCTCTCCCCTTCTCTTCAAGTTCGACGACAACCTTACCCCTCTTCACACTACTATACAGCAGCTTCTGGGGCCTGTGTGTAGCAAGATAGGTAGGGAACAATCCGTTAACTCTAAGAACCTTAGTAGCGGTCTTTCTTTCCCTGGTACGACCCGAGAGCAAAAGATTCGCATTGTTCGTCTTTTACCCATCTTTTGTACCCTTTCGGTTGATAAGGGGGGTAGCCCCCAATGTCATATTCGCTTTTTCCCTTCTTCAGCCTACCTTTCAAAGGTCAAAGAGTATGACTGAGGAGGTTAAGGCTATGCCTCCCTTCTTGACACTATGAGGATAGCCTGCCATCACGTCGACGATAACTCCGGTATTACTGTTTCCTCCATCTGGAGGGTTATCGAGGTAATAATGGTTTTGGACTTTTGAAACCATTCATGTCATGTATCTATTTGTTTGCTGACCTGTGCCATATTTGCAGTTCTGGGGTTTTGAGTATCTACCCCGCTTAGCTCATGCTCTTCTCGGGGATCGAGTCCACCCCGTTTTAGTATCCTAGGCGATCAGCAGGTCAGGAAGGTAGACCAAGGGGAACAACGAAATACGCAGATCCATTCGCCAGCTTTCTATTGAGGTTGTAAGTCTCTTGCCTTTTCATTACTTCTTATTTTCATAGATATTCGATCGTTTTAATTTCTCTTGTGTCTTTTGAGCCTTCTCAGCTTTTGTTCCGTCCTTGGGTAGGTCTAGCGGATATTCTTGCTGCGCATACCCTTCTTTATACGCTAACTCTTCATCGGTGCTATTTCTGGGACTATGAGGTCTTGATTTGGTACCTCTGGGAGCGAGTGCTGAGGCAAAACAGCCTGGACAGGTTCGTTGTCCTCAATGATCCTCCGGCATCGATGGTTTCTCCATTAGTTCTGTTCGCCCAGGTCGGTCAGGTACGTAAAGTTTGTGTTGTATTCCACCCCTGGCAAGATCTCATCTACCAGGACAAGGATTACAAGAATGATCTTCTTCCTCGGCTGGCAAAGCTGGTCCGGTTTATTGCCGTGCTGATTTCCGATATCTCTGTACTTTGTTCCTATTGATCTTATTAATAAATGCTCATAATGTTCCTATTGTTTTTCAGGCGTCGTACGACGACGCCCGTCTTCCTTATGCCGGTCTTACCTATGATTATGAGGTCGACTAGGCGATTCATAGGGAGACAGTTCCAGAAGCTCCTGAGGGTCAGCTGTTTGCCGTTCAATCTCTTCCTCCATTGGCTCAGTCATTGAGTAAGCCCCCTATTCAATACAAGCTTGTTTGATGGTTTGCTTCATATCAAAATATAACATTTATTCTCTGTGTTGTTTTGTAACAGATGCCTCGAGAAGGCGTGACTTACCTACTGAAGGTGATAGATGTCGTGTTGTTTATGTTAGTTCCACATATACTCGAATATATACGATCCATAACCCGTTGAGCCTCTTTCTTTTCCACACATCCGAGATGTAAGCCATTATTATGTCTACTATATAGATCTCCTCCTCGAATGATTTATTGGGAGACTAGGAGTCAAAGATCTCGTTGTTCATTTTTCGATGTATAAAAAGGGTATTGCTACTTTTCTAGATAACTCTTGATGTCAGTGTACCAAGGCTCCTCATTTGTAAGGTCCTTGACCTCATTGTCTTCGTCAACCATGCAAACAGGAGCTGGTTTTTTTTATCTTTCGACCACCAAGGGCATTTCCATCAAAGAACTTGGGATGCAGACCATTAATGCCAACGTAGCCAAAGCTTCGCCGAACTGGTTGTCCTCCATTTTTAGGTAAGTGTACTCGATTTCTTCGATTTGGGAGGCGATTTGCTCCAAATGGGCTTGATAAGGAGCTAGGCTTTCGCTTCAAACTTTCCATCTTCCAAATATTTGGTTGACGATTAAAGACAAATCTCCATAAATTCTTAGCTTTTGAACTTTTAAGGCTACAACAGCTTGAAACCCTATAATGCAGGCCATGTATTCAGCGGCGTTATTAGTCACATAAAAGTCTAATTGGGGTATGTTCCTCTTTGTGTGAGATTAGCAAGCCACGTCCCTGTTTATTGGAGGTACCATCAAAGTACATGGACCTGCTTTCTTCTTCAGTCATCAATAGTTCTTCGTTAGGAAACTCATAATCCTCCAGTCGTGGTTCATCTGGAGAGTCTGCTAGGAATTCAGAGACTACACTTCCTTTTATGGATTTTTGTGTCACGAATTTATGGTCAAATTCGGCTGTAACACCCTGGAATTTCTTAACTTCGTACTTATTATTTTTCCGGAAAACATATTAAATTAATAAGGATTATATTTATTAAAACTTCTAAATATGGAAAAACCAAAGTATTACCGCCGCCGTGATAACGGCTAAGACATTTTTCAAAGTACTACAGCAGAAGTCTTAAAACCTAAACAATTTAAAACTAAACGTCAAAACAATCTCAAATTCAAAATCAACTTTAAATTTATTACACTTTGGAACCATATTATTGGCCCTTAAAAACCAAATAATACTAATGGTCTTTAGAAATAAATCAACATCTAAAATAAATGTTAGTCATCATAAGCAATAACAAAAAGCAAAGCTACAAAACATAGCAAGCGCTCTCACTCCAGGCGATCATGAAATGACTTATGCCCACTTGTACCTGCAACTTTTCTTTTTTACTAGACAACTACTCACCACAAGCGGGTCATTGTAGGGCCAAGTCTGAGACAAAGCCAAGCACACAAAACAAACAGTCAGCAAAGCTGAGTATAACTACTAAAGACAATGCATCAACCAAGAAAAATAAGACATGCACTCAACTTACCTTAGCTTTAACGACCTTTTTACCTGTACATGGACTCATTTAATTTAATTATTATATATAAAATCATGGATCCTGCATCAAAAGGGTTTCCTCCTTAAACATTATAGCCCTATTGGGAACCAACTTGGGAGCAACTCCAAGAAGGTCTTACTATGTCACATAAAGTGACGGATATCTGGCGCATTTAAAATAGAAAAGAGTACAACGTCTTGTACTCCAATTAGAAGTCATAGATCATTGTTCCTTACGATTCTGCCAATTGTTCATACTCAAGGTATATAAGTTCTAAGAGTTTTGATATAAGTCTTCTAACACTTTACGTGATTTAACAGGTTTAGCAATGTTATAACTCTCATGCAACATCATATAAAGACATGCATCAAATCAAGTAAGCCAATTTAATTATCTTCAATTTAAGGTGATTCCAAATGAATCTTATGTGTGTCTTTAATTAAACGGAACTTCCTTTGCCATACATTAATTGTGAGTGGTTAATTACTTACTTTTCTTCTTGACCATACATTAAACTGTGAGTGGAAACATGTCTAAAATAATTGCTCATATCTTCTTTTAACCATGCGAATAAAAATTCACAACTACCTTTCTTGTTGATTGAGTAACTAACCAACTCAAAATATCTTCCTTCCTTGATCAATAAACTATTGAGCAAATTAAACTGATCATAACATTCTAATTCAAGCTTATAAAAATTTAACTTTCTCTTTAACATGGAATGCCATCATACTTTAAGAACATGCTACTAATAAACTTTTCATGCACATAAATTCATGATTCAAACAAGCATACAAGATTTCATGTAATCAAGAATTGTTCAAGCATGGATTATAACTCCTGTGTTTGTCATTATGGTTCCAATGGAATGAGATATCAGGGACTAGAAATATTTTCTGATTGTCACTTTGTGGAAGATGAGAACATCCCAACTATTAAAGGGAAATCTGAATTAGATGATCTAGATGCACAAGGTCTTGGATTGCTCTTCAGGATTGAACTTACTCCACAAACCGAATAAGAGGTGCTCGTGGCTATGAATACAGAGGCTTTAAATCCAAACAAATTCATCACTCCTAAAATTCAAGTAGTTAGAGGATGGCGCAAGACCGTCAAGATCACAACACCTGAAGGAAGGATCATGGACATCACCATAAGAGAGGGCCCAATGTTCAACGAGTCTGAAAAGTGAGTCTGAATCTGAGTCCGAGTCTAATGCTATTAAGATGTCTAGTTCTAAGAACTCCGTAGTTACTAATAATAACATTGACAAGGAGATTTTCCCTCATTTAGATTCCGCCACTAGGGCTAATTTTATTGTCATGCTTAACGAGTTCAATAATAAAACTTCTTTTTCTTACTCCTTGTCTGCATCTTCTTCCCTCTCCCAATCACATGATTTCTTTGTTTATCAAATTGAAAAATCAAAATGATGACAAAATAATAAAGATGTAGAGGAACATGAAAACAAAACTCCAATAATTGAGGAAACTGAAAAGATCAACATCTCCGACAATGAAAGTCCAAGGGAATTACAGATCAGTGTCACGCTTAATCCTAAAGAAAAAGTTGAACTCATAGCAACACTAACAGAATTCAAGGATGTGTTTGCATAGTCCAATGAAGATATGCCATGGATTGACTTGGAAATAGCTAAGCACGCCATTTCTCTAAACTAAGGGGCGAAACCTGTCAGGCAAAAGCTTAGAAGGATGAAGCCTGAAGTCCAACTGATAATCCAACGAGAGGTAATCAAGAACTTAAAGGACGAGTTCATGAACGTAGTTCAATATGCTAATTGGGTTGCCAACATTGTTCCTATACACAAGAAAGATGGAAGAGTAAGAATGTGTGTAAACTTTTAGGACCTGAACAAGGCCAGTCCAAGGGATGACTTCCCATTGCCTCACATCGATGTGCTTGTTGGTAATACAACCAGCCATACTTTGTTCTCTTTCATGAATGGCTACGCCGGCTACAGAGTCATGCCATTCAGGCTGAAGAATGCTGGGGCTACATATCAGCGTGCTGCGACTACACATCTTCATGACATGATACATAAGGAAATAGAAGTATACGTGGATGATATGATAGTGAAAACCATGGAAAGGAGTGAACATACACTTGCCTTGAGAAAATTCTTCAAAAGACTCCGAAGTTTCAACATGAGATTCAATCCTAAAAAATGTGCCTTTGGTGTTACATCCGGAAAGCTTCTAGGTCACGTAGCTAGCTCCAGAGGCATTTAAGTCGATCCCACAAAGATCAAGGCCATCATGTCTTTGAAACCACTGAAAACCGAGAAAGAAATTTGGGGATTCTTAGGAAGTCTCTAATACATAAGCAGATTCATTTCCATGCTTACTATGGTATGTGAGCCTATCATCAGGAAGTTAAAGAAAGAGGCCCCGAAAAACTTAGATGACGAATGCCAACAAGCCTTCGATAAAATCAAGGTATATCTCACGAATCCGCTCATCCTGGTACCTCTAACTCAAGGACAACATTGAGACTCTACTTGACTGTTACTAAAATCACTGCAGGGGCAATGGTACCACAAGAAATAGATGGGAAAGAAAATGTCATTTATTACTTGAGCAAGAAATTTCTGCAATACGAGGAAAGATACTATAACATGGAAAAACTATGCTTATCATTAGTGTGGTCTACCAAGAAGTCGAGACATTATTTGCCAACTCATGCTCTTCACATATTTAGTAAAGTGGATCCCCTTAAATATCTCTTCGACAAACCTGCGGTAAATGGGAGATTTTCAAGATGGATGATCATGTTGGCCGATGTAATACTCCCCATTTTCAAGTATTTTAAGAAAGTATTTTTGCACTTTGTTCGTATAATTTTAATATTTTCGTTGAAAAAAAATATATGTTCAATAGGCATATTAAATAAAAAGAAACTACTAATAACAAAATAAATAAAATAAATAATAAGCTTTGACAGAAAGTAATTATTTGTGTTCATAAATAATATTTTTATGTTTAAAAATATTTTTCAAAAAAAGGGTTCTAAAAATAGAATTTTCAAAAGTTTCCTAATTTATTTTGAGGCAAGGGCCTAAAGGTAATTTCCACTTGTTAGGATTAGTATGGGCTTTTCAAATTATTACTTTGGGGCCTATAAATACCCCTTAAAACCCAAAATTTCATATTCACATGCTCATACTAGTCATTAGGATTTCAAAAATTTAGGGAGAAGAGAGAAAAAAAAAGTTTGTGATGTCCGAATAAAAAATAAAGAAGAAAAAAAACTGCTGTTCGGGAAAAAATAAAAAAAATAATAGAAAATTTGAGTGTCTTGGGATCCGTGCCAGCCGGACCCCGCCGCCCTCGCCGCCGCAGCGCGACCGCTGGCCATCACTGCTCCCCGCCTGTTCCCTCCCCTCTTTGTTAATTTCCGACATTTTTTATAAAAAATATATATAATTTTTTTTCTCCTTCTTTCTTTTTGATTCAATCTTACAAATTCATGTTCATACTTATGTTTAATCATGTTTTTATGAGTTTTAATCATGTTTTAATAAAGTATGATTTGTTTTAAGGAATTAATTAAAATTGTTGTTGATGAAATTTTAGATTAGGGTTTATAAATTATGCAAGTTATGATTTTTATGAGTTTTTATGATTTGTACTTCAATATGATGATCATGAATTATTGTTGTGTGAATTTATGACGATTTTATTAAGTTAAGATTGATATTGAGGTCTTTAAAAGTAAAATAAATTGATGTCCAAAATTTATAATGATAAAACTCAATCGAATAAATATTATGGTCATGTTTTGGTTTATGAAAAATTGTTCTAAAGTATAGATTGGTTTCATAATTATGTTAGTTGTTAGTAGAAGAGTTTTACCATGAAATTTTGATGTTTTTTTGAGTTTTTAATGACATTAAAATTTATAAATAAATCTGAATTTTTTATAAAAACAAGTTAAATAAGTTTTAAGTGTTTATATTAGGCTTGTATGATCACATATGAACTTTATGATGTTACATATAAAGTCTAGTATGTTTTATGAAGTTTAAAAGTGATTTTAAGCATGTTTAACATGCTGTCTTGAATTTATTAAGTGATTGATTTATGTTGTTTTTGAAGCTTTTCAAGGAGTTTTAGTAATTTTATATTGTTGTCCACTTTTCTAAAGTGGCATAAAATTTATACTTAGGTTTTACAACACATAAATAAGTCTCGAAAACTATGTAGTCATACAATGGTAAAGAAAAGTGAAGTATTGAATTGAATAGAGACCTTATAGGGAATGTTTTTGACAAGTTTCCAATATAGAAGTTAGTTTATAGTTGTTGTAGACTTTAGTCAACAAGGTTTTAATTTAGTTTTGGTTTTCCCCTATGTAGGAGACTTTGAACTAGTCCACTTCTAGAAGTTGTGGCGGAGCACCGTTACTTTACAAGGTACGTAAGTACTAAAGACAAACACAAGAGTTAGAATCCATGCTTGAACAATTCTTGATTACATGAAATCTTGTATGCTTGTTTGAATCATGAATTTATGTGCATGAAAAGTTTATTAGTAGCATGTTCTTAAAGTATGATGGCATTCCATGTTAAATACAAAGTTAAATTTTTATAAGCTTGAATTAGAATGTTATGATCAGTTTAATTTGCTCAATAGTTTATTGATCAAGGAAGGAAGATATTTTGAGTTGTTTAGTTCTCAATCAACAAGAAAGGTAGTTGTGAATTTTTATTCGCATGATAAAAAGAAGATATGAGCAATTATTTTAGACATGTTTCCACTCACAGTTTAATGTATGGTCAAGAAGAAAAGTAAGTAATTAACCACTCACAATTAATGTATGGCAAAGGAAGTTCCGTTTAATTAAAGGACACACATAAGATTAATTTGGAATCACCTTAAATTGAAGATAATTAAATTGGCTTACTTGATTTGATGCATGTCTTTATATGATGTTCCATGAGAGTTATAACATTGCTAAACCTGTTAAACCACGTAAAGTGTTAGAAGACTTGCATCAAAACTCTTACAACTTATATACCTTGAGTATGAACAATTGGCAGAGTCGTAAGGATCAATGATCTATGACTTCTAATTAGAGTACAAGACGTTGTACTCTTTTCTATTTTAAATGCGCTGGATATCCGTCACTTTATGTGACATAGTAAGACCTTCTTGGAGTTGCTCCCAAGTTGGTTCCCAATAGGGCTATAATGTTTAAGGAGGAAACCCTTTCGATGCAGGATCCATGATTTTATATATAATAATTAAATTAAATGAGTCCATGTCCAGGTAAAAAGGTCGTTAAAGCTAAGGTAAGTTGAGTGCATGTCTTATTTTTTTTGGCTGATGCATTGTCTTTAGTAGTTATACTCAGCTTTGCTGACTGTTTCATTTGTGTGCTTGGCTTTGTCTCGGACTTGGCCCTATAATGACCCACTTGTGGTGAGTAGTTGTCTAGTAAAAAAGAAAAGTTGCAGGTACAAGTGGGCATAAGTCATTTCATGATGGCCTGGAGTGAGAGCGCTTGCTATGTTTTGTAGCTTTGCTTTTTGTTATTGCTTATGATGACTAACATTTATTTTGGATGTTGATTTATTTCTAAAGACCATTAGTATTATTTGGTTTTTAAGGGCCAATAATATGGTTCCAAAGTGTAATAAATTTAAAGTTGATTTTGAATTTGAGATTGTTTTGACGTTTAGTTTTAAATTGTTTAGGTTTTAAGGCTTCTGCTGTAGTACTTTGAAAAATGTCTTAGTCGTTATCACGGCGGCGGTAATACTTTGGTTTTTCCATATTTAGAAGTTTTAATAAATATAATCCTTATTAATTTAATATGTTTTCCGGAAAAATAATAAGTACGAAGTTAAGAAATTCCAGGGTGTTACAGCCGAATTTGACCATAAATTCGTGACACAAAAATCCATAAAAGGAAGTGTAGTCTCTGAATTCCTAGCAGACTCTCCAGATGAACCACAACTGGAGGATTATGAGTTTCCTAACGAAGAACTATTGATGACTGAAGAAGAAAGCAGGTCCATGTACTTTGATGGTACCTCCAATAAACAGGGACGTGGCTTGCTAATCTCACACAAAGAGGAACATACCCCAATTAGACTTTTATGTGACTAATAACGCCGCTGAATACATGGCCTGCATTATAGGGTTCCAAGCTGTTGTAGCTTTAAAAGTTCAAAAGCTAAGAATTTATGGAGATTTGTCTTTAATCGTCAACCAAATATTTGGAAGATGGAAAGTTTGAAGCGAAAGCCTAGCTCCTTATCAAGCCCATTTGGAGCAAATCGCCTCCCAAATCGAAGAAATCGAGTACACTTACCTAAAAATGGAGGACAACCAGTTCGGCGAAGCTTTGGCTAAGTTGGCATCAATGGTCCGCATCCCATGTTCTTTGATGGAAATGCCCTTGGTGGTTGAAAGATTAAAAAAACCTGCTCCTGTTTGCATGGTTGACGAAGACAATGAGGTCAAGGACCTTACAAATGAGGAGCCTTGGTACACTGACATCAAGAGTTATCTAGAAAAGTAGCAATACCCTTTTTATACATCGAAAAATGAACAACGAGATCTTTGACTCCTAGTCTCCCAATAAATCATTCGAGGAGGAGATCTATATAGTAGACATAATAATGGCTTACATCTCGGATGTGTGGAAAAGAAAGAGGCTCAACGGGTTATGGATCATATATATTCGAGTATATGTGGAACTAACATAAACAACACGACATCTATCACCTTCAGTAGGTAAGTCACGCCTTCTCGAGGCATCTGTTACAAAACAACACAGAGAATAAATGTTATATTTTGATATGAAGCAAACCATCAAACAAGCTTGTATTGAATAGGGGGCTTACTCAATGACTGAGCCGATGGAGGAAGAGATGGAACGGCAAACAGCTGACCCTCAGGAGCTTCCGGAACCGTCTCCCTATGAATCGCCTAGTCGACCTCATAATCATAGGTAAGACCGGCATAAGGAAGACGGGCGTCGTCATACGACGCCTGAAAAACAATAGGAACATTATGAGCATTTATTAATAAGATCAATAGGAACAAAGTACAGAGATATCGGAAATCAGCACGGCAATAAACCGGACCAGCTTTGCCAGCCGAGGAAGAAGATCATTCTTGTAATCCTTGTCCTAGTAGATGAGATCTTGCCAGGGGTGGAATACAACACAAACTTTACGTACCTGACCGACCTGGACGAACAGAACTAATGGAGCAACCATCGATGCCGGAGGATCATGGAGGACAACGAACCTGTCCAGACTATGTTGCCTCAGCACTCGCTCCCAGAGGTACCAAATCAAGACCTCATAGTCCCAGAAATAGCACCGATGAAGAGTTAGCATATAAAGAAGGGTATGCGCAGCAAGAATATCTGCTAGACCTACCCAAGGACGGAACAAAAGCTGAGAAGGCTCAAAAGACACAAGAGAAATGAAAACGATCGAATATCTATGAAAATAAGCAATAATGAAAAGGCAAGAGACTTACAACCTCAATAGAAAGCTGGCGAATGGATCTGCGTATTTCGTTGTTCCCCTTGGTCCACCTTCCTGACCTGCAGATCGCCTAGGATACTAAAACGGGGTGGACTCGATCCTCGAGAAGAGCATGAGCTAAGCGGGGTAGATACTCAAAACCCTAGAACTGCAACTATGGCACAGGTCAGCAAACAAATAGATACATGACATGAATGGTTTCAAAAGTCCAAAACCATTATTACCTTGATAACCCTCCAGATGGAGGAAACAGTAATACCAAAGTTATCGTCGACGTGATGGCAGGCTATCCTCATAGTGTCTAGAAGGGAGGCATAGCCTTAACCTCCTCAATCATTCTCTTTGACCTTTGAAAGGTAGGTTGAAGAAGGGAAAAAGCGAATATGACATTGGGGGCTACCCCCCTTATCAACCGAAAGGGTACAGAAGATGGGTAAAAGAAGAACAATGCGAATCTTTTGCTCTCGGGTCGTACCAGGGAAAGAAAGACCGCTACTAAGGTTCTTAGAGTTAACAGATTTTTCCCTACCTATCTTACTACACACAGGCCCCAGAAGCTGTTGTATAGTAGTGTGAAGAGGGGTAAGGTTGTCGTCGAACTTGTAGAGAAGGGGAGAGAAAGACAGGCCAGTCAAAACAACAAAGTTAAACGGGGTAATGGTCATCTCACCGCATGGAAATTAAAAAGAGTTGGTGGTTTCCCATCACCACTCCAAGAGACAAAGAACGAACACACGAGAGCTTTTTACGCTTTCAAGGGCCTAAAGACCCTGAATGAATTGATTAAACCCACAGCCTAAAAGCATTCGGAGAAGATCAGGATCACGTTGCCCCTTTAGTAAGGAAAGCCCCTCCAAGAATTGAGTACTTGAGCCAAATCCCCGTAGGTGGTGGTTGTCCTGCAAAAGGAAGAATGAAAAGATTGAAAAGAAAGAAAAATAAAGAAAAATGAAGAAAACAAAGATGTTAGTACTCACATAGCCTAAGAGGGCATAGTGAGAAATGTGTTGAGCCCAGTCATAGGCCAACATGCTAGGTTGCCACTCCCTAGGAGCCCATGCATGCCTCATGAAGGACACCTGTCGCACGTCCTCCACCTCCAAGACGTCATCGTCAGAAGTAGACCTGCAAAGTGCAAGAATTTTGAGTAGAAATTTCGGCAACATAACAATTGTATACGGACATTTCTCATAAATAAACCATGTGCTACGGTTATCTAGCCACCTGTAACAAATTGTCGAAGAATCAAGTCTCAGCAGCATCCAACAAACCAATACTTTCAGCAATTTCAGCCTTACTTGCCAACAAGATCATCATTTCAAAATTGGAAAGAAAAGGGGGCTAGCATGAGTGAATATACATTTGCATTCGCTTCATATAGATCATTACACAAGAAAGCATTTAGAAGCTTAAAAAACTATGAGCTTTTATGTTCGATTCATCGATTTCAAGCATGGTTTTGTTTTAGACAACATGTAAAACCATCATGTAACTCATGAAGATCAAAAATGGGTTAGGTTTGTCATGATTAAAGTGAATCACCTAACTTATATGACCTATGTATGTTAGTGTGACTTTTTTTTTAGAAATTAGCTTAAATATATATAATTTGTTGTTAATTTAACCTATTCTCAATGCGTCATCATCATTAACATATGAAAATCAAGTTCATTCATGAAGAAAAGAAAATAGCACAAGTTCATTATTTTAGTTCATTACAAGTTCAAATGAACGATGTGAACTACATGAGCCAAAAACTCCGAAATTTCACAAGACATCAGCCATTTCCAAGTCACATGTACATTTTTTATCAACAATCCAACAAAATGAGGCATTTTACCCATTCATTCGCTCAAGTCACACCCTTCACTACACTACTTCATTCCCTAAACTAACAAGTTGAGTTATCACTCAAATCTCACTTGCTTTGGTTCAAACAACATCCTATGTGTTCCATTACACTCATAGTAGCTAGAACATGCATCAATTTCGACGCTCATACACAAAATAAAGAAACCAAATTTTGGGGTCACTACTTACTTCTTGAATTAAGAGGAGTAAATTGCAAAAATTAAGCAAACAAATGGCAAGCTAACCTAAGCAAGAACACTTACATTGTTTGGTGTGCAAATTTGCGTGAAAATACTAGTTTCAAACCTTCACAAGAGCTTCAATGGAGTAAGTTGGGGTTTTCTTGGTGTTTGGTTCGAGTAAGAAGAAGAAACATAGCAAGGTGTGTTTTTGTGAGACAAACACGGAGAAAAACAACAAATACAAACAGCAACAACAATTTAAAACTAAGCTTACATTGACCAATCAGAAGCCAGAGGGCCCCAAGACAAGCGCTTAGGCGTTGGGGCTGTGTCATTGCGCTTAGCCTGCGCTCTAGCGCCCATTTTGCAATTCTGCCATTTTGTTTTTCGGTCTTTGAGCAAGATTTGCTTCACATGCTCTAACATTCCCCGCCGCCATTTACCAACATGCTTCAAACTAAACTTTTCAAGGATATCATTTTGGTGCAGGTAAAACTAACCCTTTTTGTTTTGCAGGTACCAAGTACTTTGACTTTTGTTTTACGAGGGTAGTTGCCTCTACAAACTTTGTCACAAAGTGGGGGCTAACTGTAGACACCTATTTTTGGTCCCGCTTAATGGCTAATGATTATCGTGTACACGACACAGACATGTCCGATTCATGAAAGTCGAGTGCTTGAAAATAAATAAATGAATAAATAAAATTGTGGTCGGAATGGGTTAACCGATGATGAGTTATGATGGTTGAAATACGCTTAAAATTATTTTCTTATTTTCATTTAATTATGTTATATTTTCATTTTCATTTTATTTTCACTTCATCCTTTTAATTTCATTTTCGAAAATAAAATAAATTAATTTAATGCTATGAATTTTACCGGATTCGACAAACCTTCTAGAAAGGTTTGTTCGATTTATGGTAACTCTAGGTTATGGAATTGTATGAATAGTTTTATGGAAGTGAATTTCGTATATTTTCGTAATATATCAAAATATTTCGGTTTATGGAAGTAAATTATACGAAATAAGGAAGCATCAGAGATCCTCCGCATGAAAATGGAAAATTATGGACTTGAGCGCCATAGCGCAGGGAGAGCGCCCAAACTCCCATCCAGCGCCAAGGCACCCAAAGACCATGCGGCACAACGCTCAGTGGGGGTACTAGCGCTCACCTCGAGCACCCTGGCGCTAGTTGTACGTGCTAGCGCTCGCTGCTGAGCGTTCTGGCACTCCTCCGACGCCCTAGCGCTTGATTACGTCACTTCCAACACTATATATACTCCCCTCCTTCGACCTTCATTCAACACACAATTCACATCTTCCCAACTTCTTCTCCTCTCTCACTCTCTCTAACTCATGTTTTTCTCTCTAAACCTGTCTCAGTTTTCGTGTCCAACTTCGAAAACTGTACCAAACACTTATTATTACAACTGTTATTAATCAACTAAGGTTCTTTAAGCTCTCGATTTTAAAGGGTCGTCTACATTAACGAAAGGTACAATGAATGAGGCCAACAACATCAAAATAATCATCTTAAGCTCTTTGAATGAGTTAGTTTACTTGATTATATGATTTTAATGCTTTATTAGATATTTGACATGACATGTCATAATTAAATTCATGTAATATTGAGTAGAAACCTTCCTTTAGGTTTTATGGTATTCATGCTAAATGTTTAATGTTTTCTATCACATAGGATTCATGTTTAGCTTAAAAGACCTAAACGCATGTTTCGACTAAATGAAATCAAAATCCACGTAATCCTAAAGCGATCACCCATGGAAGATAAATCGGAATTTATGGGTGCATTAAATAAAACCCGCCTAGCCTTATTTCCAATTGTGTTTGTAGGTCTTAACTGGAAATATGAATGCTATAATTCGATATTATGATGGTGACATTACACGTGACAACACGTAGAGTCCCCTGTACGCGGGATGTGGGGGGGGGGGAGATACTGCGACCTACTGTTGTCCTTACCCTCGTCCCCAAATCCAGAGATATAAGACCTTCTTATCCTAAGCTGTCATTTTTCCATTGGGCTATGACCTAATGAGGTTCCGTTAGCTCCTGAAAGGAGAACGGTGGTGACTTCTATACTTGCGTTTTGGGATTTTAGACTCACTCCCTAAGCCATGCATACTCACACTATGCAATCAAACTAACATGACATTCCATGTCCGTAAAAAGGGCACGTGGGCCCCCAAAACCTTGGGTCTACAGTTTGGCGATTTCACTGGGATATTCCTTTATTTTTAAAGGAGTATGGACGAAACTCAAAAATTTTTGTAATTTCATAGTTATAATATCGAATTCTATTTTCTAGGCATAATGCATGTCATTACCACGTGATGGTCTTGCTTTAGGATACACGTCTATAAAAGTATGTTCTATACTTGAAACATCACCGGGGGACCGACATTAAGGATAGTTAGGTGACCTACCTAAGATCGTTCCTTAATTGTAGTCCATCGTAACCATTACGTGTAAATCATATGACCTATTTGCTTCATAATGGATGTTCCACTTGGATCACCACTAAGTTGTGGTGTGGATAGTTGGACACACCCTAGTCATGGTGCCCTCTTCGAAACCCTAAGCCTTACTTCTAGGTACCCCTTAGAACCTTTGCTAGGATTGTTGGACTTGACCTAATGCATAGGCATGTTATTATATGCGGCGTGCTATATGATCACATGTTCAATGCTTGTATAAATCTTGTTTGCGGGAATCTAGCTCTCTCGTAGCCTTTTCACCTAGAGAGTCGCATGTAGACCATGGTTGCTCATTGTGTTGACTAAAGGTTGATATAGACCTCCCCATAGGCTGCATAACCTCCCCGGAGAGGCACGAGGTTAGTTTGAAAAGACATTCCGACTCGTAGTTGAGAAGATACAACGAAATCCATGTCAATGATGGAATATCAACAATCCACCGACACAAAACATGAAATGGCTTTCGCCTTAGCCCAAGTGACACAAGCCTTGGGATAAATGAAAATGGTGATGAAAGATCTCAAGAATAGGCACACTGTACAAGACATGGAGAAAGTAGCTAGAAGGTCACCGCCCGATCAAGACTCTTATTTTGATCCTTCTAAACTCGACCAAAACTCGATCGACACCTTGCTAGATTAGTTCTCTATTTCTGAACTTCCAAATTTCAAAGCTACTAACAATCCGAAGTACATCCTCAGAGGCATCAATTTCTACAAGGATGTGGAAGAGATCAATCCCAAGCTATTTCCATGGATCTTCCCCATGACTCTTCAGCCCGTATGTCAAAAATGATTCTTCTCACTTCCCAACAAGGAACCTCAACTGGGGAGGACATAGCCTATGCATTCATGACTCGCTACAAGGGAAATACTCAAGCTACGACCTCCCAAAGGGAGCTTGAAATTTTTAAAGAAGGGGAAAAATAAGGGTTAACCTCCTACCTCTCTAGTTGGAAGGAATTGCGGCACAAATGGTGACTACACCACCGGAAAAGGAACAAGTTAAAATCCTCATCGCCAACTTGCTCCCAAAGTATAAATATCATCTCAAGTACTTGGGCCTTAGCACTTTTGAACAATTCTACCACATTGGGATCGAGATTGAAGATGACCTTAACACGGAAAGTGGATAGGGAAGGTGGACTAGCAATCCAAGGACCAATCAAACAAAAGGAGCTTCCACTTCCAACAATATCAATGTTGTCGAAGAAACTAGGGCTCCTTTTTACCGCCAACGCGAGTACACTCCCTTGGGTATGACCTACACTCAAGCGTTCGAGTGACTCCAATCAAAAGGCAAGATAAGTCCAGTAGGGCCCGCTCTGGCCCCTACTCCTAAAAAGAGGTCACTACAATGGGATGCCAATAAATACTGCAAGTACCACCATGGTAGAGGTCACAATACCGAAGAATGTTGGACCCTCAAAAATCTTTTACAGGACATGGTTAAAGATGGAAGGCTGCCCATTCTGTCCGAAGGAAATAAGCTCAACATTCACACCAACCCTCTTGCCATTTTCATGTTTGAGGAAGAGAACTTCTGCTTCGATCCTATTGACCTTATTACTTCCGCAGGACAAACTATCCCTCGGAATATTCTAGAAGATGATGCCACTGCTAAGATCTTTGGATTAGGAGAGAAGATATCCAATGACCTTCCTCCTTCCAATGATCCATATGCATGTGACTGCTAGAAAAGGGTTCCAATAGAAAGAACGAAGACAGGATGGGATGAGCCCATCAATAATGCAAACTGTTATTTTCGACTTTGTAAAAGGCATTTTAATGAACCTGAAAGCGTTGATTTACCAAGTCCCTTCATTGAAATCCCCATAGAACTTTATGGAGAAAATGTGGGAGAGACTTGACCCCAAAAGCATAAGCATGAGCCTAATGGTCAATAAATACTGGAACAAAAAACATCAATGAAATGTTGCATAACCTCATCACTTGGGAAAGAAGCGTCAAATATCGTTGGCTCATTAAGGAACCTCTTCCATTGATTCCCCCTAATCCTCAATATCCACCCGCCTACAAGATGCCAGAAGGGTTTCAACAACGAGAATAGGAAGACTTCAAAAGACAATGCCATGAATTCACCGACAACATGCCACTTTGCATCAACGCGGTCAAAAAAGGTGAACTACCTTTTGACCCAGTTGACTTGATTATTCCCATGGGACAACCTACCCCACAAGTAATCACCTTTCCATCTTACCAAGAAGTTATCAGAATATGGCATAGTGATGATGAAGATGTCTATGCTTGGAATGGGGTACAACCTACTTACCACACCCTTATCGAAGAAGACGACGATATTGCCGAGGTTCTTAGGCCTTTGTCACCTCTTAAAGAATATAAGGTTCAAGTCCTTACTCGAACATGAAGCCTTAACACAACACAAAATCAAAACAACACTAAAGAAACTCCACCACCTTCCCACCTCAAGAGGAAGACATGGTCATTAAGCAACTCAAAAGAAACAAGGACGATATTAATGTATGGCAACTACTAGTCTCTTCGGAAAAGCATAGACATGCTCTACTAAAGGCCCTTTCTGACTTAAACGTGGTCGAGAACACTACTCCGAACGATTTGCTCAACCTTATCATCCATGAACACCGCAGGCCACCAATCTCCTTTTCTGATGAGGATCTCCCTACTAAAGGAAAAAGCCATTACAAAGCTCTCTACATCACTGTCATAGGCAAGCAACTCTACATACCTATAACTCTGATTGACAATGGCTCAGCTATCAATGTGTGCCCGTTGAGAACCACTCAAAAACTTTGGATATCACAAGAAGAGTTCTGTGCTAGTAATCAAGCCATTCTTGGCTACGACAACTTGCTCACAGAACCCATCGAGAAGAAGGTAAAGTTTCATGTTTCGAAGATCAAAACTAGCTTCATCTGTAACACTCTAGAAATTTCTACTTTTCAAAATACCGGTTTTCCTGTCCTATCAACTATTAAAATTGAAACTTCTAAGGTATTGCCGCCACCGTGATAACGGCTAAGGCAATCATCAAAGCTGCTACAGCGACAGACTTTTCAAAAACATACAAAACAATTTAAGTCAACTTTAAGAAAGATTTAGAATTAAAAACCTTGAAAATAATTACAACTTTGGAACCGTTATTGGCCCATCAAAAACCAGCTAACCAAACTGCTTAACTTAGAAAACAATGGTTAGTCCAACATACTCTTCCACAATGAATTCAACAATTCA
Organism: Suaeda aralocaspica; assembly: GCA_016808085.1. Classification (NCBI taxonomy): domain Eukaryota; kingdom Viridiplantae; phylum Streptophyta; class Magnoliopsida; order Caryophyllales; family Amaranthaceae; genus Suaeda; species Suaeda aralocaspica. The sequence goes on along the minus strand of PYUH01000171.1, from coordinate 1,583,005 downwards.
CATAAGCAAAAGAACTACTACGAAACTAAGAAAATACACTCTTCGCTCATCCCAGCATGATTGACCTATGCCCTCCTGAACCTGTTGCTTTCTCTTTACACTAGACTTCTACTCGCCATCGAAATGGGTCATCATAGGGCCAAGATAAAGCAATAAACACGTACCTTACCATTCCTGCAATGTACTTGCAACACTTGGTTAGAATAAACCAATTTAATTTAGTTACTAAAGTTGGAATTCGCATCGAACGGGTTTCCTCCAATAAACAATCGCTCTATCGGGCACCAGTTGGTGAGCAACTCCCAAAAGGTTTAACCTATGTCACACAAGGTGACGAATATCTAGCGCATTAGTAATAAAAATAAAGAGTACAACGTCTTGTACCCCAATTAGGAGATAAAGGAACATTAGTCTAGTAACTCCCCCCATTGTTCATACTCAAGGTATATACGTTCCAAGAGTTTTTGTGCCAATCCTCTTACACTTTACGTAATTATCAGGTTAATTGAAAATGTGAACAAACAACACACCAACGCAACCAACATTCCACATAGACATGTAGCTTCCTTTTTAATTAAGTAACCTCTTTTAGCGAACACTTGTTTTAAACCTTCTTCTTTAACTATTCCACACATCAACTGTGAGTGGATCAAACTTCCTTCTATACCACACATTATACTGTGAGTGGCTATAAATTAAATGAATGCTCATACTTTACTTGAAATCGTGAAACTTGTTAAAAATTAATTATGCTATAGATATGCAAAATGTTGCTCAACTTTGAAAATAACTCTGCTATGCTTTACTTGCAAAATATGACTACTTATATATCCATAAGGACTCATGATCAACATGAATTAACTAAAATATACTATTTCCATAAGAGGAATAAACTTGTAGTCATATAGTCAACAAACTACTAACACATGTAAAACAGGTAAACATATAAGGACCTTCTCAACATGCATGAAAGCATACTTGGCTACTAAGAAACCTATAACATGAACATATACAAGTCCTAGCATGATACTACGTCCATAAACCATCCTTTAGTACTTACTTAACTTATAACGCAACAATAACGAGCCACACTTGGTAGAAATCGCTCAAACCAAAGCTTCCTACAAAACAATCTAACTAGAATTTCCAGCATCTTGTAAAGACTACTAAACGTCTAAAACCGTTCCAAAACAATCTATAAAACATCACTAGTCAATTCCATGCGTTACCCATTAAAAACCTTTACTAAAACACTTCTTTTAAGCAGTTTTACTAAATTTACATCATACTTTACATGCTTAAAACCAATTAAAACACTTCTAAACTTTACGGTTCAACAATACTTTATCATAGAAATACTTTATGAACTTAACTAAACAATTTAAAGCTTTATAACTCAAAATACTTGGCTTAGAACATGTGGACAGCAATACAATCCACCTTAAAACACTTTAAAACTCATCAAAACATCACAAAATAATCATAAAACATATTATTTATGCCATATGATTAATTTATGATAATTTTAGAAATTAAAACTCAAATTATACTTTTTATAAAATTTTGACAGCTTTATAAACTTACTTAAGAACACTTTTGTACCCATAAAAACATCATAAAACAACGATCGAATATGCTAACAACGATCTATGATGATAACACGTGAATTTGAATTCATAAAACTCAAAATATCATGATTATAATAAATTTTCAGATTTAATAAAGTACTTTAAAACCCTTTTAAACCAATTTAAACTTCCTAATATGACCATGAATTATATTAGCAACAATACAAGATAATAGTATAATAATTTGAGTCATAATAACTCTATTTCACAATTTTTCATAAACTTTATAAAACCCAAATTTATAATTTCATGAACATAAATTTGAATCTCAAATCTAATTATAATAACATAATCATCAACTTCGAACATGCTCAAAACATAATTAATTCATGATTATAATTTATAAGCAAGAATTAAAAGAGGAGAGAATGATTTTTTTTATTAGTTTTTTAACCTTGAGCGTGTCGGACAAAGGAGGGGGTAAGGAGGGCCGCCGGTGGTACTTTGGTGCCTGCTAGCTGTCGCTGGCGATTGTCGTTGCTGCTGCCGACAAGTAGGTGGTAGCAGGTGTGGGAGAGGCCAACTGGTGAGGCCGAGCGAGTGGGAGAAAGAGGGTGGTCGGGTTGGGTGTTCGGGTAGGTTTAGGGTTTTTTTTGTTTTGCTTTAGAATTTTAGAGAGATTAAAGTGATGATTTGTTGGTGTTTAACGCTATTTATAGGGCCACTAATCAAAATTTTCTGATCAGTTTATGTTTTTGAATAGGCTTTATGGCTTAGATTAGAATTGAGCTTGTTTTAAAATAATATAAAATATCCACTTAAAACCCATTATTTTTAAAACTCCGAAAACCCTTTAATAAATTCCCGAACACTTTAAAATATTTAAAACTCTTATAAAACTTTCAAAAACTTATTGAAATAATTTATAAACCATTGTTTAAATATGTAATAAAACTTTTTTGTTTAAATAATAAAATACTTAAAATATACATTATAAATACGTATAAAAAATGTAGAAATTCCTCAAAAATATGGGGTACTACATCATCTTTCTCCTAGGAAGACCTTAGCTCCATGAACTAGGGGCGATTCTATCCACTCTTGATCAAAAGATCAATTCATGCTAGAAGGGGTGGTGATCACTATCGATGTATCTTTAATGTGGATCCAAGAAACCGATCATCCCGTCACTAACATTGAACACGATGATCATGATGAAGACTTATGGGGATTCTCAATCGCTACAATTGAAGCAGGAGATAGGTCCCCTTTTACTTTGATCCTCACCCAAACGATTGTTGTGAATTCCTAACATCGCAAGTAAGGATATTTCCCTTGAATAAGCATGGAATTACGAAAGGCTCTTGCTACCGCTTTTTTCAACCTCCAATCAAAGAACGATAAACTTGGATTGGAATATCTTCCAACCCAAGTGTACTACAAGGATATTTAAAAACAGAAAATGGCTAAAAAGGATGAAGATATTGTGAGCCTCCCCTATTTGCTTACCATGAATGGTAAATACTTAAAACCAGGTGAGAACTTTCCGTATTATGGTGTCAATGGAATGAGATATCCGGGACTAGAAATATTTTATGACTGTCACTTTGTGGAAGACGAGACCAGCCCACCAGCCCAACTATGAAAGGGAAATCCGAACTGGATGATGTGGATGCACAAGGACTTGGATTGCTCTTCGGGATTAAACGTACTCCACCAACAGAACAAGAGGTGCTCATGGCTATGTATACAGAGGCTTTTGATCTGACCGAACTCATCACTCCTGCAAGTTATGTAGTTAAAGGATGGCGCAAGACCGTCAAGATCACTACACCAGAAGGGAAGATCATGGACTTCACCATAGGAGAGGGCCTAATGTTCAATGAGTCTGAAAGCGAGTCTGAATCTGAGTCCGAGTCTAATAATATTAAGATGTCTAGTCCAAAGAACTCCGTTGTTACTAATAATATGATTGTCAAGGAGTTTGTCCCTCCTTTAGATTCCGCCACTAGGGCTAATTTTAATGTTATGCTTAACAAGTTCAATGATAAAACTTTTTTTTCTTACTCCTTGTTTGCATCTTCTTCCCTCTCCCCAACACGCGATTGCTTTGTTTCACAAACCAAAAATCAAATTGATGATAAAATAATAAAAGCTATAGAGGAACATGAAAACAAAACTCCAATTATTGAGGAAACTGAAAAGATCAACATCTCCGACAATGACACTCCAAGGGAATTACAGATCGGTCTCACACTTAAACCTCAGGAAAAGGCAGAACTCATAGCTACACGCTTAAACCAAGAAAGAAATTCGGGGATTCTTAGGAAGGCTCCAATACATAAGCAGATTCATTTCAAAGATTACAATCTTATGTGTGCCTATCTTTAGGAGGTTAAAGAAAGACACCCTGAAAAAATGGGAGGACGAATGCCAATAAGCTTTCGATAAAATCATGGAATATCTCACGAATCCGCCCGTCCAGGTACCTCCAACTCTCGAACATCCTTTGAGAATCTACTTGACCGTTACTAACATCGCTGCAGGGGCCATGCTAGCACAAGAAATAGACGGGAAAGAAACGCCATTTATTACTTGAGCATGAAATTCCTGTAATACGAGGAAAGATACTCTAACATCAGAAAACTATGCTTAGATTGGCGTGGTCTACCAAGAAGTTGAGACATTTTTGCTAACTCATACTGTTCACATACTTAGTAAAGTAGATCACCTTAAATATCTTTTCGACAAAACTGCTGTAAATGGGAGAATATCGAGATGGATGATCATGTTGGATGAATTCGACCTTAAATTCGTGTCACAAAAATCCATAAAAGGAAGTGTGGTCTCTGAATTCCTAGCAAACTCTCCGGATGAACCTCGACCTGGGGATTATGAGTTTTCTAACAAAGAATTAATGATGACAGAAGAAGAAAGCTGGTCCCTGTACTTTGATGGTGCCTGCAGTAAACAAAGATGTGGGGTCGGTGTCTTGCTAATTTCAGCCAAAGAGGAACATACCCCCATATCAGTAAAATTAGACTTTGATGTGACGAATAACACTACTGTATATGAGGCCTGCATCATAGAGTTTAAAGCTGATGTAGCCTTAAAAATTGAAAAGCTAAGAGTTTATGGAGATTTGTCTTTAATCATCAACCAAATATCTGGAAGATGGAAAATTAGAAGCGAAAACCTAGCTCCATATCAAGCCCATTTGGAGCAAATCTCCTTCCAAATCGAAGATATCAAAGACAGTTACCGAAAAAGGGAGGACAACCAGTTCGCTGATGGTTTGGCTATGTTGGCATCAATGGTCCGCATCCCAAGTTGTTTGACGGAAATGCCCATAGTGGTCGACAGAAGAAAAGAACTAGCTCATGTTTGCATGGTTGACAAAGACAATGAGGTGAATGACCTTACAAATTAGGAGCCTTGGTATAGTGACATTAAGAACTATCTAGAAAACCAGCAATGCGTGTTGATACATCGTAAAAAGAACAACGAGCTCTGAACCTTATAGCCTCCCAATACATCACTCGAGGAGTAGATCTATATAAAATACATTATAATGACTTACATTTCGAATGTGTGGACAACAAAGACGCTGAACAGCACTAGTAAAAAACTAGCTTATTAGTATCACTTTTTTCACCTATTTGTATCGTTTGTTAGAAACGATGGTAATAGCTTCTATTTGCATCGTGTTTTAGTAAAAACGATACTAATAGTGCTGTGTTTAAAACAAATTTAAAATGGTAATTTGGGCTCTAAATTCACAACAAATAATACATATATGCATCCTCCCGCCATTGCCCCTGTTCAATTCTGTATAGTTTACAATATTAATATAAATATTTCACTAACTAATTAAAAATTGTAAACGATTCATATATATACAATACACGTTGTATTCTTATTTAAATATATTTTACAAAGACAGGTTGGATAGATGTTTACGAAATGACTAAATTAAAAGTATGAACAATAATGTAATCAAATACATTTTTTATTTAACTAGGATCGGACAATAAGAAACCTAGTCTGAACAACCTTCCCCATTGCTCGCGAACCTCATCAAACTCTCTTTTTGTATACGGGGCAGATCTTCCAATATAGTCCTTCAAAAGATTATATTGAAACTAAAACGATGTAAGTAAGTTATGTAAGATATTATTGATAAGAGAATCGGCTATAGAATCGGCTATCGAGCATTCACAATTAATACAACAGCTAATGAAGAAAGGGTACAATAGCTTCCCAATCTCTACATAAGAATATGTTGCTATTGACTAATCAAACATATTTAAAAAAGACAAGACATGCTTTGCTAAAACTTCAAGCTGGACAATCAATGTATTAAATCAGTGATTAAAATGCGAATATCATTTTGAGCAGGCAATATAACTACTAAATTATAATGCATACTACAATGTACAGCAGGAAACAAATATGATAAATAGAACGTGAATACGGAATACTACTCTGAGCAGGCAATATAACTACGACATTATGATACATACCATTATGCAAATAAGTATAACAAGAAACACATAGAAAACAAATATACTAAGCTCATAACTACAGATAACTACACAACAGAACATATCATCCTCTAATCCCCAACAATCATGAAAAGCAATCTCCCTAACCGATTCACCTATATTAGTACGACAGCATGCCATGTGAATTCCTGTTCTAGTTGACCTAAGATCTTTGTTGATCCTTCAACTACAATTCTGATCTCACTAATAGTTTTTAGCTGACATTTTCAAAGTTCAAATCTTACATTTTAGTATTAAGTTATGTGATACACAATTACACCCTGCAAAGAGTTGAATTTTCAGCAGCAATAAAAAAAGGTGGAATTTTATGATATTTTGAAGCTGAACTTTCAAACCTAGTGGGGTACCATACTTTATATTATTTGTCTTTTGGTGAGTTTTTATGATATACTAATAGATGTAAATAGTTATCCTGAGAAGATTTCATTTTATTGGAATTCAATCTTAAATTTGTTTTACTTTTTTCAGTCTGTAGTTTTCTTCACATTTTCCCGCTTGTTTATCCAAGGTGGACTTCAGACGGTAGTTCTGTAGGTTCGCTTATAGCTTGATTTGATAGGTAGAAACGGAGGAAAAGGGAGAGAAGTGAAGGTGTTTTATTCTCTACTTCCCCTACTGTCGTCTCTCTTCGGTGATGAGAGACGACAACAAGGAGATCGCCTTCGGTGAGGAGCATTTGAAGGACGAGAGAGGAGCAAAATAGAGAGAAATTGAGAGAAAGATAGTGGGTGAGAGTGAGAATGAGAGTGATAGTGGAAGACGGGGAAGGGTGAGGGTGAGGGTGAGGGTGAGGGTTTTAGGGTTAGTGAGAAAGACGAAAAAAGGAGAGAAAAAGGGTTATATATGGGGCAGTTATTTGGGCTCGTGGGCTAAACATTTATTTGCTTGAATTATTTGCTGCGGTTATAACCGCAGCAAATAACAAAAAAACCGCGGCAAATACTTTAACCGCAGCAAATAATTTTGTGTCGAAATCATCAACAAGTATTTGCTGCGGTTATATAAAAACGTCAAAGAACCGCAGCAAATGTGGCGCAGCAAAATCCATTTTTTCTACTAGTGATTACACCAACAATAATAACAGCCTTTACTTTTAATAGGCATAGCTTCAGAATCAACAAGGAACTGATTAAAATAATTAATCTCATAATCAGTCACAGTAGAGCCATTAATCATGTCATCTGCAGACAACATAGTATTATAATCACCAACTGCCAACCAAGGAAGAGAAGCAACATCCAAAGTCAAAAGACCCCTCCACAACTCTAACATAGCAGGCATAGTATGCAGACCATAAACCACAGTAAGCAGAAGCTACTGCTGTTGATCTTTAGAGCTAACATGACAGTGTAGAAACTGAGCATGCATAGTGAAAACAGTCAAAGTGACTTTATCACTCTACCAACTTACCCAAATTGTGCCCCTATCAGTGCAACTACCATTAGTCACCCACGTCCAGTGAGCACAAAATTTCTTTGAATAGCAACATTATTATGAGGTTTAAAGCTAATCCCTAATAGGCCTATAACATCTACTGATTTATTCTTAAGCAACCTTTTAACATCAATTACTTTATTAGGGTCATTTAGTCCCCTAACATTCCAAGTTGTAATGATCATCCTTCTAGAGAGAGATTTCCATCACCCTCAATAGATTGTCCTGTGCCTTGAAAAATCTCATTGTTGGTCTGCAAAATCTCAAAGGAATTAGCCTGAGCAGCATTGGAACCTGAATGAGGATGGGAAGCAGCTTTAGCCCTGCTTTTAGACTTTTTCCCCACTTCCTGTCATCCCTCTCCATTCACCACTGGAACATTCTCCACAAGCACCACATCAGCAGCAGGCTGAGGGACATCAGCCTTCTTCTTAGGAACCCACACTTTTTTGACAAGTGGTGGCTTCATCTTAAAGGAATCATGCCCCACCATGTTACAACTCCCATAAAAAGAAGGTGTCCATTCATAAACAACCTTTTGATCCTGAGCAATACCATCAAGCAACTCAATAGAGAAAACACTAAGCAAAGTCTGAGTAACATCAATCTCTACGAAAAGCCTAGCATAAGACACACGCAACTGCCTAGAGGTATATTCATCAGCACAAACAGGAACTCCCAAAGTACTGGCAATTCCATTAAGGGTATCAGCAGTCCAGCAATTCAAAGGAAGATTAGGCAACTTAACCCACAAAGGAACAACTCTCAATATTTCTTGATGAAAATCAAAATTAGCACTCCATGCCTTCACAGTAGAAGGATTCCCAAAAAACATATGTGGACCATCATACAAAATAGAATGCATATCATCAATAGATTGGAAATTCACCACAAAATATGCATCCTCATGCCAAAGGATAGAAGGCATAGTAATGTTTGTCCAATTTTGAACAAAATAACGAGAAACACCACCAATTGTAGGCTTTAACCAACCACATAAAAGACAATAGCACTTTACCACTTACAATTACCTTTAGCAAGTTCAGATTCCTGCAATTTGGCAACCTTCTTCCCATCTTTCACAACAGGGGCAACAAAAGACAACGACGCACCTTTAGTAACAAATCTACCTTTGAAAAGCCCAGCCCACTTTTTATCCTCCACCGGAGAAGGCCCTAAGGCAGTCGGATTCCCGCCATTGTTGTCCACAGCTCCAGAAACTAATGGAACAGTAACCTCCTCTGTTTCAGTAGTTTCCAAAATTCCACGATTTGAGTAAAGCCTGTTGTAATCTTCATAACACGCAATTGCTCCTCACTCACTTGACCAGCAGAAGGGTGCACCAAATAGGGTGGAGATGTCACCATTTCTTCAGCTTCACCAATGGTGGGTGGAGGAGAAACCCCCAGTTTTCGAAGGTTTTGTAGCTCTTTAGATGGGAGGGTGGAGGAAGGAAGAGATGGTTGTGTGGTAGTAGGCTTCTTTTGCATGGCCATTCTAGCCGTTTTCTAGCGAAAACCACCATGAAAACCGCCACTAAGAGAAGTCAACGGAAAAAGTCAACGGGAAGGCTTAGAGAGAAAACTTTACAAGTTAACAAGTTAGCAACATCAATTGTAATTGTAACCTATTCTAAACTAGTGTACTGGTGGAGTCAAAGCCACCCGCGGTTTTTTACCCTAATTTAGGGGGGTTTTTCCGCGTCACCACATCTGGTGTTACCCCCACTCCCTTCTTTGCATCGCAATTCACTTACACCACATCAAGCATAAAATAGGGTTATTTTACTATAGCCAGAGCCAGCTAAGGTTTACTAGCTAGAGCGAATTTTAGCACAAAAAATTTGTCGCCCACCGTGGGGCTGTAGCTAGATAATCTACCCAACAAAACATGTTCTTATCACCCTTAAAAAAGATAGAGAAAAAAAATACCCTCATATGGTATTTGAAACGTCTTACAAAATTGTGCAAGAAGTGAGGCAAGCGTTGGAGAGAACCCGGGCTGAGCTAGAAAAGGCCAAGGAAGATAGCAAGAAGGCAGCAGTACTAGCCTGAAAACAAATCAGTACTAGCTACAGCTGACCCAGAAACAACCGCCACTGACATTGCACCTAATAGCCAAGGGCGATGACCTAATGGGGTTCCGTTAGCTCCCGAAAGGAGGACGTTGGCGACTTCTGTACTTGGGTTTTTAAATTCTAGACTCACTCCCTAAGCTAAGCATACTCACACTATGAAAATAAACTAACCCGACATTTGATGTCCGTATAAAGGGCACATTGGCGTCCAAAGCCCCGAGTCCACAAATCAATTGAATTTTATTTTGTAGAGAAAGCCTTAGCCAAAATGCCTAACGAGAAGAAAGGAAAGATGGATCAACTACAATCCCTCCGTCGTCTAGCATCGTAAAATGGTCAAACTCCCCTCCAAAAAAAACTTCAATAGAGGTATGCTTTTACCGAATCTTCCAATTTGATTTGTTTATTATTCAACTTGGTCTCATATGTTCGCATGTCATCTCTACAAGTGTGCCAAATCTGCATTGTCATGCATTAGACTCGGCCTTATGCCTTATTTTCTTGAATAATACTGAATGTTCCAAATATGCATTGTGAGCTATTAGATCCGATGTCATTTGATGCACAAACAGGAATGTCCCAAATGATGATCCTTTTATTGAATAAAACTTTGTGTCAAATTTTTCTAAGACATGCACATTTGGTGTTGATTGGTCACTGGATGTGCCAAATTTTCTAAGTATAGGATTTAACTCGGTCATTTAAAGCTTGAACTCATCCAGTATCATTCATTGACAATGGATGTGTTAAATATTATAGCATTCAATTTAAGCTCGGTCTCTCATGGAGAGGCCAAATTTATCATGTTTCAATTAAGTTTTGGTACATCTGGTGTCATCATAGGACACCAGATGTGTCAAATGTAACAATACATGTGTTAAACTCAGTCTCTCATGGAGAATCCAAATTTAACATGTTATACTTTCGTTTTGGCACATCCAGTGTCATCATAGGACACCGGATGTGTCAAATGTAACAATACTCATGTTAAACTCGGTCTCTCGTGGAGAGGCTATGTTTAATTTGATTGAATGTTGTTTTGGCACATCCGGTGTCATCATATGACACGGACGCGTTGAATGGTCAAAGTTTTGAATTAAACTCGATCCCCATTAAGTAGTACAGTTTAATGCACCTAAATTTATTTTTGACAGATAGGTGACTGCGGATGTATCAAATGTCCATAGACTTGTATTAAACTTGGTCTCCACATAGGTGACCGAGTTTAAGATGTCAACCAATTTTTGACACATTCGGTGCCACTTGAACACTAGATGTGTCCACAAATGGAATTTTAATACCTATATCGGTCTCCTCATAGAAGACCGAGTTAAATGTATGTGAATTCACGTTTGGCACACTCGGCATCTTTGTGATGCCGAATAGGTTATGCTTTTGCCAACTTAACAGTCTCTTCTTTGACAGGACGAATTTAGTTCATTTGGATGAACTTTTGACACACTTGGGCTTTCAATTCAAGTGATTTTATCACTTCATTCAGGTATCCCATAGATAACGAAGTTGAATGTGTGTGAATGAACTTTTGACACATTCGGGGTCTTCAGCCTTTTAAATGATTTGCATTCAAATAGCTTTCGCCTAGATGTTTATATTTCACAACATGGTTCTAACACTTCTTATATTGTGCAATCAAAAAGAGATAACCGGCCTTCTATTCTCGGTAAAAAGAAAAAGGACAAAGGCAAAGAGAAAATGAAATCCATCCCTCTCAAGCACAAAAGGAAAGATAGTTCCTCTCCTATCCCCATCAACCCCTCCAAAAAGTCAAAGCCATCTGCTTTGGCCTTCTATGAGTCTTCGAACTCACCTTCTGGGCCTCTCAACATCCATCCGGAATATCATGAGATGTTATATATCAGGAAAGACAAATATGCCTGGTCTTCTTCTGGTATTCAACAAAGGGAACCTGTCTTTGATAATCCCTATGAAACTGATGAAGGATTGCTGGATGCGGTTGAACAGGATGATGGCAGACGTACTGGTCCCACCATAGGTGGAACATATTTTGATCTTTCTTTAAAAGATCTCAATGATCTTCCCGCCCCCCCCCCCCCCCCCCCC
>PYUH01000171.1:1503141-1571254 GCA_016808085.1 Suaeda aralocaspica | reverse complement strand
GTTGTGTGGTAGTAGGCTTCTTTTGCATGGCCATTCTAGCCGTTTTCTAGCGAAAACCACCATGAAAACCGCCACTAAGAGAAGTCAACGGAAAAAGTCAACGGGAGGTTAGAGAGAAAAATTTACAAGTTAACAAGTTAGCAACTCAATTGTAATTGTAAACTATTCTAAAACTGTGTACTGGTGGAGTCAAAGCCACCCGCGGTTTTTTACCCTAATTAGGGGGGTTTTTCCGGTCACCACATCTGGTGTTACCCCCACTCCCTTCTTTGCATCGCAATTCACTTAACACATCAAGCATAAATAGGGTTATTTTACTATAGCCAGAGCCAGCTAAGGTTTACTAGCTAGAGCGAATTTTAGCACCAAATTGTCGCCCACGTGGGGCTGTAGCTAGATAATCTACCCAACAAAACTGTTCTTATCACCCTTAAAAAAGATAGAGAAAAAAAATACTCATATGGTATTTGAAACGTCTTACAAAATTGTGCAAGAAGTGAGGCAAGCGTTGGAGAGAACCCGGGCTGAGCTAGAAAAGGCAAGGAAGATAGCAAGAAGGCAGCAGTACTAGCCTGAAAACAAATCAGTACTAGCTACAGCTGACCCAGAAACAACCGCCACTGACATTGCACCTAATAGCCAAGGGCGATGACCTAATGGGGTTCCGTTAGCTCCCGAAAGGAGGACGTTGGCGACCTGTACTTGGGTTTTTAAATTCTAGACTCACTCCCTAAGCTAAGCATACTCACACTATGAAATAAAATAACCCGAAATTTGATGTCCGTATAAAGGGCAATTGGCGTCCAAAGCCCGTACACAAATCAATTGAATTTTATTTTGTAGAGAAGCCTTAGCCAAAATGCTAACGAGAAGAAAGGAAAGATGGATCAACTACAATCCCTCCGTCGTCTAGCATGTAAAATGGTCAAACTCCTCCAAAAAAAACTTCAAAGAGGTATGCTTTTACCGAATCTTCCAATTTGATTTGTTTATTCAACTTGGTCTCATATGTTCGCATGTCACTCTCAAGTGTGCCAATCTGCATTGTCATGCATTAGACTCGGCCTTATGCCTATTTTCTTGAATAATACTGAATGTTCCAAATATGCATTGTGAGCTATTAGATCCGATGTCATTGATGCACAAACAGGAATGTCCCAAATGATGATCCTTTATTGAATAAAACTTTGTGTCAAATTTTTCTAAGACATGCACATTTGGTGTTGATTGGTCACTGGATGTGCCAAATTTTCTAAGTATAGGATTTAACATCGGTCATTTAAAGCTTGAACTCATCCAGTATTCATTATTGCAATGGATGTGTAAATATTAAGCATTCAATTTAAGCTCGGTCTCTCATGGAGAGGCCAAATTTATCATGTTTCAATTAAGTTTTGGCTCTGGTGTCATCATAGGACACCAGATGTGCAAATGTAACAATACATGTGTTAAACTCAGTCTCTCATGGAGAATCCAAATTAACATGTTATACTTTCGTTTTGGCACATCCAGTGTCATCATAGGACACGGATGTGTCAAATGTAACAATACTCACTGTAACTCGGTCTCTCGTGGAGAGGTATGTTAATTTGATTGAATGTTGTTTTGGCACATCCGGTGTCATCATATGACACGGACGCGTTGAATGGTCAAAGTTTTGAATTAAACTCGATCCCCATTAAGTAGTACAGTTTAATGCACTAAATTTATTTTTGACAGATAGGTGACTGCGGATGTATCAAATGTCATAGACTTGTATTAAACTTGGTCTCCACATAGGTGCCGAGTTTAAGAAGTCACCAATTTTTGACACATTCGGTGCCACTTGACACTAGATGTGTCCACAAATGGAATTTTAATACTATATCGGTCTCTCATAGAAGACCGAGTTAAATGTATGTGAATTCACGTTTGGCACACTCGGATCTTTGTGATGCCGAATAGGTTATGCTTTGCCAACTTAACAGTCTCTTCTTTGACAGGACGAATTAGTTCATTTGGATGAACTTTGACACACTGGGCTTCAATTCAAGTGATTTTTATCACTTCATTCAGGTATCCCATAGATACGAAGTTGAATGTGTGTGAATGAACTTTGACACATCGGGGTCTTCAGCCTTTTAAATGATTTGCATTCAAATAGCTTTCGCCTAGATGTTTATATTTCACAACATGGTTTAACACTTATATTGGGCAATCAAAAAGAGATAACGGCCTTCTATTCTCGGTAAAAGAAAAAGGACAAAGGCAAAGGAAAATGAAATCCATCCCTCTCAAGCACAAAGGAAAGATAGTTCTCTCCTATCCCATCAAACCCTCCAAAAAGTCAAAGCCATCTGCTTTGGCCTTCTATGAGTCTTCGAACTCACCTTCTGGGCCTCTCAACATCCATCGGAATATCATGAGATGTTATATATCAGGAAAGACAAATATGCCTGGTCTTCTTCTGGTATTCAACCAAGGGAAATGTCTTGATAATCCTATGAAACTGATGAAGGATTGCTGGATGCGGTTGAAAAGGATGATGGCAGACGTACTGGTCCCACCATAGGGGAAACATATTTTGATCTTTTAAAAGATCTCAATGATCGTCCCGCCCCCCCCCCCCCCCCCCCCTGCGGGTATGGATGCAACTGCCGGCAGACAAAAGGTCATCAAGAAGAACATGCCTCTCGAATACCTAGACGAGTCCATGGCATTAGGTATCAAATTTTCTCTTCATGTTGTTACTACAGTCTCAAGTACTCGTTCTGGAGACTCTACCATGTCTCCTAGATCTCTACGAGCTGTAACCATTCCCTTTGCAATTACAGATGTTGCTAGATCTGATAAAGACTTCCTTGATGAAGAGTGTGACATCCCTTCAACTTCCAAAACTTTTGACTCCAACTATAAGGAGGAGTTGGCTCCGATGCAGAGACAAGGAGTACAAAGAGTCTTTGAGGGGAATCCTGGACGGACAGCTTCGTCCGTGCTTTAATAGCTACTTTGAGGTATCATTTAGTTTTTTAACACTTAGTTAAATTTAGAAACTTTCTCCACTGTCTTCATCATTAAACCATTGATTCAAAGGTTCATTGTAGCTCATCTTTAGACTTCAATATCTGTAAAAGATGGTGGCTCAAACGAAGAAAGAGAAAGCCAAAATAGCAAGAATGCTCACTATCTACGACTCATATTTATGTTAGCAAGCCTAAAGAATAGGCTGAAGATTCTCATGTTATAAACGACTTACCAAGATCTTTAAGTCAAGCCAAAGAACAAAACTTAATTATGGCAAAGAGGAACCTAGAACTCTTCAATAACTCGGAGGCACTAAAGGAGAAGGATATGGACTTTGAGCAGCTGAAGGCGGACAAAGCAACAGCGGAGGCCAGAGCCGAATGAATTGAAAAGGGAGTTGCTGAGCTGGAGGAGAAGTTGAGGGTTGCGAATGCCAGAGGCAAAGAGGTGGAGAAGGAGAAAATGGAAGAGCTGAATGATGCTAAACAGTTTACTATCTAGAAGTACTTACAAGGAGAGGAGTCCACCAAAGCTAGAATTGCCGAGGCTTGGCAACTCGGTCTCAAGAGTATATTACATTTCAATACTTTGAAAAGAGATTGGAATATGCCTCTAGAGTGCACCTTGCCAAGTTATGTGGAGACACTCCTCCTTGTGCTTTCAACTTCTCAGATGGAGAGAAAGATGACAAGAATGCCAAGGAGGGTGTTGTTGTTGGTGCAGATGATTAGAAGGATGATAGTGCCCCTAAGATGGGAGTCAAACAAGCTAATACCACTGCATCCGTCTCTATAAACCAACTATCTCAACCTTCAGAGGTAAACAAAGAAGCTTCTATCTGATTCTTTTAACTGATTCATTATCTTTTCTTTGTCTTGGGATGTAATCTATTGACTTATATGGTTTTAAAACAATATGGATGTTGTAACCTTAGTGCCTCATGTGCACTTTGCATTCTCTCTATTTGATGCCCTAAATTGCATCATTTTCCTTAGTATTTGCCTTGTTTTTACACTCACACTTTTATTTGTCAAATTACTTTTATAAATACAACACTTATCTGTCGTAAGTGATGCTTTGAAATGTTAATAACCCATAGCAACTTGGTTACCAACTCTTATACAAATTTGGAAAAATTGTTTCTAATAATCCCACCTTTTACAGTTTCGAAGATAACAGTCCCACCTTTCCATTATTTCACAGTAGTACCACCTTTATACCATATTTTCTTTTAATGGTCCTTTTTACAGGTTACCTGAACTTTAAGTTACCTTATACCATTTTTTTTTCATTTTTTATTTTTTTAATTAATAAAACTGATTAAAATAAAAAAACAAATTACAATTACAAATTCATTTTTTTTCTCATCATTCTTTCTTTCTGTCCTCCATTGTTGTTGTCTCACTTCACACCTACCCCCACAACCGTAACCACCTCACAACTGCCACCACACTATCAACACCACCAATAATTTTGCCCTACCCACTAGAACCACGACCCCAACCCATTGACACTACACACTCGAACTAGAACCCCAGCTCATTGACAATACGTGCTAGAACCACAATCACTGACACAACTAAAACACCACCTAAAAAATCACCCACCACCACGCCAAATTTTTAGCCCCATCCAAAACGAGCCTTAGCCACCCAGTCAAACACTAAACCACCACTAACCAAAAACTAACCAGCCCCAACAAAAACTACGGCTCAAATGCCCAGTCAACCACTAAACCACCACTAACCAAAAATGAGCCAACCCCACCAAAAACTACCACTCAAACATCCTATCAAACACCAAACAAATCCGCAAATTCGAACGACTACTCAAACACTAATCATATTCCCAAATTGGAACGACCAATAAAACACCAACCGAATTCTAAAACTCGAGCATCCAATCAAACACCAATTGAACCCCCAAATTTGAACAAGAAAAATTCAATAGGAAAAAAAACCGCACAATTTACAAGCTTACAGTTAAACGATTATTGAAACAAGCATCATTAAACACATTTATATCTGTTTTCAAATTCAATGAAAACCCATAACACAAAATATAAATAATTGACAAAGACAACAAATTTCCATAGAGTAAGTGGAAGTGTAGTTGAATAATAGCATTAAAAGATGGGTGATAATGATTAACAATGAAAAGTAGATTAAAGAAGAGGGTACCTTTGAGAAGGGTCATCATTAGAATGAAAACCACGAGAAAAAAGGGAGGAGTGAGGAGAGTATTACTTAGGGAATTTTATTTTTGTTTTTTTTTTTTTTACATAAACACTCCTCTAATCAGATAACACCACGTGTGTTGGTAACCTGTTAATTACCTCCTTAACCTGTTAAGGACTATTAAAAGAAAACTTTTTATAAAGGTGGGACTACTGTGTTATAACAGAAAGGTGGGACTATTATCTTCGAATCTATTAGAATCAATTTTTTCCTACAAATTTCTACATTTTATAAATAAAAATTTGTATATAAGCATTGAGGACATCACTTGGACTCCTAAACTTCAAACTTCACTTAAAAACTTGTAAATATAACTTAATGTAGTTAGAATTTTAAGGAGGGGTGGTTTTAAAAACCTAAAATCAATCATAATGAGTATAAGAATGCATCGAATTCTTGTATCCTTTGCTATATTTACTTAGTAGATAATGATGCCTCCTCATAGCAGTGAGATCCCTGAGTTTACAAATTATAGTATTGATTGCCCTTAAACTAAGAGATTGAAACTACTGTTTAGTTCTGTTATTTATAATAGGAGCCTTGCCTTAATATAAACACAAAGTGAGTTTATTTCTCTATTATTAACATATAATGGGAACATTTCCCTATTATTTATGCTAAAAGGGGACATTGCCCTTATATTTCTGATACTATGTGATATCTTAGATACTAGGTTTATATCAACTTTTAGCGATCCATAATCACTTAGGAGAGTACCTGCCCTTACACCGTATAAAAAGACACCTTTTGCTTTTAATTACCAATATTAATACCTATGGTTAGCAGATGAGGTTATGCCCTTGACATTATGTCCATTACACAATAATAATAAGGAATAGAAATTTCATTAATTACGGCCCATAGCCAATTCGGTACGACATGAAATTCTATTTTCATTGCTGATCATGCACCAGTCATTTCATGGGCACCTGGCCTTACAAGAAATCTCCAACACTTCTACATATAACACTTCCTCAAATTATTTTGGCAGAACAACTTATGCCCCATAGACTAGCATAAAAAAAGTCTCACCAAATGAAATTTTGGCGGTTGTTCTTATTGACTAGAAGACATTGTATAATTCATCGACCCACAGTCGTTTTGCCCTCTCAAGTTTCATTGTCAATCCATCACTTATGATTTTGTTGAAATCTTTGACTTGTCCATTTTCCTTAGGATAGCTAACCGAAGTAGAGTGAGCTGATATACCCTGGGCACCCAACCATTTTCTCAATTATGGTGTATCAAACTCTTCCCCATTATCAAACACAATCGACTATGGAACTGCAAATTTGGTGATAAGTTTATTCAGAATAAACCATTAAACATTAGAGTGTTTGATATACTTCATTGGCTCAACGTCCACCTACTTGGTGAAGTAATCCACAGCCGCCAACACATACCTCCTTTGACTAGAGACTTGGGATATGGACCAAGAATATTCATGCCCCACTTTGCAAAGGGAATGGGACTGATAATGGGGTTTGATAGATTAGCTGGTTGATGAGGAAAATTCCCATATAGCTTACATCGTTTGAATTTCTTCACATAATTAATTATATCTTGCCTCACTGTAGGCCAATAGTAACTTGTTCGTAGTGCTTTTTCTGCCGATTCTTGTCCACCTATATGATATCCACATAATGCTTCATGAATACCTTCCAATACATCCTTGACCTTTTCTAAAGTGATGCACTTTAACAACAGATGAGTGAATGACTTTTTATACAATTGCCTCTTCCATAACACAAACCATGCATTTCGAACTATGACATATTTAGCTTGTTGTGGATCGGTTGGCAAGGTTCCATGTGTCTTATATGCAATGAACTCATCCATCCTGGAATTTCCTCTGATGATGAAGTTCACATCCTCTAATCCCTCAACGCTTTTTTTTTATCTTTAACTTCCTAAAACACCATTCTGGGGGTGTCTCTTACAGTTGAGCTGGTCAAATTGGGCAGAGCATCAGCCTAAATGTTTACCGATCTAGGAACTTGCATCAACTAAAAAATTTCAAGATTCTTGACTTCCTCTTGCAACATTTGTAAGTATTTACTCATAGCTTCATCTTGGGCTTCATAATCTCCCAAGTATTGACTTACAATTAATTATGAATTGGACATTGCTTCAATCTGCTTTGCCCCAGCAGTTTAACACATTTTTATCCCAGCAATCAAGACTTCATATTCAGCTTCATTGTTTGATGTATGGAATTTGAGTCTCATTTCCTATTCATACAAGTCTTCCACAGGGGATCTACATATAATCCTATTCCGCATCTATTTTGTGTGGATGATCAAACAACATGCAAAATCCAATGGTAAACTGTTGGTTCCTCAAATTGAGGTCTACTCATTTCAACAATGAAATGCAAATGCTTGTCGTTTGATTGCTTTTCTAGGTTCATAATAAATTTCGATTGAGCCTAATCTAATACCCCACTTAAGCATCCTACAAGAAGATCCTTTGTTTAAACATGACTTAAGTGGCTGATCAACATAGACCACTATCTCGTGGGATAGTAGGGTCTCAACAATCTGCTTGCTAGGAACAACACCAATCCAACCTTTTTGATTTGAGCATACTTCAGTTTAGCTTTCTAAAGGATATGGTTGAAAAAATAGACCGGTCGTTGGACTCCATCTCTCTTGACCAACAAAACAACGGAAAGTGCATATTTTAATACAACGAGGTACATATATAAAGTTTCTGTTACATGAGGCTTACCAACATGGGAAGAGAATGGAGGTGATCCTTCAATTTAATGAAGGCTACCTCAACTAATTGAGTACATTCAAACTTGTTGACCTTCTTTTTTATTGCATCAAAAAAGAAATGGCACTTATCTCCTGCTCTTGACATAAATCTTCACAATTCTGTTAGACACCCAATTAGTTTTTGCACTTCAATAATACTCCGAGGAGATGTCATATACAACACGGCCTTAACCTTGTATGGATTAACTTAAATCCGTCTCTCATCCACAAGTAACCCAAGGAATTTGCCCAACGTGACACTAAAGACACACTTTTTGGAGTTCAGCTTCATTTTATACTTTCTCAAAGTGTCAAAAGTCTCCTTTAAATCAGATACATGATCCTTAGACTCCTTGTTTTTAACAATCATGTCATCAATATATGCTTCCATGTTCCTTGCAAATTGTTGTTTGAACACCTCAGTGACTAATCTTTGGAAGGTGGTTAGAGCATTATTCAAACCAAAGTGCATTCTTGTATAGCAATACAATCCTGTTTCCATAACAAAGGCGGTCCTTTCTTGTTTATCCTCCTATACAGGAATTTGTTGGAAACCACAATAAGTATCCATGAAACATAACAAAGCATGTCCGGTCGTAGAATCAACCAATCGATCGATCATGGGCAAAGGAAAACTGTCTTTGGGACAAGCCTTGTTTAAGTTTGTGTAGTCCACACACATCCTCACAGTCCTATAGGTTTAGGCACTAAGACAACATTAGCCACCCAAGCAGGATATTGACATGGACGAATGAATCCTACTTCCAATAACTTCTTCACTTTTTCATCAGCTGCTTTATTACGGACTTCGCCAAGATTTCTTTTCTTTTTCCTAATAGGCTTCATTTCAGGCTTAACATTAAACTTTTTAAGAGCTACCTCGGCATCAATTCCGGGCATTTCTTCTACCTCGAAAGCAAAAACATCTTTATATTGCCTAAGTAAAGTCCTTATCACTGCCCCAACATGTTCGTCAGGTGCCTGTCTAATTTTTACTGTTCTGTCTGGCTTCAATTCCTCTAACACAAAATCTTCATGTTCACCTCAGGTTGAGGTCTAGTTACTTGACTCAAGCTATGAACCACCATTACTTGATCTTTGGGCTCTTCTTCAACTTTTCTTTTCTTACTTGGTTCTCCAATGTCACCTGACCAAGCCTAGGCCTTGAGTGTTGTAACATAACACTACCTTGCAAGCTGCTGATCTCCATGGATTGTTCACACAGTACCATTGTTACACTCATACTTCATGAGCATGAGATGCGTAACAATCACCGCCCTAACATCATTCGGAGTTGGTCTTCCGAGGACCACATTATATGCCTCATGCCTGCAATTCCTTCACCACATGTAATGTGAATGTTGATAAAGGAAAAATCGCCACTCACAATGTTATATTTTTAATTCGGTTTTCTCTAAAGCCAAGCACCAAGAAAAAGATCTATGTCGAATAATTTTATGAATTGATTAAAGCTATGCACCCTCAATTCCTAAAATTATCCTCACCAGAGTCTAAAGCCTATGCACCAACTCTTCAAAGTGTTCGACAATTTCCTCACACTCGAAAATTTTCCTCACCTTCGGTTTTTGTGTTTGTTTTGTAGAAAACAAATAAAACTTAAACAATAATGTTTATTGAACTTACCAATCTTATTCTTACAAGCTATTGTTGAGATTATTTATAGTCATAATCATCAACAAAATCCTAACTAAACTATGCTAAGAATACACGCACAACATTAGGAAAATCGCCCTAATCTAGTGACTCATCGATGACTCACAAGATAAGAATGCCACATCATCACTACATGTCATGCAACTTGCTAAAATATTCTAACAAACTCTATCCAATAAAAAAAATATCCTAACAAACTTATTGTTACCTTGATAATCAAGATAATCAACAAATTACAACCAAATTTACACAATAACAAGATTTACCCAAATCCCCCAAAAATTGTCATAATTGACGCAAGTCCCCCCTCGTCCAATTTAGCGCAATTTTGTGGCTTTTCTTCAAAACTTCAAGAAACCTTTCAAGATTCGATCTTTTAATCAACAAAACTTCAAGAAGTCATTTTCCATGTGTATAAGGCTGTAAATGATGATTTAGACACTCAAAGAATTAAAAGACTCAATGCCTCTGATTCACGCCATCCTCCTGTTGTTCATTCTCCTCTTCCTCAAAGTTTTCATCATCTGCCCAATTTCGAGTAGTATGAACCCTTGAATGAGGACAATCCTTCTGGATATGGCTTTGACCTTCGCACTTGAAACATGTGCGTTGATCAGGGTGTGGAGGCTTAGTAGCAGAGCCTTTATCCTTGATATATGGAGGAGGTTTTGAAGTGGAATTGAAGTTTTGTTTAAATGAAACAATGGCACCTTCTTTCTTGACAAAAGGGTTTCGAAAAAGTACTTGGTTTTTTCGAAAATTGTTTCTCAACCCTATATGCAACCTTGCAAACTTCATCAAAAGTCCAGTAAGGCTATAATTCCACCTTTTCTCTTATTCTTTCATCTAAGCCAGCAACATAACGAGCAACTTAATGATCCTCTTTTTCTTCTAAATCGCAGATGGTGATCAAGTTGCGGAATTCAGATGTATATTCTTTAACTGATTTTTGATCTTGCCTTAAAGTATGCATCTTTATAAAGTCGCCTTGCTCGTAATCCTAAGGAACAAAATGTCTCCTCATCTCCTAATATAATTTCGTCCAAGTAGCTACTTTAGACTTCCCATCCTTCTTTCTTTTCTTATGCATACCTTCAAGCCATAAGCTAGCCAAGCAAGTCAATTTCAATTCTGCAATGTTGTATGATTTTCGATCATCATATTCTTTATATTTGAAAATTTGTTCAATCCTTCTTAGCCAATCCAAGAACTTTTCATGATCTAAACTTCCACTGAATTCAAGAATATCCAGATTAAGATTGCAATCATCATCCTTAGGCCTTTCCTTCTTTCTGCGCCTACTCATAGGTTCTTCATTACTAGAACTTGATGAGTATTGTTTCCTTGGTTTTCGAGCACTCCTTGAGCTTGCTTGCTCATCATCAAAACTAGAATTTGTCTCCCTTTTACTTGCACCCTTGGACTTGCTTGGTGATTTTAGCTTTTCGGAAAAATCTTTGATAGTGGCCTCAAACATAGCCTTTAGTTCTTCAATGTCTTTGCGCAATTCCTCAGTGGTGATCTTAGGAGTATTTACTTCATCAGCTGACATGATTACTTTTGTTTCAACAATGAAATTATACCAATAACCTTGAGGATTAATGTCCTCTCAACAAAAGCACCAAAAGTTGATGTGGATGTTGATAAAAAAAAAATCGCCACTCACAATGTTATATATAGAATTCGGTTTTCTCTAAAGCCAAGCACTAACAAAATCGATCTAAGTCGAATAATTTTATGAATTGGTTAAAGCTATGCACCCTCAATTTCAGAAATTATTGTCACAAGACTCTAAAGCCTAAGCACCAACTCTTCAAAGTGTTCGAAAATTTCCTCACACTCAAAATTTTTCCTCACCTTCGAATTTTGTGTTTGTTTTGTAGAAAACAAATAAAACTTAAATAATAATGTTTATTGAACTTACCAATCTTAATTTTTACATGCTAATGTTGAGATTATTTATAGTCATAATCATCAACAAGATCCTAACTAAACTATGTTAAAAATACACGCACAACATTAGGAAATTCGCCCTAATCTAGTGACTCATCGATGACTCACAAGATAAGAATGCCACATCATCACTGCATGTCATGCAACTTGCTAAAATATCCTAATAAACTCTATCTAATCAAAAAAATATCCTAACAAACTTATTCTTACCTTGCTAATTAAGATAATCCTCAAGTCCTTTCGAAAGCTTCATCTCAGACCTCTATTTAAGCATACTAGAAGCCAAGAAATCTGTACTTCCACTCAACAAAAAAGAGAGGATTATTGGGCTCTACCTCCGATCGAAAATAGCCCAAAAGCCCACTGTTCCACGCAACAATTACAACCAGATTTACACAATAACAAGATTTACCCAAATCCCCCAAAAATCGTCAAAATTGACGCAAGTCCTCCTCGTCCAATTTTGCGCAATTTTGTGGCTTTTCTTCAAAACTTCAAGAAACCTTTCAAGATTCGATCTTTTAATCAAGAAACCTTCAACAAGTCATTTTCCATGTGTACAAGGCTGTAAATGATGATTTAGACACTTCAAGAATTAAAAGACTCAATGCCAAAAAATGACCTATCAAGTGAAGCGGGAAAAACTCATAAGCAAAACCATCTTATTCCCCTAATTCCACCATTCTTTCCTTTGGTTCAATGATCAAGTATTTTCGTGTGTCACCATACACACGCATGATGATGTCTTTGAAGATCCCATAATCCTTGAATCTCCATAAGCCATTATTCCCCCCATACTTGCATCATTTTTAGAAGCCATTATCAAACCTTCGAAGTTATCATCTTATTTCGTATCAACAAGGAACTTGACGAACACGTTTCTAACACAGTCTTTATCTCCCATCCGTATTGGCAAGGTGACAATAACTAATGGATTTATAATTTCACTACCAAGCCCAATGATGTGGTGATGAACGGGCTCAAGCTTTGATGAATCATACTTCAGTTTCCTCAGACAATGGTAATTGATGATATTAGATGAACTTCCAGTGCCGATAAGTACTCTTTTAACCTTCATGTTTGTTGCTTTCAACTCTACTACTAATGGGCCATCATGAGGCATTCAAAACTTGGCCCGATGTATGTCGCTAATGACAACTTCAGGAAACTTAACCTTGCCATTTGCCCTTGTTTTAGGGGATGGTTCTCGAACAATGTTTCTGACGTACTCCATGCTTCCTTTCATGGTAGGTCCACTAGCTGTGAAACCACCCGAGAAGACATATACAACATTCTCCTTGTCGGTATCATAGTCTTGATTAGGCGCTTCATCTTTAGAATCTGACTTTTATTTCACATTCTTGTCGGATGGCTTGATCAAGTGCTGACCAATCTTCCCCTTACAAGCCAAGGCGTCGAGATTTCTTCTCAAGTTGAAGCAATCATTAGTGTGATGCCCCACTTCCTTGTGAAAGTAGCAATACATACTTGATTCTCAATCCTCCTTTGGGCTTCTCAAAAGTGGAGGGTCATCAATATCAACTTTGCAACAGATCTCCTTAAAGATAGAATGGAGTTCCTTAGTCAATTCAAACTTCGGCTTGTCATTCGCCTTTAAATTCCGATTTTGAAAATTTCCTTTGTTTGATGAGCCAGCCATCCATGTGGCATGCTTTTTTTGTTCCTTATTTGTTGAATTGTGGTCATTTTTCTTTTCTTCTTTCTTATCCTTTGGGGTGTAGGCACATAGCTCTTGAGCATGGATGAGGCACTTTGCCTCTTCCAATACACCTTTCAAGGTTTTATAGTTTGTTCATACAAAATCAAACTTAAAGGTTCGATTACATACACCTCTTAAGAAGTTATCAAAAGTAACCCCTTCAGACAGATTAGGTAGCTACAATGATTCAAGATTGAATCCTTGGACATAGATTATTAGTGATTCCTTCTCGCACCGGACTATAATAGCCAGATGCATACTCATCTTATTTTCACATTTGCTTACCATGAAGTAATGAGCAAATATTGTACTCAACTCATGAAACTGTTGATGGATCGATCGGGAAGACTGTTAAACCTTTACTGAGCTATTCCGCTAAGCATTGCCGGGAAATAGTGACACCAAGTTGTCTCATCAAAACGCTGAAAGTACATCTGGTGCTTGTACGTGTCCAAATGTTCTTCACGATCTGTTGTTCCATCTAAAGTCTCAACATTAGGTATTTTGAACTTTACTGAGCATGGTGCCATCCTAATGGCCGTTGAGAAAGGGGTTTTCAAGTCTAAGGACATGGAAACCATCTTAGCCCAAAGGATCCCCACAAGATCCGGGACAACTTGCATCGCTTGGCCAAATAGAGCTCTTCAGGCCTAACTATGTTCTGCCAATACTTAATCATATGTTTTCATCTTGCTTGATCATCTCTATCAATTTTCTTCTACTTTATCTTGTATCTAAAATTCTCTTTATCTTCATACCAATCTGACTCAAGAGTAAAGTTGTAACACCCTTGAATTTCCTAACTTTCTTCTTTAACTTTCTAGAAATATATTATAAATAAAATAGAAAATAACAATAAATATACTTCCTACTAAACTAGGTAAAACCAAAGTATTACCGCCACTATGATAACGGCTACGACTTTTATCAACGTACTATAGCGGAAGTATTTTATTTTAAAACCAAATCAAAATTCAAAGAACTTTCAAACCAAAATTGAAACCAAAATAAATCTGTATTACAACTCAAAACCGTATAACGGCCCTTCAAACCAAATAAACTATAAACTTTGAAAATCCAAATGTCAACAATAACATTAAATAAAAAGCAAGTCCACACGAGCTAACAAAACAACAATGCAAGTGTTGATCACTCAATCCCAGCAAGATTGATTATGCCCACCTGTACCTGTAGCTTTCTCTTTATTCTAGACAACTACTCGCCATCAAAATGGGTCATCGTAGGGCTAAGTCAAAGACAAAGCCATGCACACAAACACACACTATCAGGAAAGCTGGGTACATAAATACTAGAGACTATGCGTAACATGATTAACAATAAAATAAAAGAAAAGATTAAACAACACATACTTCTTGCTATTGTCATCACCACATACCTGTGCATAGACTCAACTCATTAAAATTTATTTATTATATTTAGATCTTTGGATTTCGCATCGAACGGGTTTCCTTTCCTTAACAATCGCCCTAATAGGTATCAGCTTGGGAGCAACTCCAAGAAGGCATTACCTATTGTTCATACTCAAGGTATATACATTCCAAGAGTTGTTACATGATTAACAGGTTTAACAAATGTTATGACTCACACACAATAACACATAGAAGCATGCATAGTGACAAGCAACACCATATTACATATCTTAATTTTAATGTGATTCTAAAATAATTTTTGTGTGTCCTTTATTTAACTAAACCTTCCTTTACCACACATCAACTTTGAGTAGCTAACTATTTGCTCATTTGCTTCGATAAACATGTGACTAAATATTCACTATCAACCTTCTTTTTTATCAAGTAATTAATCAACTAAACTACTTTTCCTTTCTTTATTGACTACTAGTCAAAACTTCCAAAACAATTAACATTCCAACTTTTCATGATGTACTAATAATACTATAAATATAGAATGTCATCTAGATAAACAAAGCATGCCTTCCATAAAATCATGCTAGCATACTTCTCACCCAAATTATATCAAGTCAATCAAGCATCAACTTTTTATGTCTATAACACATAGCATGAAAATCAACAAATCTAGCATGAACCCTATTTACATCATTGCCTTTATAACTTACGTACCTTGTGTTGTAACGGTGATCCGCCACTAATTTTAGAAATCACTCAACTAGAATTCTCCTACATAGGAAAAATCGAAACTAAATTAAAATCCACGTTGGCTAACTCCTACAGCAACTCTAAACTAACTGTTTACATTGGAAACTTGTGCAAAACCTTCCCTATATGGTCTCTATTCAATTCCATAATTTATTTTTATTTTTCATTTGCAAAACACTTACTTTTCGATAATTTTCCAAAAATGGCAGCTTTGTTAAGTTACTTAAAATCTCTTTAAAACCCTTCTAAATTCTATAATTTGACCCTAAAACATTAGCTTCATGTCCTAAGATCGTCCTATAATATTTTGGTCTATTTAAAACAATTGTAACTTATTATTTCATGTGTTACTAGTTTTAATTATTCATGAACACATTTTAATAAAAATTTATAGCAACATAATTTAATTCAAAACTCCACAAAACCCTTTTAAAAATTAACATTTCATTCTCCAAACACTTTTAGAACCTTATACTATCATCATACATATAATCTATGCATTAAAATAATTTTTCATACTCAAAAACATGTTCATAATATTTTTAGTCTTACTTTTCATGATTTTAAAATTTTGACAGCAATAATAAGTAACTTTAAGACCTTTAAAAACAAATCTAAACTTCATAAAATCATCACAATTCAATACTACAACAAGCTATGATCATATGTGGAAGTTTAGAGTAATAAAAATGGTAAAACTAAAAATCTTCCTAACTTTATACACACCAATTTCATGAATAACTTTATAAACATGAATTTTATATTTTAAAACATGATCATAACTTATCAAACATGATTAAAACTATAAAACATGCTTAAACATAATTATAAACATGAATTTATGCAAGATCGAAATTTAAAAGAAAAGAGGAGAAAAGTTTCTTTTGTTTGCCTTTTTTTTATAATGGGGACAGAAAATACCAAAGGGGAGGAGGGTGGCCGGCGGGTGGCAGCCAGTAGACAGAAGGCAGTGGCGAGGGAGGGCCGGCGAGCAAGGTGACAAGCGGTGGTGGTGGTTTTGGCAAAGGGACCGACGACAAAGAAGAGCTCGAGTTTTTTTTATTTTTTCCAGAAACTTCGAACCCTTTTTTCTTTTTTTCTTTTTTTTAAATCTTAAATCACAAATTGCACTTTTAAATCTGAAAATTTTGGTTTTAAGGGGTATTTATTGGCTAAATTAGGTTTTGGTGAAATTACATAAATACCCTTAATGTTTGAAATTACTTTTGTGCCCTTGTTTTAAAACAATTAAGGAAACATTGAAAATTCCAAAATTAGAAACTTGTTAAAATATTTAATAAAATGAAAAGTGAGATGGAGAAAATTATTTTATATTTTATATTTTTATTTTTTATTTATTCAGAGTTCTATTTTTATTTTTGTACAAACTAAAGATGGTCCGTTGGTTAGTTTATCCTAAGATTTAGGCTTAGTTGTTTTTGTTGTTAGTGGAAACTGCAATTCAATCTTAATAGTTGGTTACATTCAATAGTGGTTATTTTTTATATTTAGTCAAAGTTGTTTTGTGAGTTAGTGACTCAGTGGTGTATTAAGTGCATGAACATGGGTTTGTTTGGTTTAGTAAGTTTGTTAAGTAATTTTATAAGTCTATATATAAGCCATGATTTAGATTTAATAATTATTGGCGAAGTGTAGTGTGTATTAATTTCAAAGTTCAATATATCAATATGTGTTTTTTGTATTTAACGCTTCCCCTTTACTACACTTCCTCTCTCCTCCCTATAAACTAACAGATGGAGAAGATGATTATAGAATTTGCAAATAGAAGATCATGATTAAGAACTAATATTTTTGTATTTTATTTGAATCTTTTAAGTTTCAATAATGTTTAAGATCTGATAATTTCTTTTGTATTGTAAGACACTTTTCCATATCTGATTTAGTGTAGTGCATGTATGAATTAGCAATATTTATGAGTACTTTGTATATTTATTAGAATAAACAAGTTAGGCAAGTTGAACGGGTTACGCAGGTTATGACAAGTCTGGTTTAGGTTTGGTAATTTGACCCGTTTATCTAAATGGGTTGTCCCCAGGTCAATGCTTTTGAACCCGTTTAACTTCTTACCCGACCCAAACTTGACCCGACACGACGTGTTTCCCACCTCTAATAACTATCCAAGAAGCAACATTTTCAAACATTCACTTAAATGCATGAAGGAAATAAAATTTATCTTGCATGCCCAAACTTCCTACCCAATCCCACAAGATGCTATGAAAACAATAACACATAATAACATAACTGAATTCCTTGCATACCTGCACATGTAAGTAATTTAAAATATTTTATTTTTGAAAATTACTATCTTTAGAAAATTTTCCATTTTCAATAACCTTCTGAAACAATAAATTCCTTTATACCAAAATAAAACTTAGGGTACCCCAAAATAATAATTTATTTTATTTCGAAAGCTAAGCTGAGGTAACCACTTTGTAACACCCTAGAATTTCCTAACTTTCTCCTTTCACTTTCCAGAAATATATTATGAATAAAATAGAAAAATAATAATGAAAATACTTCCTACTTAACTAGAAAAAACCAAANAAACTAAAGATGGTCCGTTGGTTAGTTTATCCTAAGATTTAGGCTTAGTTGTTTTTGTTGTTAGTGGAAACTGCAATTCAATCTTAATAGTTGGTTACATTCAATAGTGGTTATTTTTTATATTTAGTCAAAGTTGTTTTGTGAGTTAGTGACTCAGTGGTGTATTAAGTGCATGAACATGGGTTTGTTTGGTTTAGTAAGTTTGTTAAGTAATTTTATAAGTCTATATATAAGCCATGATTTAGATTTAATAATTATTGGCGAAGTGTAGTGTGTATTAATTTCAAAGTTCAATATATCAATATGTGTTTTTTGTATTTAACGCTTCCCCTTTACTACACTTCCTCTCTCCTCCCTATAAACTAACAGATGGAGAAGATGATTATAGAATTTGCAAATAGAAGATCATGATTAAGAACTAATATTTTTGTATTTTATTTGAATCTTTTAAGTTTCAATAATGTTTAAGATCTGATAATTTCTTTTGTATTGTAAGACACTTTTCCATATCTGATTTAGTGTAGTGCATGTATGAATTAGCAATATTTATGAGTACTTTGTATATTTATTAGAATAAACAAGTTAGGCAAGTTGAACGGGTTACGCAGGTTATGACAAGTCTGGTTTAGGTTTGGTAATTTGACCCGTTTATCTAAATGGGTTGTCCCCAGGTCAATGCTTTTGAACCCGTTTAACTTCTTACCCGACCCAAACTTGACCCGACACGACGTGTTTCCCACCTCTAATAACTATCCAAGAAGCAACATTTTCAAACATTCACTTAAATGCATGAAGGAAATAAAATTTATCTTGCATGCCCAAACTTCCTACCCAATCCCACAAGATGCTATGAAAACAATAACACATAATAACATAACTGAATTCCTTGCATACCTGCACATGTAAGTAATTTAAAATATTTTATTTTTGAAAATTACTATCTTTAGAAAATTTTCCATTTTCAATAACCTTCTGAAACAATAAATTCCTTTATACCAAAATAAAACTTAGGGTACCCCAAAATAATAATTTATTTTATTTCGAAAGCTAAGCTGAGGTAACCACTTTGTAACACCCTAGAATTTCCTAACTTTCTCCTTTCACTTTCCAGAAATATATTATGAATAAAATAGAAAAATAATAATGAAAATACTTCCTACTTAACTAGAAAAAACCAAAGTTCTTCATGCGCTATTTTCAAGATTCTTCTTCAATCTTCAAGAAATGCTTCAAGATTCAATCTTTTAATCATGAAACCTTCAAGAAACCATTATCCAGGCATTGTATGATGATTATGATGACCAAGACTCAACAAGAAATGAAAGCACCTATGCCTGAAATGAGAAAAACCCTAGCAATTGTAGTAGGAAAAAAACCCATAGGCAAAAACACTATACTCATGTATATGTTTAGACACTGTAACACTACTCAAGTCTTTTGGTGAGGATTTAATTGCATGTGACCATGCACACATAAATTCTTGCCTTGGATGCACCCAATTGCCTTGTGTCACCAATGGCCACCAACTCTCGTAATGTTGTTTACTTGATTGATTCATATCATCCTCCTCTTCTTCAAAATAGTTTGTCCTCAAACCTCAAAGTGGATTATCATGGAACCTTGGCAAGAGCTTGTTTTTCTCATTGTTAGGGAACCTTTCTTTGCACAAATGCAGCCACACAAAGTCACCCTCCTCGTAAACATGTTGAGTCTTGTTCATGTTTTCACATTCTTTTTATGTATCATTCACTTTCTCAATCCTGGCTCTGACCTCTGCATGAAATTTCTTCATATAGTCATCCTTAAACTTTGCGTCAGTGTTCACCAGCTCACCTTTAGGATTACTAAGGAGGTGAATTGGTAGTTTTGGGTTTAGACCATATACCACTTCAAAGGGTGAATGATTTGTAGCATATCTTGGTGATCTGTTGTAAGCAAATTCTGCATGAGCCAACTTCAAATCCCAATCCTTTTGTGTCTTGCTTACCAAACCCCTTAAAAGAACACCTAAAGTACGATTAGTAACTTCTGTCTGGCCATCACTCTATCGATGATATGCTGTACTAAACAACAATTTCTTCCCTATCAGTCTTCAAACTGATTTCCAGAAGTAACTCATAAACTTAGTATCCCTGTCGTTGACTATGGTTTTCGGCACTCCATGTAGCTTCATGATATTCTGAAAGTAAAGATCAGCTACATTCATGGCGTCATTTGTCTTATGGCAAGGAACAAAATGCGCCATCTTTGAGAATCTATCAACCACCACCATGATAAAATCTTTTCCTCTTGCTGTTCTAGGCAACCCCATTATGAAATCCATAGAAACATCCTCCCAAGGTAATTGTTGAACAGGAAATAGAGTGTACAAACCTTGATGAAATGATGCGTTTGCTTTCTAACAAGTAGGACACTGTTAAATAATAGGTTTAACATCTGCAATCATCTTAGGCCAGTAAAAGTGCTCCTTCAACATAGTCAGTGTTTATGTGATCCAAACTGTACTACTAGCCCTCCTACATGAGCTTCTCTCACCAACAACTCTCTGATTGAGCACTTGGGAATACATAAAAGATTTCCGTTCAATAGAAAACCATCATGCAACACATAGGAACCCAAAACCCCCTTCGTCATTTACGCCAAAATAAGGCCAAAATTTTCGTCTATTTCATAGTATTCTATGATAAGATCTAATCTAACCAACTTAAAATTCAAGACACCTATGAGATCATATCTACTTGATAAAGCATCAACCACCACATTCGATTTGCCAGTTATATACTTAGATGAAAAGTAAAAGATTGTAAAAATTCTACCCACTTTGCATGACGAGGATTCAACTTTTGTTGACCATTGATATGCTTCAAAACTTTATGATCTGAGTGTAAAATAAATTGATTGGGCCTGACATAATGACTCCAATGATCCAAAGCTCTAACAATGGCATAAAACTCCTTATCATAACTAGAATAATTCAGTTTCACCCAATTCAACTTCTCAATAAAATAAGCAATTGGCCTCTTATCCTGAACCAAAACTGCTCTAATATCAACACCACTTGCGTCGGTCTCAACCTCAAAAGGCTTATAAAACTCTGGCAATGTTAGCATTTGCGTGTGACACAACAATTTTTTATCAGTTCGAATGCTTCTTGCGCCCCTGGGGTCCACTCAAATTTCCTCTTGTCTTTCTTGATACATTCAGTCACTGGAGCAGCTACAGATGAAAAATTCTTCAAAAACCTCATATAGAATGACGCCAATCCATGAAAACCTCTGAAATCAGTAACACTTTTGGGTACACGCTAAGATTTAATAGCTTCAACCTTAGATGGATCAACAGAATCCCCATCTTTCAAAACTATGTAACCCAAAAACGTCACACTAGGCACTAGAAAGTAACACTTCTCCAGTTTGGCATGTAATTTTTGTTTCCTTAATGTATCAAAGACACTCCTCATATGATTTAGATGATCATTCACACAAGTACTGCAAATCAATATATCATCTAAATAAACCACTACGAACTTTCCTATGAAAGGCTTGAGTACCTCATCCATCAGTCTAATGAAAGTGCTAGGTGCATTGTTAAATCCAAAAGGCATGACTAACCATTTATATACGCCCAATTTTATCTTGAACCCTGTCTTCCACTCGTCACCTTCTTTCATTCTAATCTGATGATAGCCACTTCGCAAATAGATTTTCGAAAACACCTGAGATCTATACAATTCTTCCAACAAATCATCTAGTCTAGGTGTAAGGAACCTGTGTTTGATGGTTATATTGTTTACTGCACGTGAATCAATACACATCCTCCATGTCCCATCCTTTTTAGGCACTATCAATGTTGGTACTGCACATGGACTCATACTTTCCCTAACATAACCCCTTTCCAACAAATTCTCTATCTGCCGTTGAATTCTTTTGTTCCTTCAACATTGCATCTATATGTTGGCTTATTGGGAATTTATGCACCAGGAATCAAATCAATCTGGTGTTCAATACCTCTAATTGGAGGTAATTTAAGAGGCAATTCTGAAGGAAAGACATCTGCAAATTCAGTAAGTAGAGGCGCTACTGCTCGTGGAATTTCGACTGTTTTCTCCTCATTATCCTTAGCCACGAGTACAAAAGCCACGCCACTCTCTTTCACTTTCTTTTCCAAATCCTTTCAACCAATCAACAAGGCACCTTTAGAATTCCCCATACATGATTTAGCTTTAGAAGTCATCACAGGTTTCAATGCATATGGCTTCTCCTTAGCATGTTTGCACACAATGTACAAACTAGTCCTCCCATCAAACTTTACAAATCTATCATACTGCCAAGGCCTCCCTAGTAGTATATGACACGCATCCATAGGACATACATCACAAAGAAATTGATCCTCATAAGTCCCAATCTTAAATGCAACCAATGTCTACTGAGTCACCTTCACATGACTGGTGTTGCTGAGCCAATGAAGTTTATAAAGCTGTGGAAGGGGTTTTATATGCATGTCTAACTTAACAATTAATAGTGTAGACACGACATTAGTGCAGCTTCCTGTATCAATGATGATATCATGTAATCTACCCTGCACATTACATCTGGTTAGAAATATTTTCTCACGTTGGGTTTCAACTGGTGGAATTGGTTGAGATTGAAGTACTCTTCTCAGAACCAAACTTTGTCCCTGGGATTCAAGAATAATTTCTTCCACCTTTTCTTCATGTGTATCATACCGATCATCTTCCCCTATATCCACGTTTTCCTGCTCCTCTTCTTCAAAGTCTGCTTCATCTCCCCAAACTCTAGTGTTGTCACATTAGCATGTGGGCAATCTCTTTGAAAGTGACCTTGACCCTTGCATTTGAAGCAAGTCTTACTATCCATGGGTCTGGAAGAGGAACTCTTATCTTTATAGATGGTCGGTACCCTGGATGTTGTATCAAAATTCAATTTGCTAGGTACCAAATCACGTTTCTAATGAAAGGTTTTGACAAAACTTCTAGATTTTCGAGCATTTTGCTTTTCAACCCTAGATGCAACTTTGCAAACCTCCTCAAACGTCCAATATGGCTGTAATTCAACCTTCTCCTTGATATTTTCATCTAGGCCAGCCAAAAAACGAGCCACTTGTGATCATCCTTTTCCTGCAAATCACAAATCATCGCAAGATTTTCGAACTCCACCATGTATTCTTCCACAGTTTTTCTATTTTGTCTCAAAGAATGCATCTTAATGAAGTTGTCTTGCTTGAGACATTGGGGCACAAAACGCTCATCTCTCTTTTAAGTTCAGTCCAAGAAATAGTTTTAGATTTGACATCCTTTAGGACTGCTGAAATAGCCCGAAAGTAGTTCTCGGTAGGAAGGTAAACTTGGTAGCATTGATTGATTACTTTAGGACTGCTGAAATATCCCGAAAGAGGTATAAGTGACAAGCCTTGCTGATTTGTGTATTTGCAAGATTTATCTTTGTGAATGGTAAACCGTCAGTTAGTCATGCTGCTTTGATCACCATTGTTGAGCAATTCGAAGAAGGGAAGACTCCTATGCCTCTATTAATGGGGTAGCTATTTCTGACCGTTGATCGCCTGAAGAGGGATTCTGAAGCCCCGTTGACCAGTTTTCCTCTACTTCTTTAGGCAAAAAATTAAATGTTTATGATACAAATGCCTTTGAGTTATTAGCACTTGAATTTTTAGCGATTTAATGCTAAATAGTATGGAAAATGTAATAATTATTATTTCATTGCATAACTTATTTTAAATATAGAATAGGTCATAAAACATTTGAAATATTTCACATTCAAAATATTTTCTTGTGCTAATGACGTCAGGTGTTGCTCATGGATCGTGTGTATTTGATGGAGCCTCCTGCAAATATCCCCACATATTCTCTTAGAAACTTATATGGACGAAGCCAGTAGTATAATCATTCTACCATGCACGAATGGCTGCTGACCCTTGCTAACAGGAAGATTAATATTCGTTGGACCATTTCTTGGTGGGAGGTTAGGACCATGGTCTATTCAGATGAAGCTCCCTACGTTCGTGTCGCTGGCTTGACTGCATTGACTTTCTACTGCCCTTTTAGAGTGATGAGGAAATTTAGTATTCAATAGATAAACTCAGATCATGATAGTGTGAAGCCCGAGGAGAAGCCTGTGTTGTTCGGCATTTCGAAGAATTGGGGGAACAGTTGGGTGAAGAGGACAAATATTGTTGTGACTCTACTACTGCAATGCAACAAAAAGGTATCTAAGAATTACTTAATTTGGATGCATGTGAAACCTATGTCTATTCGTTCAGAGGCTCGTAAGGCGGAAAGGAGAGATTATGGATATGCAATGGATAATGTCCAGGAGAAGCCCAAGATCACATCTATTAAGGATAGACCGAGTCCTAAGAAGGTGCACGTATGGAAAAGGCTTGAGAAGCTGGCCCCCTTGAAGATTGATGCTGCTCCTAAAAGGAAGAGATCACAAGAGGAACAAGATGTAAAAGGCAAGGGGAAGGTGAAGGTTGTTGAGGCCCAAAGAAAGAAGCAATGGGTCCCTATGAAGCCTATGAAAGTTGGAGAATCTTCTAAGACTACGGAGGACAAGGAGAGGGAACCTAAACCTAATAGGAAGATTGCTTTGTTGTTTCACAAACTTGTTTCTTTTATGATATGGCCTGCGTGCCATGTTTTATCTTTGTTAATGTAAACATTTATATTGTGTTTGAATAATCATGTTTACAAATAAATCATTTCTTTCATTTCATGGCAAAAGATACAACATTTTAATGATTTTCACTCAAATAATGAATCTTTAGTTTTTTGAACATAAGCATAGGTCATGTTTGTTTCAGCAGGCAATTAAAGTACTGTAGAGGAGAGAGGGGTTTCTCTTTTTAAATAGGCTGAACCCCAGGTCGACGTTGCCTACGTATCCTTGTAGAATTAGGCGAAACGTAGTTCTAGTAACTACATGAGCTTAGTTTAAACATAATATCTTTTCCATTGGTCCAAGTTGGTAGGGTTGTCAAAATTGTCACCATTCATGTCCATTAGTTCAACTGCACCTCCGAGGAGTATCTTCTTCACAATATAGGGCTCAACCCAGTTCGGGCGGAATTTCCCTCGTGGATCCATGACAGTTTTTCGTGATAGTTTGAGAACTAAATCTCCTTCCACGGTTTTTCTTTCTATGACATGTTTCTTGAAATGTCTCTCAATCTTCTTTTGCTAAACTTGTACATGACTTAGGACTTTCAAGCGTATCTCATCCAGGAGGACAAAAGCTTCATACCGGGCCCGCACCCATTCAGCATCAACAAGTTCACTACTTTCCAATACTATTCTTAATGAGGGAATTTTTAGCTCGATAGGTTATACGATATCTATCTCATAGACCATGGAGAAAGGTGTTGCTCCTGTAGAAGTTCTTATGGATGTTCTGTACCACCATAAGGCGAAGGGTAACTTAAGTGGCCAATCCTTGTAGGTTTCAGTCATTTTGGAGAGAATTGCCTTGACATTTTAATTCGCTGCTTCAACTGCTCCATTAGTTTGAGGTCGATACGGAGATGATTTGTGTTGCTAGATTTTATACTTTATGGGAAGTTCCTCGCATTCACCTTGAAAATGAGTTCCATTATCACCGATGATTTCATGCGGGACTCCATATCGTCATATTATGTTGGTTTTAATGAAATGTGCCACATGTTTGGCTTGCAATACATGGTATGAGGCGGCTTCCACCCATATGGTGCAGTAGTCAACCGCCACCAATATGAAATTATGATGTCCATGACCAGGAGGTGTAACTTTTCCAATTATGTCAATTCCCCATGTTGATAATGGCCACTGAGATGATAAAGAGTGAAGCAGTGATGGGGGTATATGTTGTGCATACGCTTACTTCTGAAACTTATCGCAATACCTTACATATTTATTGTATTCGTCCTCCATTGTAGTCCAATAATACCCTTGTTTGATGATCCTTGAAGCCAACATTCCAGCGTTCATGTGAGTTCCACATATGCCTGCATGTGTTTGATCCATAACCTGTTGAGCCGCTTTGTTGTCAATACATTGGAAGTGTTAGCCATTGTAAGGCCT
The DNA here is from genome assembly GCA_016808085.1 of Suaeda aralocaspica. Classification (NCBI taxonomy): domain Eukaryota; kingdom Viridiplantae; phylum Streptophyta; class Magnoliopsida; order Caryophyllales; family Amaranthaceae; genus Suaeda; species Suaeda aralocaspica. The sequence goes on along the minus strand of PYUH01000171.1, from coordinate 1,545,116 downwards.
CTTATATAGATGTCCCCCTTGAATGATGTATTGGGAGGCTAGGAACCTTAGAGCTCGTTGTTCTTTCTTCGATGCATTAATAGCGATTGTTGGTTTCCGCAATAGTTCTGGAAGTCGCCGTACCGAGGCTCCTCATTTGTGAGGTTGTTAAGCTCACTGTCTTCCTCAACAATGCAAACATGACCTAGTTCTTCTCTTCTTTCAACCACCAAGAGCATTTTTGTAAAAGAACTCGGGATGTAGACAATCGATGCCAACTTATCCAATGCATCGGTGAACTGGTTGTCCTCCCTTTTTAAATAAGTGCACTAAATTTATCCAATTTGGGCTTGATAAGGGGCTAAGCGTTCGCTCATAACATTCCATCTTTCGGAGATTTGGTTGACGATTAAAGAGGAATCTCCATAAACCCTTTGCTTTTGGACTTTCAAAACTATAGCAGCCTCGAGCCCTATGATGCAGGCTTCGTATTCTGCAGCGTTGTTGGTCAAATCAAAGTCTAATTTTACTGATACAAGAGTATGTTCCTCTTCAGGTAAAATCAGCAGGACACCGACCCCACACCCTTGTTTATTGGAGGCCACACCAAAGTACAGGAACTAACTTTCTTCTTCAGTCATCATCAATTCTTCATCGGGAAACTCACATTCCACATGTCGAGGTTCATCCAAAGAATCAACCAAGAATTTTGAGACTATACATCATTTTATGGATTTTTTTGACACGAATTTAAGATCAAATTCGGCTAACATGATCATCCAGCTTGATATTTTCCCATTTACTACAGGTTTGTCAAATAGATATCTAAGTGGATCTACTTTGTTGATTATGTGAACGGTGTGAGTTAACAAGTAATGTCTCAATTTCATGGTAGACCACGCCAACGCCAAACATAGTTTTTCGATGTTAGAATACCTTTCTCCATATTGTAAGAATTTTTTGCTCAAGTAGTAAATGGCTTTTTGTTTTCCATAGATTTCTTGTGCTAACATGGCTCCTGCAATGATTTTAGTAACAGTCAAGTAGAGTTTCAAAGGATGTCCCGGAGTTGGTGGTACCAGAACAGGCAGGTTTGTGAGATACTCCTTGATTTTGTCAAAATCTTGTTGGCAGTTATCATCCAGTTCTTTTGGGGTATCCTTCTTTAATTTCCAGAATATAGGCTCACATACCATAGTAAGCTTATGTATTGGAGCCTTCCCTAGAGTCTTCGAATTTCTTTCTCGGACTTTGGTGGTTTTAAAGACATGAAGACCTTGATTTTTATTGGATCGATTTCAATGCCTCTAGGCCTAACCACATGACCTAGAAGCTTCCTGGAAATAACTCCAAAGGCACATTGTTTAGGGTTGAGTCTCATGTTGAGCCTTCGGAGTCTTTCAAAGAATTTTCTCAAGGCAAGGGTATGTTCACTCCTTTTCTTGGTTTTCACTACTAGGTCGGCCACGTATACTTCTACTTCCTTATGTATCATGTCATTAAAAAGTGTAGCTGCAGCACATTTATATGTAGAACCAGCATTCTTTAAACTGAATGACATGACTATGTAGCAATATAATCCCCATGGAGTAGTGAAGGTCGTTTTTTGCATGTCCTTTTCATCCATCTTGATTTGATGAAGCCGACATAACCATCTATGAAGGAGAACAAAGTATGGTTGGTCGTATTATCAACAAGCACATCAATGTGAGGTAGTGAGAAGTCATCTTTTCGACTGGCCTTGTTCACATACATTCTTACTCTTCCATCTTTCTCAAGTACAAGAACAATGTTGGCAACCCAATCAGAATATTGAACTACTTTGATGAACCCGGCCTTTAACTGTTTGATTACCTCTTCTTGGATTTTCAGTTGAACTTCTGTTTCATTCGTCTAAGCTTTTGTTTGACAAGGTTGGCCCCCTGTTGCAGAGGGATAGTGTGCTTAGCTATTTTCGCGTCAATCTCTAGCATATCTTCATAGGACCATGCGAATACATCCTTGAATTATGTTAGTGTTGTTATGAGTTGTTGTTTCTATAGGAACACTGCAAGAGGGGGGGTGAATTGCTGTGTGGAACTTGTATGCGGAATTTAAACTATTTTGAGCGAATTAAAGAGTACGAGTGATATATTTATGAGAAAAACTTCCTTGGCCCTAAGGAAGAAAACTCCACTTCTATTATAGGCCTGTAACAGTTATTACAACCTAAATTCTCTAATTTCCCTCGTCAGTTCCTGTAGGAACTTGATTCTCAATTCTCACTCTTTATCTCTCGCTTCTCTTTCTCTTTTTCTCCACTCTTCTCTAGTTCTCACACTTCTCTTTTTCTCACTAATTACAACTCAATTCTGACTCTAATACATTGAAAAGACCTTTTAAACTGGACTGGAACAACAACATCAAAACATGTACTCGTTAAATACTCAATGTGTTCTCTGATGTTCTTCTCCACTTCTTCTTCTGAATTTCTTGGAGTATTTATAGAATGGTTCTGGCTTGTAATCTTCAGTCTTCAACCACGTTCTCTGCTCGTCCACTACTCCACGATTTCTTCCACTATCCCAAGTATGTAGACCACGAAAATAGGTCTTTTGACTTGACTAATTTAACCGCTTTATTCTTGCCCATGAACCCATGACTTTATTCCTACAATCTAGGACGCTTAACAACTTTTCTTGACTTGTTAAAAACCCTAGATGCCGTTTTTATTCTTCAGCAAAATCAGCCCAATAAATTAACCTAGACCACTTCGTAGGATAGATTCGTAACTTGCTTTTAGGTTTGATGTTCCAATCTGATTTGAGTCTCCAATGTAATTACTAAGTTCCTAGAAGATTATGCTTATAATCTTCTTGGAAATTCTCTTCTCTTTACCAAGACACTTCATGTGGATGTCTTGACTTTGTTCGCCTGTTCCTGTAGGAACAGATCTATTCTCGCAGCTTGTTCCTACATAACTGTGTTACCAAGGAACTTCTTTTCTTTCTTCTGTGTTCCTTTGCAATATTCTGCCTAGGAACTTCTCCATGAACTTGGTTGTTTAGCTTGTTACGTTCCTTCAATATTGCTCCAAGTTCCTTACACTTTGAACCTGTGAAATCTCATAGGAACTCAAAGTATATATTAGTTAAGCTTGTTTGTGTTAGTCATCATCAAAACTTTTCTTTTAATTCATGAGTCAACAATTTCCCCCTTTTTGATGATGACAAACCAAGGCAAACAAGCGTAGAAAAAGATAAACATATAAAGAAACATATTTTGATTTTGGTTTTCTGATTTGAGTTAAATATGCACTAAGCATAAACTATGACTAGGATTATATACAAGTATATACATAGGAACTTTAACTTTGTAGGTTTTTAATAGAGTGTGATAGAGTGAGATGGAATTAGGATTCAGATTTGATTTTATTATGCAATTTATGTTGCCGTTCTCTTCCCCCTTTTGGCATCATCAAAATTTAGAACTATGTTCCCTGAGAAACTGACCATCACAGCACCATTATTTCATATAATGGTAGAGACCCCGCTTTTGAAATTTTAATATGTATCTCAAGCAGCAATCTAGCAATATTAGCCATCAAGATGCATCTAAAGAATCAAGTTTAGAAGTAGGATTGATACGTTCAAAAATATAAAATAAAGCAAGAAAAAAAATTCACTACCCATAACTAATAAGAGTTTTGTTAAAACAAAGAAAAGGGAAACAACGAAAACAAAAGAAAAAGAAAATAAAAAGAAAATCCATAACAAAAGTACAACCACATCGAATACGTTTAAATAAGGAGAGTGCGATGAAGAAGGAATGGGTCATATTGGGCTTAAGAGGCAGGGATGATGCTTAGAGGAACAGGGTCAGCTGAGGTTTCGTCAGGAACTGAGGTAGGGGCTGTGTCCATAGGAACTGAAGTGCTGGGAACTTCGTCTTCTGGTGCATCTTCTTCAACGTGAGTTCCTCCTTCGCCTTCAGCAGCAGCAGTTTCAGCAGGTGTTGATGGAGTTCCTTTCGCACTTTTAAGATCTGCAAGGCATGCCATTACTTCTGCATGCTTCTTGTCGCAAGACAACATAAACGAACTCAAGGCCTGTCTCATCATAAAGACTTGACCTTCAACATCCTGCAATTTCTCCTGCAGTTTCTTGAGGAACTGTTCCAACTGCTCTGTCTTCCCAGGGACTAGAACCTCAATCTCAGTAGTTTTAAACCCCTCAGTATCAAGATCAATTTTAGGTGGCTCACTCTCAGACTTGCTAAGGAGTCTCCTACTCTTCCTCACTTTTGATCTCTCTTCTTCCTCCCTCTTATTTTTCTCTTCTAACTTCAAAATCTCAGTGTACCACTGAGTTTGTCCTTTTAAAACACCCAAATTCAGTCCATTCATAAGAGTAACATGAATGTACTGATCCTTCTTCATTCCAACCTTCCCATATCCCTCTAATGGTACATTAAAGCTGTTGAAAATTTTGGTCAGTAAAGTTCCATAACCAACTTTCAATCCACTTGGAACTGTGTGATCCAAGTGAGATATCATCAAGCTTGGGAAATTTACTTGCACATTGAACAAAAGACAATAAATAACCGCACAATCCAATAAGTTAGCTTCATTCCTCTTCTGTGTTCGTGGGAACACAGTTCTCCTAACAAAATTAAACATTAATTTTCCAAGAGGCGAGAGTGAATTATGATCAATTTTGTTCACTCCCTTCTTCCCTCCTAATTCTGTCAAAATTTCATCTTTATTTACTTTCCCAATCTTCAAATTATATCTCCCTTTAAAGTAATTATCATAACCCTCATTTGGAACCTCAAATAACTTAGCCAAATAATCAGCATCAAACGAAATCTCAACATCATTCACGGAACTGGTGATAGTTCCTTTAGCAAATCCATAGTTTTCACAGAATTCGTGGATTGCTCTAGGATACGTATCATCAATTCCATGTTCACTTAGTAATTTAATCCACCCCTGATTGTCTATAACATCTAATAATTCCACATAACCCACCGAACTACACCAATCTAAGTCTAAAAACAAACCCGGAACATACTTACTTGCTTCAACCTCCGTCGTTTTTCCAGAGTCGTCACCAGCATCAATGTCTTCTTCCTCATCCATTGGTTCGACTTCGTCCCTTTTTCGTTTTCTCTCAGTCATGGAGGAACTAGGTTTGGGTTCAGATTTGTCAGTGGTTTTTTCGGTTGGTCGCTTTTTGGTTGTGGGGGTTTGGATTTCAGTGTCAATGGAAGATGAGTGTTGAGTATCCATGGTTAGGTTTTTGAGTTTTTGGGGGTTATGAAGAGTGAGAAAGTGAAAGTGAAAGGAAGAGAAAGGGTTTTGACGGTTGAGAATGAGATGTGATGTGAATATTGGGTTGATTAGATGGGTATTTAAGGGAAAAGTGGTGCATGTTAGTGGGATAATAAATTTGGTATATTTTGCAAGTTCCTTCTAAATTCATTCCCCCTATTTACGTGTAATTGGTAGCAAAATTTTGTTCATGGAATGTAAAAATTAAAAATAAATATATACATCCTATAGGGTAGGAATATGAAACAATCATAAACAAAAATTAATTTCTGGAAATTAATTTATGAGGAAAAAATAAATTAAGGAAAAAATATTTTACGTGAAAAGAAGGAACGTATCGCATACCATCTAATTAATCATCTTTAGACAAGCAATCATGACACTAAGGATAATATTGATAGACATTTGCGATTTATATTAAAGTTCCTGTGGGAACATGCTTTCGCACAAGATTTGTGATGAGAAGTGCACATAGGAACTGTGTTATAAATAATGACGTACCTGGAGGAACTTCATGGCTTTTGTTGCACTTTTATCAATCCGAGTTCCATCCTCATCTTCTCATATCTTTCTCTATTTAATGGCTTTGTTAAGATGTCTGCAATTTGATTTTCTGTTTGACAAAACTCAAGCTTTATCAAACCTTTTTCTACATTATCCTTTAGAAAATGATGACGAATATGAATGTGTTTAACACGTGAGTGGTGAACTGGATCTTTAGAAATACATATAGCACTAGTATTATCACAAAAAATAGGAATGCAATCATAGATAATACCAAAATCCCTTAGTTGTTGTTTTATCCAAAGCACTTGGGAACAACATGCAGCGGCAGCTACATATTCTGCTTCAGCAGTGGATAAAGCAACTGTGTTTTGCTTCTTGGAACTCCAAGAAACTAAACATGTTCCAAGGAACTGAACCATACCTGATGTGCTTTTTCTATTTACCAAGTCACCTGCGTAATCTGCATCTGCAAATCCTGTTAACTCAAATGTGTCACAGTGAGGATAGTATAAGGATAGGTCATCAGTTCCTTTCAAATATCTCAATATCCTCTTTACAGCAGTTAAGTGTGATTCCTTTGGATTAGCTTGGAACCTAGCACAAACACCAACACTGTAAGCAATATCTGGTCTACTAGCAGTTAGGTACAATAAGGAACCTATCATGCCTCTATATAACTTTTGATCCACACTTGTTCCACTGGGATCCTCATCCAATCTGGAGTTTGTTCCCATAGGAGTATGGTTTGTTTTTGATGTTCCCATGCCATATTTCTTGAGAAGTTCCTTTATGTATTTCTGTTGGTGAATGTAAGTTCCTTTTTCAGTTTGTTTGATTTGCAAGCCGAGAAAGAAATTTAACTCACCCATTAAGCTCATTTCAAATTCCCTGCTCATAAAATTAGCAAATTCTTGACACAAGGATTCGTTAGTAGCACCAAATATTATATCATCAACATAAACCTGAACAATGAGAAAATCAGTTCCTTTGGATTTTATAAACAAAGTTTTATCAACTTTTCCTCTTTTAAGACCATTTTCCAAAAGAAACTTTGACAACCTCTCATACCACGCTCTAGGAGCTTGCTTCAACCCATAAAGAGCCTTATCAAGCTTATAGACATGATTTGGAAATTTAGGATTTTCAAAACCAGGAGGTTGTTCCACAAAAACATCTTCATTAAGAAAACCATTTAAGAAAGCACATTTAACATCCATTTGATATAATTTGAAACCCATAAAAGAAGCAATAGCAATTAGGATTCTAATAGCTTCTAACCTGGCAACTGGAGCAAAAGTTTCTTCAAAATCAATTCCTTCTTGTTGATTGTAACCTTTAACTACTAATCTGGCCTTGTTCCTAATGATAGTGCCGTATTCATCTAGCTTGTTCCTGAACACCCATTTTAGTCCAATTACCTTTTGGTGTTCCGGTTGAGTCACAAGGTGCCACACCTTGTTTCTTTCAAATTGATTCAGCTCATCTTGCATTGCTTGGATCCAATCAACATCCTCAAGTGCTTCTATATGATTGCGAGGTTCCATGATGGACAAGAATGCATTAAAGGCACAGAAGTTCCTTACTTGAGATCTGGTCTGAGTTCCCTTCGTAATATCACCAATAATTAGATCCATTGGATGAGACTTTTGGTGTTTCCAAGGTTTTGGCTGGAAGTCTCTGATGGGAACTACTGTCTCTCCAGTTTCTCTAGGAACTACTTCTGGATCAGTGATGTTTTCTTCATGTTCAATGTTGTGTGGGACTTCATTCACTGTTCCTTCAGGAACTGCCTCGTTCTGTCCTTCAGTGTGGAACTGATCTTCAGGAACTCTTGCTTGTACCTTGTTGGATGTTAAGTTTTCTTCATCTGGATCTCTTCTAACCAGCCCTATTTCAAAGTCCTCATGTTCCTGCAAAATGTTAGTATCTACACTATTTACATTATAGTTAGTTTCATCAAAAATAATATGTACACTTTCCTCGACACTTAATGTTCTCTTGTTGTAAACTCTATAGGCCTTACTATTAGAGGCATACCCTAGGAACACAGCTTCATCACTTCTTTCATCAAATTTCCCTAAGTTCCTTTTATCATTATTATGGACAAAACACTTACACCCAAATGTTCTAAGGTGAGATACATTAGGTTTTCGTCCTCTAAATAATTCATAGGGAGTTTTATTAGTGATGGGTCTAATCATGACTCTATTTATTATATAACATGCTGTATTCACTGCTTCTGCCCAGAAGTTCCTTGGAAGTCCACTTGCTATGAGCATTGTTCTTGCCATGTCTTCTAAGGTTCTGTTTTTCCTTTCCACAACACCATTTTGTTGAGGTGTTCTTGGAGCGGAAAAATTGTGATCCATGCCATGTTCCCTGCAAAACTCATCAAACTTGTAATTTTCAAATTCCTTTCCATGATCGGATCTCAAATGAATAAGTTGACAACCACTAGATTTTTGAACCTTCTTAGCAAAGCATGTAAATTCATCAAATGTTTCATCTTTACTATGAAGGAACATTGTCCATGTATATCTAGAATAATCATCAACTATGACCAAGACATATAGCTTACCACTTCTACTTTGGACTCTCATGGGTCCACACAAATCCATATGGATAAGTTCCAATGGTCTTGTGGTGCTTACAAGCTTTTTACTTTTAAAAGAATTTCGTACATGCTTGCCTCTAGCACATGCATTACAAACTTTGTCACAGAGGAACTTGACATTAGGTAAACCAACAACAAGTTCCTTTGACCTAAGTTTATCAAGCAAGTGAAGACTAGCATGACCCACACGTTTGTGCCAAAGTAGAGGATCATCCTCAATCACACTTAAACAAGAAAATGTGCATTTGGGAACTTTAAGTAAATCAACCACGTAGGTGTTCCCTTTGCGTCTTCCTTCAAGTACAACTTGATTAGTGTGATTGTTGATGATTTGACAATGCTCATTAGTGAAGCAAACAGAATTCCCTTTATCACAGAATTGGGAAATGCTAAGTAAGTTATGTTTAAGACCATCAACAAGAAAAACATTATCAATTGCATGGGAACTTGACTTTCCAACCTTACCTAGGGCAACTATGTTACCCTTCTGATTATCACCGAACGTCACAGTTCCCCCTGAGTAGGCTGCCAGTGAGAGAAACTTGGATTTGTCGCCTGTCATGTGCTTGGAACAACCGCTGTCGAGATACCACATGTTGTTCCCCCTCACTAGCACCTGCAAAACAGATTAGATGTTAGGTGTAGGAACCCAGGTTTCCTTGGGTTCCTCTGTAGACACATCATCATTAAGTTTCTTAATCCATGTTGGTTTTATGTGTCTAGCATTTACATCTAAACTGGAGTTCCTTATGGAACACTGGTTTTTTAGATGACCCGTGTTCCCACAGAACATACACACCTTGCTACTTGGAAGTTCCACATATTTATTCCGTTTTCCCATTTTCCTTGTATAATTAAAACCGAGACCTTCAGTCCTTTTAGTTTGGGCATTCAATATCCATGTTGGAACTTTGTGTTGACTATCATTTTTGGTTTTTAAATTAGTGAGTTCCTTTTTGACACTATCAAGTTCCTTCGAAAGTTCCTTGATGACTGAATCTTTTTGCGTTCCTTCAGTGAAACTCTCATTTAGTTTAGTCAACTTGTAGCAATTTAGTTCCATAGTGATTTGACTAAGTTCCTTTTGAAAATTTTCAACTTTTGCCTTTAACTTCGCATTTTCATCTAATAAGTCGAAAAATCTTTTCTCAGTTTCAGTTCTATTTAGCCTTAGCCATTCACTATGTTCCTTACGAGTTTGAAGAGCTTTTTCACATTCAGTTTTTACTCGTAATACATTAGTCCAGTTTTTGTGAAATTTTATCACTAGGTCTACTAGTTCATGTTTAGAGAAAGCATCAAGAAGATCAGAATTTGGATATACCTTATTATCGGGTTCCTTGTGGAACTCGTTCCTATCAGTTCTGGCCATCAAGCATATGTTGGCAACTTCTTCATCAGGTTGTTCCTCTTCATCTTCTTCGCTCTCAGAATCTCCCCAGGCTGCTACCATTGCTTTCCTTACATCATTCTTGGAATAAGAAGGTTTGTAGAATTTTTCTTTGACTTGTTCCTTCTTTTCCCTGACATATTCATTGCCCTTGGACTTCCCCTTTTCAGTATCCCATAAGGGACAGTCTTTGATGAAGTGATCTGAGGATCCACACTTATGGCACACGAATTCCCTTTTGTTACTAGTGAATTTTCTGCCCGTGTTCCTATAGGAACTTCGATTCTTGTTGAGAGCCCTTTTGAATCTTCTGACCAGCAACGCAGCCTCATCATCTTCTTCTTCTGATTCGTCACTTTCAGCTTTCAAGGCCAGCCCTTTGCTTCTGGAACTTTCTCCAGTTCCTCCAAGATGCAATTCATGGGTCAGTAAGGAACCAGCAAGTTGTTCAATGTTGTACTTCGTGAAATCCTTTGTTTCCATGAGTGCAGTGACCTTGGCTCTCCATCTTTCATCTTGTGGTAGACTCCTCAGTACTTTCCTAACCTGCTCATCAGTGGGTATATCTTTTCCAAGAGAAGAAAGCTCATTGGTGATGTTAGTAAAACGAGTAAGCATATCTTGTACTGACTCTCTAGGTAACATTTCAAAACGTTCATATTTAGACATTAACAAATCAATTTTAGATCGTTTTACTTCATTAGTTCCTTCATGAGTTACTTGCAATAAATCCCATATTTGTTTAGCGGTTTTGCACCCCATGACACGGTTGTGTTCATGCGGTCCAATACCACAATGTAACAATTTAATAGCACGTGCATTAATTTCCATTTTCTCAAAATCTTCTTTTTCATATTCAGAAATTAACTTAGGAACTGCTTCATTATTAGCGTTAGTTTTTGTTACCTCATAGTCACCTACTTCAATCACTCGCCAAACCTGGTAATTTTCAGCCTTGATGAAAATCTCCATTCGATTCTTCCAATAAGTATAAAACTTTCCATCAAACATGGGTGGTCTTTGAGTTGAGTAACCTTCCTCCAACTTCTCGTGAGTGTTCATCTTCAGGATCCCTCTTCAAGGTTGCTTGAATTTCCCGAGTTCCTGCTCTGATACCAACTGTTGTTTCTATAGGAACACTGCAAGAGGGGGGGTGAATTGCTGTGTGGAACTTGTATGCGGAATTTAAACAAATTTAAACGAATTAAAGAGTACGAGTGATATATTTATGAGAAAAACTTCCTTGGCCCTAAGGAAGAAAACTCCACTTCTATTATAGGCCTGTAACAGCTATTACAACCTAAATTCTCTAATTTCCCTCGTCAGTTCCTGTAGGAACTTGATTCTCAATTCTCACTCTTTATCTCTCGCTTCTCTTTCTCTTTTTCTCCACTCTTCTCTAGTTCTCACACTTCTCCTTTTCTCACTAATTACAACTCAATTCTGACTCTAATACATTGAAAAGACCTTTTAAACTGGACTGGAACAACAACATCAAAACATGTACTCGTTAAATACTCAATGTGTTCTCTGATGTTCTTCTTCACTTCTTCTTCTGAATTTCTTGGAGTATTTATAGAATGGTTCTGGCTTGTAATCTTCAGTCTTCAACCACGTTCTTTGCTCATCCACAACTCCATGATTTCTTCCACTATCCCAAGTATGTAGACCAGGAGAATAGGCCTTTTGACTTGACTAATTTAACCGCTTTATTCTTGCCCATGAACCCATGACTTTATTCCTACAATCTAGGACGCTTAACAACTTTTCTTGACTTGTTAAAAACCCTAGATGCCGTTTTTATTCTTCAGCAAAATCAGCCCAATAAATTAACCTAGACCACTTCGTAGGATAGATTCGTAACTTGCTTTTAGGTTTGATGTTCCAATCTGATTTGAGTCTCCAATGTAATTACTAAGTTCCTAGAAGATTATGCTTATAATCTTCTTGGAAATTCTCTTCTCTTTACCAAGACACTTCATGTGGATGTCTTGACTTTGTTCGCCTGTTCCTGTAGGAACAGATCTATTCTCGCAGCTTGTTCCTACATAACTGTGTTACTAAGGAACTTCTTTTCTTTCTTCTGTGTTCCTTTGCAATATTCTGCCTAGGAACTTCTCCATGAACTTGGTTGTTTAGCTTATTACGTTCCTTCAATATTGCTCCAAGTTCCTTACACTTTGAACCTGTGAAATCTCATAGGAACTCAAAGTATATATTAGTTAAGCTTGTTTGTGTTAGTCATCATCAAAACTTTTCTTTCAATTCATGAGTCAACATGAGTTATGTCCTTTCTCGAGAATTAAGTGTGAGACCACTTTGTAATTCCCTTGGAGTATCATTGTTGGAGATGTTGATCTTTTCAATTTCATCAACTATTGGAGTTTTGCTTTCATGTTCCTCTACAACCTTTATTATTTCATCATCATTTTGATTTTCAGTTTGTGAAACAAACCAATCATGTGATGTGGAGAGGGAATAAGAAGACAAGGAGTAAGCAAAAGAAGTTATATTATCCAACTCATTAAGTAGGACATCAAAACCAGCCTTAGTGGTGGAATCTAAAGGAGGGACAGACTCCTTGACAAGCTTATTAGTAGCTACGGAGTTATTAGGACCAGACATCTTAATAGCACTAGAGTCAGGTTAAGATTCAGACTCATTGAACATTGGACCCTCGCCAGTGGTGAAGTCCATGATCTTCCCTTCTGGTGTAGTAATCTTGACAGTCTGTGCCATCCTCTAACCACTTGACTTGCTGAAGTGATGAGATCAGTTGGATCAAAAGAGTTGGCATTCATAGCCATGAGCACCTCTTGTTCGGTTGATGGAGCACATTCTAACCTAATGAGCAATCCAAGTCCTTGTGCATAAAGATCATCCAGTCCGGATTTTACTTTAGTAGTTACGGTGGTCCTATCTTCAAAGTCAATAGTGGCAGTGGAGAATCCCCACAAGTCTTCATCATGGTCATCGTGTTCGATGTTTATGATAGGTTGATCGATATCCTAGATCTTCATTGGAGATGCATCAATAGTAATCACCACCCCTTCAAGCATAAACATGATCTTTTGATCAAGAGTGGAGGAATCACCCCTAGTTCATGGAGCCAAGGTCTTCCTAGGAGAAGATTGAAGCTAGTCTGAATATCCATGACATCGAACTTAACATTCTTCTTGACGGGTCCTGTGAACAAGTTGAGCCTAACCCTCATATTGTCCCTTCTTGTGTTATCGTAGGCTCGAATGGCTTGATTACTAGCATGGAATTCTTCCTTCAAAATCTGGAGAATTCGAGCGGTTCTTAAAGGGCATACGTTGATAGCCGAGCCATGATCAATCAACGCCATAGGTACGTTGAGTTGCCTACTTATGACGGTGATGTAGAGAGCTTTGTTATGGCTCGTTCCTTTGGTTGGATGGTCTGCATCGAAAAAGGTGATGGCCGGCTTGTGATGCTCAAGGATAATAAGGTTGACCAAGCCGTCTGGAGTAGTTTCATCGGCTACATTTAAGTAAGAAAGGCCCTTGAGTAGAGCTTGTCTATGCTTTTCCGAGGATACTAGTAGTTGCCGCACATTGACATAAGCCTTGGTTCTCTTGAGTTGCTCAATGACCACGTTTTCCTCTTGAGGTTGACGAGGTGCTGGAGTAGCTTGAGTGTTATTTTGATTTTGTGTGGTGTTAAGGCGTCTTATTCGAATAAGGACTTGAACCTTAATGTCTTTAAGAGGTGACAAAGGCCTTAGAACCTCGCTGATATCGTCGTCTTCTTCGATGAGAGTGTGGTAAGTAGGTTGTACTCCATTTCCGGCATAGACATCTTCATCATCACTACCCCATATTCCATTTATTTCTTGGAGATATGGAAAGTTATTAGTTGTGGGGTAAGTTGTCCCACAGGAGTAATCAAGTCAATTTGGTCAAAAGATAGTTCATCTTTCTCGACCGCATTAAAGTAAAGAGCCATGTTGTCAGCGAACTCACGGCATAGTCGTTAGATGTTTCCTATTCTCGTTGATGAAACCCTTCCAGGGATTCTGTAGGTGGGTGACTATTGAGGAATAGCGGGAACCAAGGGAAGAGGTTCCTCGATGAGCCAACAGTATTTGATACATCTTTCCCAACTTATCTGGTTGTGCACCATTTCTTTGATGTTCTTGTTCCAATATCTATTGACCATTAAGTTCATGCCTAGACCTTTGAAATCAAGTCTTTCCCAAATTTCCTCCATAAGTTCTACGGGGAGTTCGATGAAGGGAGTTGGTAAGTCAATGCTTTTGGGTTAATTAAAATGCCATTTAAATAACCAAAAATAACATTTTGGGTTCTTAATCAGCTCACTTGATCCTGTTTTCATTCTTTCGATTTGAACCCTTTTCGAACAGTCGCATGTATATTGATCATTGGAGTGAGGAAAGTCGTTGGAAGTCTTCTCTCCTTCTTCAAATATTTTGTAAGCGGCACCATCTTATTCTAAGTCATTCAGGGGGACAGTTCGTCCTACGAAAGTGATAAGAGTAATCAGATCGAAGTAGAAGTTCTCTTCCTCTATCATCAAGATTGCAACAGGGTTGATTTGAATGTTTAGCTTCTTTCCTTCGGGTGGAATGAGGAGCCTTCTGATGCAAGTGCGAGCAACAGTGATATTGATAATATTAATGATATCAGTGCAATTGATAATATTAACGATATCACGTACTGCAATCAACTTCGAAGGTGGTAATATCGATAGCAAGGGTGCAACCATAGGTGAAATAATGGCATATGGTGATATAAGCTATATGGGTGCATCAAGGGTAGGGATTTGTGTGTGCAGGGTCACATATCACTAATGTGGCACGCAAGTCAAGAAATGATGGTGGATATTGGCGAACAAAATAGTTTTTGCCTATGAACTTTTTCCCATTGCATTTGTTAGTGTTTTTCTCATTTCAGGTTTTGAGTCTTTTATTTCTTAGTGAGTCTTGATCATCATAATTATGGTACAATACATGGAGGACAGATTCTTGAAGGTTTCTCGATTAAAAGATTGGATCTTGAAGCATTACTTGAAGTTCTTGAAGAAATCTTGGAAATTGCGCAAAAAATAGCAAGGCATTTCTTGGCGTGTTTTTGACGATTTTTCCAAGTTCTTGGGCAGCAAGTATTTTTGTGATTTTTAGCTTAAAATCTGATGATCATCTTGTTAATTAAATATTTATATAACTTGTTAGGATATTTTCTTGATTAGTTAGTTTGTTAGAGTTTGTTAGGCAAGATATGATCAAGATGCAATGATGAGGTGGCATACTTATCTTATTGTGTGTTGGTGTTGTGAGGGCCAAATTTCCCTAGTTTTGTGCGTGTATTTTAGTTGTTTTTATCTAGGATTTTGTTGATGATTATACTTATAAATAATCTCAACATTAGTTTGTAAATTAATTAAGTTTGAATTGAATAAAACTTTGCTTGTTTTCCTGAAAACAGAATTCCGAAAATAATTAAGGGTTGGTGGAATTTTCCTATATACTCTTGTGTAGATTAAATAGTAGCTTTGACGGTGCGTAGGCTTTAATCAAAGGACTAATTGATCAACCTAAAATTAAGAATTTTGGTGACTTGGCCTTTAGAGATTCGAAATTTTAGTACTATCCCTTTGTGAGTTTTTGTTCATACGAAAATTCACATCACCTTCCATCTTCAACCATGTCCTGTAAGAGATTTTTGAGGGTCCAACATTCTTCGGTAGGGTGACCTCAACCATGGTGGTAGTTGCAATATTTGTCGGCATCCCACCGTAGTGACCTCGTTTTAGGAGTGGGGTCCTAAGTGGGCCCTACCGGACATATCTTGCGTTTTGATCGGAGTCTCTCAAACGCTTGAGTATAGGTCATACCAAAGGGAGTGTAGTCACGTCGGCAGCGAAAAGGAGCTCTAGTTTCTTCGACGGCATTGATATTGTTGGAAGTGGATGCTCCTTTTGGTTGATTATTCCTTAGATTGCTAGTCCATTTGCCCTTTGCACTTTTCTTGTTGATGTCGTCTTCAATCTCAATTCCAATGTGGTAGACCTTTTCAAAGATGTCAAGGCCTAAGTACTGGAGAGGATATTTGTACCTTTGGAGCAAGTTAGTAATGAGGATCTTGACTTGCTCCTTTTCGGGCGGCTTAGTTACCATTTGTGCCACGACTTCCCTCCAACAAGAGAGGTAGGAGGTGAAACCTTATTTTTCTCCTTGTTTGTGAATTTCAAGCTCCCTTTGAGAGGTGGTACTTGAATATTTCATTTATAGCGATTCATGAATGCATGTGCTATATCCTCCCTAGTTGAGGTGTGCTTGTAAGGAAGTGAGAAGAACCACTTTTGACACACGGGCTCGAGAGTCATAGGGAAGATCCTTGGTTAAAGTCTTGGATTGATCTTCTTCACATCCATGTAGAACTTGAAGCCTCTTAAAAAATATTTCAGATTGTCGGTAGCTTTGGATTTTGGAAGTTCAGCAATGGTGAACTTTTTCGGCAAGGTGTCGATCAAGGTTGGATCGAGATTAGGAGGATCAAAATAAGAGTCTTGGATGGTGACCCTCCTACCCACTTTCTCCATGTCTTGTATAGTGTGCCTATTCTTGAGATCGTTCATAACAACTTTCATTTCTCCCAATGCTTGTATTACTTGGGCTAAGGAGAGAGCCATCTCGTGCATTGTGTTTGTGGAATCTTGATCATCCATCGTTTGAATCGGATTGTCTTGTCTTTGCATGAATTTAAAAAGCGATATCTTTTTCAACTAACCTCGTGCCTTGCTCCCTAGTCTAAAGAGGAATCGTTGACGTGGTTCGTGCACGACCTTTCCTTTGATGTTTAGATTTTAGAATTTTTCTCTTGTCTCAATGACTTGACTCTTAAGACATATGATAGGCCTATCATGGTTGCTTCCTAGTTTTGTATAAATGTATGATGCATAGTATTTTATTTCCCCTTTGCTTCTGTTTTTTTATTTGATTATTGAGTTGATTAAATACTTTTTACAAAATGAATGTCATGCAACCTATAGGGGGCTATATGAGCCAGATTTCCGCAAACAACATATATACAAGCATAGAACATGTTATCATATAGCACGTCGCACATAATAACACACCTATGCATGAGGTCAAGTCCGATAACATTAGCCAATGTTCTTAGAGGAAACTAGAAGCTAAGTAAGGCTTCAAGGTGTCCAAGAAGGTACCATGACTAGGGTGTGTCCAACTATCCACACCACAATTTAGTGGTGATTCAAGTGGGACATCCATTATAAATCATATAAGTCATATGATTTACGCGTCATGGTTAGGATGGACATCAATTAAAGAATGGCCTTAGGTAGGTCACCTAACCATCCTTAACATCGGTCCCCCAGGGGTGTCTTAAGTATATAACATACTTTGAGAGACGTGTATCCTAAAGTAAGACCCTCTCGTGGGAATTGCATGCATTATGCCTAGCAAATAAAATTCGATATTATAACTATGAAATTACAAGACTTTTCGAATTTCTTCCACACTCCTTCAAAAAAAAATATCCCTAGTGAAGTCGTCAAACTGTGGACCCGGGGCTTTGGGGGCCGACATGCCCTAATTACGGACATCGAATGTCGTTTTGTTTGTTTGCATAGTGTGAGTATCCTTGGCTTAGGGAGTGAGTCTAGAATCTCAAAACCCAAGTAGAGAAGACACCACCGTCCTCCTTTCAGGAGCTAATGGAACCCCATTAGGTCATAACCCAAGAGAAAAAATGTTAGCCATGGATAATAAGGACTCATATCTCTAGATTCGGGAACGAGGGTAAGGACAACAATAGGTCATAGTGTCTTCCTGCGTATAGCGGCCTCTACCTGTTCTCATGTGTAATTTTGCAATCATAATATCGAATTATAGAATTCATATTTCCGATTAAGACCTACAAACACTTATGGAAATAAGGCTAGGTGGATTTTAGTTAATGCACATATAATTTCAGGTTTATCATGCATGGGTGATCGCTTCAGGATTAAGTTGATTTTAATCTTTGAGCTAGTTGAAACATGCTTTTAGGTATTTTGAGCTAAACATGAATTATTGGTGATTTGAAAGCATTAAACATTTGGCATGGATCACATAAAACCTAAAGCAAAGTTTCTACTTAAGATGGATTTTAATTTTGAAGTCAAATCATCAATTAGTCAAGATCACATGAATTTAATTTTAACATGTCGATTATCTAATAAAACATAAAAAAACATATAATCATGCAAAGTAACTCTTTTGAAGAACTAAATATGACGATTTCGATGTTATTGGCCTCATGTGAATTAGCTTTCGTGCAATTCATCGACGGCCCTTAAGAACCAAGATCTTGAAGAACCTTAATTAAGTAATAACAGTAATAATATTAATAATAAGTGTGTTTTGGAATGCACGGTTTATGAAGTAGGAAACGAAAAATGAGAGGTGTTTAGAAAGAGAAAAACACGAAGTAGAGAGAGAGTGTGTGGGACAAGAAGTGAATGAGAATATATCAATGTTATGAATGAAAGTCGAACGAGGGGGGTATTTATATTGTTGGAAGTGACGTAAGCAAGCGCTAGGGCGCTAGAGGAGTGTTAGAACGTACAGCTGCGAGCGCCAGGACGCACCACCGGAGCCGGGACGCTCAAAGTGAGCATTGGGGCGTAGGCAATTTGGGCGCCTAGGCATCTAAGCGCTTCCCCTGCGTTGTAGGCTTTTTCCCTAATTTCCAATTTACACGTAGAGGATCTCCGACGCTTTCTTATTTCTCATATTTACTTTCATAAACAGAAATATTTCGATATGTTATGAAAGTATATGATATTCACTTCCACAGAACTATTTATACACTTCCATAACTGAGAGTTGCCATAACCCGAACAAACCTTTCTAGGAGGTTCGTTGAATCCGGTCACATTCATATGCTTAAATTAATTTATTTTATTTTTGAAAATGAAATTTAAAAGATGATGTGAAAATAAAATGGAAATGAAATGAAAAAATTATAAAACTATTATAAGGGTATTTCAACTGTTATAACTCATCATCGGTTAACCCCTTTCGACAAAGGTTTTTTTGTATTCAATTCCACCACTGTCGGCAAGGTAAAGCAGAATTTCCCAAAGGTCAGTTTTTGTTTTGGGCAGCATTTCCACTACCTTCATATTCAATTTTAGTAGATATTAAATTTTTAGGTCAGTTTTTCACTAGTCATGGTTATTGTTTTGTTACTGGTTGTGTTTCGTTTAATTAATCGAATCTGTTTTGTTTAATTAGCCATGGTTATTGTCCTGTTGTTATGTTTCATTTTGTTCATTTAAACTGTTTTGTTTTGTTTTGTTTTCTGCTTATTTAGTGTTTATAAAATTTAGTGTTTTTATTTATACGGATTACCAAAAATAGTATATAATACTGTTCTGTAACAAAGAATGTCATTGGGTGGTTTCTAGTTGTTATTGATTAATATTTATTTGAGTTTTCTAATGAAACAAAAGATTGAAGTTCTTATGCGTGAGCTTTTGTGTACAATTTTGCGTGTAAAGTATTTGAATTGGAGATGGATTGAACATACTATTTTATCAAAAATAAGGGTGGTAGAAGGTTTTTTTTTTTGAAAAAATAATGGGCCAAATCCCTTTCATATTTAATTCCACCACTGTCGTCATGGTTGAAGGCAAGGCTGAATTTTCCAAAGGTCAGATTTTCATTTGGGGCATTATTTCCACTACCTTCGTATTCAATTTAGGTAGATCTTAAATTTTAAGGTCAGTTTTTCATTAGTCATGGTTATTGTTCCGTTACTTGTTGTGTTTCATTTAATGAATTAAAACGGTTTTGTTTGATTAGCCATGGTTATTACTTTGTTGTTGTGTTTCATTTAATGAATTGAAACTGTTTTGTTTTGTTTTCGACTTATTTAGTGTTTAGAAAATTTAGTGTTTTTATTTATACCGATTACCAATAATAGTATATATATTACTGTTCTATAACAAACAATCACATTGAGTGGTTTTTAGTTATTATTAATAAGTATTAATTTGAGGTTGCTAATGAATCAAAAGATTGAAGTTCTTATGCTTGAGCTTTTGTGTTTAATTTTGGGTATAAACTATTTGAATTGGAGATGGATTGAACATACTATTTTGTCAAAAATAAGGTTACTAGAAGCCTTTTTGTGAAAAAATAATGGGCCAAATCCCCTTCGTATTCAATTCCACCACTATCGTCAAGGTTGAAGGCAAGGCCGAATTTTGGAAAGGTCAGGTTTTCATTTAGGGCATTATTTCCACAACCTTCGTGTTCAAGTTAGTTGATCTTAAATTTTTAGGTCAGTTTTTCATTAGGCATGGTTATTGTTCAGTTACTGGTTGTGTTTCATTTAGTGAATTGAAACTGTTTTGTTTGATTAGCCATGGTTATTGTTCTGTTGTTGTGTTTCATTTAATGAATTGAAACTGTTTTGTTTTGTTATGTTTTCTACTTATTTAGTGTTTTTAAAATTTAGTGAATTTATTTATACGGATTACCAATAATAGTATATATTACTGTTCTGTAACAAACAATCTCATTGAGGGGTTTTTTGTTGTTATTGATACATATTTATTTGAGGTTGCTAATGAATCAAAAGATTGAAGTTCTTGTGCTTGAGCTTTTGTGTTCGTTTTTGGGTATAAAGTTTTTCAATTGGAGATGGATTGAACATACTATTTTGTCCAGAATAAGGGTGCTAGAAGCCTTTTTTTGAAAAAATATTGGGCCAACACTAGTACATAAAACACATTTGCTGCGGTTCTTTTTTATTTTTCAAGAACCGCAGCAAATAACCATTTTTGTTACAATTATATAGAAGTATTTGTTGCGGTTATACATGTTGTTAGACCGCAGCAAATAACCCAATCAAAATCATAAGCGGCCCATGAGTTCCCGAATAACCGACCCATATTTAAGCCCCCTTAACCCTAAAACATCTCCTATTTCTCACTCTTTCACCGTCTCTCCTCTCTGTCACTCTTTCACTGTCTCTGCTCCACCAAACCAAAAATCATCTCTCACTCTCACTATTTCGCCCCCTCTTTGTCACTCTCTCAATTGTACTCTCTTCTTCGTTTTTCTGTCTTTGTTGTTTCCTTTTATTTGCATTTTTTAATAACGATTTTTTTTATTTGTTTGATGCGATATTGAGGTGAATTTCGGGCAATTTTGAGAGGAATTTTAGGCATTTTGGTTAAATTTTTGGCCATTTTTGGGAAATTTATGCAATTTTGATTGAAGATCAATCGTTTGAGGTGACTTAATCGAAAAACCCTGATTCTGTGATGATTTTTTTGACTGAATTTTAGGCGATTTTTTTTAAGATCAATCTTTTTATTTTTCGTTATCTTCGGTTGATTTAATGTTGGTTTTTTTTTTTATCTACTCTAAATTCGCATGTTTTGTGTTTCATTGATTTTGATTGCGATTCTTATTGTTATTTATTGTTATTTTTATTCTGATCTTGATTTATTTTTTATATTTGTTTGTTGGGTTTTTTGAGGCGATTTTTGGGGCGATTTTAGGACTTTTTTGTGCGCTTTTGTTGGCTCAATTGAGGTTGGGGGTTTGTATGTTTTGTTTGAACTTAGTGGGTGAGCGAGTAACTTATGGCTCACTTGGTGAGTATGCGAGTGTTTGTGTGTGTGTGTGTGTGTGTTGGAGAGGAGGAGTGAGTGTGTGAGCGAGTGACTAACTGAATGTGAGAGAGTGAATATGTGAGGGTAAGTGGGTGTTTGTTTGGCTGGCTATGTCAGCAAGTCAGTGTGAGTGATTAAGTGTGTAAGTCAGTGAGGGACCGAGTGTGTGTGAGTGAGTGAGTAAATGTGTGACTGTTTGTCCGGCTGGCTGTGTAAGTGAGTGGCTGTGAGTGTGACTGATAAGATTAAGTGTGTAAGTGTATGAGTGATTGAGTGTGTATGAGCGAGTGAGTGAATGTGTGAAGGTGAGTCACTAAGTTTGTTTAGTTTCCTGTGTGAGCGTGTGGCTGTGAGTGTTTTAGCGAGTGAGGGACTGAATGTGTGTGTGTTTGTGTGTGACAGTGAGTGAGTGTAGCTGAGTGACTAGCTGAGTGAATGAGTGAATGCGGCTAAGTGTGTGTGACTGAGTGATTGTGTGCTGGTTGTTTAGATTTTGTTGCGATGGTTGTTTTTGTTATAAGTCAATGACTTGTTGAGTTTCTTAGTCAGTGAGTGAGTGAGTTTTAGAGTGTGTGAGTCAGTGAGTGAGGGAGTTTTAGACTGTGCAAGTCAGTTAGTGAGTGAGTTTTAGAGTGTGTGAGTCAGTGAGTGAGGGAGTTTTAGACTATGCAAGTCAGTGAGTGAGTGTCTGACTGAGGGACTGTGTGTGAGAGAGTATGTGAGTGAGTTTGATTGATTTTGTGTGTATTTGATTGAGTGAGTTTATTAATATGCGTGTGAGAGTTTGAGTGACTCAACTCTAACAAATTTCCTTCTTCTTCTCTAATAAATTTTGTGGAACTTTTTTGGTTTTTTGAATGTATTCTCTAACCATTCTTTATTGTTTAAATTTCAGTAGTGATTGAGTGTCTATCAAAATCTCCATTCTTTGTCTCAAAATTTCAGATCCAAAACACTATTGCAACTTTCATGAGAAACAACAGATATTATTTCTTCGAAAACGCTGTGATACCGTCTTAGTAAAGGTATTTTCGATTCTCCAAATTGATTTTAGGTCTTTTCGATTTTCTAGGGTTTAATATATTTCGTCGCTTCGTGTTTTGCTGTTGATTGTTGTTATTTTAATTCGATTATGTTTTTATTTTTAATATTGTTTTTTTGAATCTTTTATATTGCTTCATCTCTTACTCTGATCTCTCTTTCATCCTTTTACTATTTGATTTTGAATTATTTTTTGTGGCTTTCCAATGAATCGAGCTATTGTTTAGTTGTTCTTTTTATCAATATTGTTGTTTAGTTGTTTTTTGTGGTTCAGGGTTTGTTTGAGGGCTTTCAAGTTAGTTGTTGTTGATTGTTTTATAGGAAATGGGAGCATAGGTCATTAGGTTTCAATTTATAAGCAAATTCCCCCCCCCCCTTCCCCCCTTGTCAATCTGATCCTTTTATAGCATAATATATAATGTATGTTATAATGTAAGGTGACTAAAACAACAAGATTTTACCATTGCTTTGTTCAAACCTTGATGCAGTCAAAGGGTTCACTTAAAGAGCATAAAACATCAAACATTTCTTAGGAGTAATATCTGAGGCAAACACTTTTTTGTGCAGGTTTCCAACAAGGACTTAGGTCAATAACTTTTTTTGTTTTTGGTTTTCAATTGTAGAGAAAGTGGTGGTTGTAAGGTAAACTGGTAATGTAAGGGGCGAATTGAGTAACGAAAATAATCAAGTAGGAAGGTGTTAGCTTCGTGCCTAAATATCTGACCACTGCAAAAAGTAACGAACAACCGTCAAAAGTTGCAGCTCTGAAAATTCCTAACTATATCTATGGTTGTTCAATATATGTAAACCCTACTCATCTACAAATTTCAATTTTAAAGGAACATATTAGTTATTATAGTGGGTATTTTCAATTTCTGTGTATATTTTAATTTCTTTGTTTGATTCACCAATATTGGGCAATTTAACAATGGTATTTATTTTTATTTTATTGATACAGTTTGCAATTATAGCCATTAGTGATACGGATACGAAAAGCCACTAGGAGCCTTTAGCTCCTACTAAAGAAGCTCAAGTAACTATACTACTCTCTAATCTTTCCTTCGTTTTCGATTTTTGAAGCTGTTTGGTTGATTCCTACATTTTTCATTTTTTGATTTAATAGTCCTTACTCAATTTGGAGGCATTGGATATTGAGGTTCTGCAGGGTACTGAATACATTTTTGTTGTTACGTTGATGTTGCTCGGTGGTTGTTTCAGCTACTGTTGCTGCTGCTTACTATGATTGCTGCTTGGTAATTGTTGCTGCATCAGCTGCTTGTTGTTGAATTAATGAGTGTGGTCTTGATCATCATTTTCAACCTTAAATACATGGGGAAGGAATTCTTGTAGGTTCTTTGATTAAAATATTGGGTCTTGGAACGTTTCTTGAACATTTAAAGCACTTCTTGAAAATTTCGCAAAAATGAGCGAAGGAATATGGCGAGTTTTTGGGCGATTTCTTAGAGCTTTGGGTTCTTGGATTTTTCGTGTGTTTTAGGTTGTAAGATGCTGATTATTTTTTTATTAGTTAGTTAGGAAGTTTGTTAGGATAAAATCTAGTTAGTTAGAGTTAGTTAGTAGTTGTTGTAAAGATAAGAGCAAGTTGCATGATAATGTGGCAATCTTATCTTGAGTTTGTTGTGTAACTTATGCAAGTGGCAGAAGTGGTGATTTTTATCTTGTTTTCACGCGTGTTTTTAGCTTATTTTTTAGGATTTTTAGTTGATGATTATTTCTGTATATAGTCTCAACATTAGGTTGTAAAAATAGAATATTGAGTTTAATAAAAAGTTTTGTTTTGTTTACTTGAAAATAAAAATTTCAAAACTCTTGTGAGTTGGGTAGATTTGTTCCTTTATACTCCTATGGCGATTGATTAGTGGCTTTGAGGGTGCTTAGGCGATAATCAAAGACTAATTATTCAACCTAAATTCGTGAATTTTGGTGGCTAGGCCTTTAGAAATTCGTGAATTTAATTTATATCCCTTGTGAGTTTTTGTTTATACGAAAAGTAACATCAAATTCGGTGCTCTTGTTGAGAGGTCGTTTAATCACAAGTGTTTGTGAATATATTAATCACTATAACCATAAAATTTCTATGAAGAGTGAGTTAAATGACTTCCTGAAAATTTCAAGAGAGGATTTCCCTTTGAACAAGCCAACGAAATCAGGAGAGACAATGAAATTATGGAGCTACGAGCTATGTTGGAGGAAGTAATGAATTTCGTGAGTGGAGGTTCGATATCTAACAAAAAAGGCCACGAAATCGATGAATCTAATTCCAGCTTTAGTGATGAAGATTCAGGAAGGAATGCATGCAAACCTAGGTGTGTAGACTATATCAGTTTCGGTGATGAAAGATGATCATAAAAGACACCAAAACGTGTTAAGCAGAAGGATGATGATTGAACCCTGAAATTGGACGTTCCTGAGTTCAATGGCAGTCTAAATCCTGAATTTTTCCTTGATTGGCTTAGGAGAACCGAAAGAGTCTTTAATTATAAAGCCTTTAAGGTGGCGAAATTATAGCTAACATCCTATGCCAGTCTATAGTATGAAGGGATACAAAGAAAAGGAAAAAAGGAAGGTAAATCAAAAATTGTGTCTTGGTACAAATTAAAGAGGGAACTGAGAAAGAAATTCGTACAACATGATATGAACAAAACAACTTCTTGAAGATGCATACCTTAAATCAAGGGCAGAAGTGTGTGGAAGAGTATATCAATGAATTCGATAAGATGTTGTTACTATGTGATCAAGAGGAAAAGGAAGATCATAAGGTTGCTCGATTTGTTGCAGGATTGGATGATTCCATTAGGGAGAAAGTTCAATTGCAACTTTATTAGACTTTTGAAGAGATCTGTAAAGTGGAATTAAGAGCGGAAAAACATGGGAATTCGAAGAAACCTAAAACCTTCTTCAAATCCTATGAATTTAAGAAGGAAAAGGAAGTAGTTTTCACTCAGACACCTAATGTTAAACCTAGAATTGACGATTTGAAAAGGACAACCACTCCAGCCCAACTACCTGGAATTCCTGATGACAAGAGAGGTGTTTCAAGTGCCAGGGTTAAGGACACCTACAGCGCAATTGCCCCAGCTCCAAGGTAATTACTGTCACAGAAGCACAAGAAATTGAAGATGCATATCTAGATGTTCTTCATGAAGAAGGGGAGAACAAAAATTTAGAGTCATAGGAAGATAAAAGAGGGTATGGATGAAGTAGAGGATGAGATGCATGTTCAGGAACTAGTCCTCAGGAGGGTTCTGCAGACTAAACCAACACCAGTCAAAGACAACAAAAGGGACAAGATTTTCGTGACCAGATCTAATGTGCAGGGTAAGCTGTGTGACGTGATCATTCATAGTGGTAGTTAAACCAATGTGGTTTCTACTCTACTGATTCAGAAACTCAATTACCCTACTCATAATCATCCTCAACCTTACAAGCTACATTGGCTGAGCAATACTAGTTGTGTGAAGGTGACAGAACAAGCCCTGGTCATTTTCAAAGTTGGTCAATATGAGGATTTTGTATTGTGTGATGTTTGCCCTATAGATGCTTGTCATATATTACTAGGTAGGCCCTAGCAATATGATAGATTTGTGAACTTTGATGGGATAACTAATGTTTATAACATCGAAAAACTTGTGAATGACAAGCCAATTGCCTTGAAACCCCTAAAAGTGGCGCAAGACAAGAAGCAATTGAATGTAGAAAAAAAAAGGGAGTATTGTTGTCAAATCCTCCGATGTATAGACAACAAAGAGGCTCAAAAGGTTACGGATCGAATACATGCAGGCATGTATGGAACTCATATGAATGCTCGAATGTGAAATGAAATGATCATTAAGCAAGGATATTATTGGACTACTATAGAGGATGATTGCTATAGATATGTGAGACATTGCGATAAGTGCCAGAAATATGTGAATGCTCAATATATACCTCCATCTCTACTTCATACCCTATCATCTCCATGGACATTCTCAACATGGGGGATTTATATAATTGGAAAGTTGATGTGAATATTGATAGAAAATCGCCACTCACAATCAAAGGATCTAGTTTCTACACAATAAAGAAACACCAAGAATTTATACTAGGGAATTTTCGAAAAAACTTCGTTTGATTAAAGCTTAAGCATCTTCAAACTCACTTTTTCTCTCACGTGAATCTAAATCAAATGCACCAATTCACAAAATATAGGTTTAATTTTTTCTGAACGAAAACAATCAAAAAAACACACAACAATATGTTGATTTTTATTTCACAAACAATCTATGTAGTTACAAAGAAATCTCAACGCTATTTATAGAATAACCTAATACTAAATCCTAAAAAATTACTAGGACTCAAAGAAACAAAAACACATGTTAAAACAAGATAAAATCGCCCCAACTTGGCCACTTGCACAAGTTGCATAAGAAACTCAAGATAAGATTGCCACATCATCTTGCCAGTTGATCTTATCTTGCTAACAAACTGTAACTAACTACATTCTATTCTAACAAATTGACTAATTAATTAATTAACAAAATAATCAGTAAATATCCCTAAAATTACACGCCATTTTCTTGTTGCCCAAGTAGTTTGAAAATCCTTAAAATCTTGCCAAAGCCTTCGCTATTTTTGCACAATTTTTAAGGATTGTTACAATCTTCAAGAAATGCTTCAAGATTCAATATTTTAATCAAGAAACCTTCAAGAAAGCACTCACCATTCAATTTAGGAGGATTATGATGATCAAGACTCAACAAGAAACGAACACACCTATGCCTGAAATGAGAAAAATCCTAGCAACTGCAGTGGGAAAAAACCCATAGGTAAAAATAAATCCACGAACACTATAAACACAACTAAAATCTTTTGGTGAGGATTTAATTGCTTGTGACCATGCGCAGAAAAATGCTAGCTTTAGATGCACTGGTGGCCTTGTGTCACCAAAGGCCACCAGTTCACCTAATGTTGCATTGTTCTTAGCTACATCCATCAAACCGTCGAAGTTGTCCTGATATAAACCTTGATTCATATCATCATCCTCTTCTTCAGAAGAGTTTGTCCTCAAACCTCGAAGTCGATTATAAGGAACATAGGGAGCCAAATTGATGTGAAAATAAGGCTGCAATTCATATATGGGTTGTTGGTTGTTTTGCCTATGGGTTTTCTCCCCAAATTTCAGTTTTGTTGATTGAATTGATAAAGTTTTTGTAGTTGTTACTACACTTGCTTTGGTTGGCGATTTCTATAGCATAATCTTAGTTCTTGTGAAACCTTTAGTGGGTGAATTAAGTCCATATTACTTTAAAATACATATAAATTCGTGAGTTTGAGAGTTTCTTCACAAAAGTTCTGAAATTTCTTTGTTGAATTCTAAACTATAATCCATCAACCTGTGAATTTTATTGCTAAACCATTAAAATTCACATCAAATTGGTGTGGCTGCTGGGATCCCAAATCCTCCGGATGTGAATTTTTGTATGAATCAAAAACTCACAAGGATAGAAGACTAAAATCACGAATTTCTAAAGGCCTACAAAGCAAAACTCACTATTTCAGGTTGATTAATTAGTCTTTGATCAAAGATCAAGGCACCCTCAAAGCCACTAACTAATATGCACAAGAGTCTAAAGGAAAAATCCACCAACTCCAATTTTCGGTAATTTTATTTTCTAAGTAAACAAAACAAAACTTTATTTCAATATCCAAATCTTAAGTATACAAACTAATGTTGAGATTATTTATGATCATAATCGTCAAAAAAATCCTAACAAAAAAAATTTAAAACACACGCACAAAGCTATCAAAAATCGTCCAATTAATGACTCATCTATGACTCACGGGAAAGATTGCCACATCAGCACTGCATGTCATTCTCATCTTGCTAACAAACTCTAACAAACTATATCTAATTAAGAAAATATCCAAACAAACTTTATAATGACTTGATAAACAAGATAATCAACAAATTACAACCAGAATTACACAAAGTTTCAATATACCCAAATCCTCACAAAACCGCCCAAAAATACGCCACAGACGCAAGCTCAAGATTTACGCAATTTTTGAGATTTTCTTCAAATCTTCAAGAAACCTTTCAAGATTCAATATTTTAATCAAGAAACCTTCAAGAAGTAATTCTCCATGTGCTTAAGTCTGTAAACGAAGATTATGACCCACCAAGAAATGAAATACTCAATGCCTAAAATGTGAAAAACCCTATCAAGTGAAAAGGGATAAAAACTCATAGGCAAAACCAACTTATTCCGCTTGTCAACTATCTCTCCTTCATTTGCGTGCCACACCTAGATATGTGTGACCATGCACACGCAAATCCAAACTCTAGATGCACCCATTAGACTTGAATCTCCATAAGCAATCAATTCCCCCATGGTTGCACCTTTACTAGCAACTTCAATCAAACCTTCGAAGTTGTGATCAATATTTGTATCATCCTCCCCTTCTTATTCTCCATAGTCTCTTGTTTCTGAACCTTCACAACTTTAAAGGGATTTAACGCAATAGACTTGCCATTGACGTGTTTTTTATTAACATAAACATTATTTCTACCATCTTATTGAACAAATCTATCATATTGCCAAGGTCTTCCAAGTAGAATATGGCACGTATCCATAGAGCAAACATCCCATAGCACACTATCCTCAAATTGCACAATTTTGAATGATATTAGAGCTTGTTTAGTTACCTTAACTTCACTAGTATTGCTTAGCCAATGAAGCTTGTAAGGATGAGGATGATTATGAGTAGGATATTTGAGCTTTTGAATCAACAAAGTAGACACCACATTCGTGCAACTACCACTACAATAATCACATCACAAAGTTTTCCCTGAACTACACACCTTGTCATGAAGATTTTGTCTCTTTGGCTCTCTTCCAATGGTGTGGGTTTGGTTTATAAAACCTCCTCAACACTAATGCTTAGCCATGTGTCTCAGGAATCAACTCCCTCCATATCATTACTACTTTTATCCTCTTGCTCAATGTCATCTTGCTCCCCTTCTTCAATAATTACATCTAGATAGGCTTCTTCCATATCCCTTGCCTCTCTAACTGTGATGACTCTTGAACTAGGACAACTTCGTTGTACATCCTCATATCCTTGACACTTGAAACAATTCCTTTTGTCATCAGGAATTGATGAGAATTTAGTAGGAGTAATAACCCTATTGTTTTCGCCAACTTCCACCCTAGGTTTAGTGTTTTGTGCAAACACCACCTCCTTCTCCTTCTTAGATTCGTAGCTTTTAAAGAAATTCTTGGAACTTTTTGAGTGCCCTCACTTCTCAACTCTTAAGGATACCTTGCAAATTTCATTAAAAGTCTAATAGGGTTGCAACTCTACTTTCTCCTTGATTGATTCATCATGCCCTGTAACAAATTTATCCACCTTGTGATCCTCCTTCTCTTCAATATCACATATGATGACCATCTTCTCAAACTCTTTGATGTATTCTTCAACTCTTTTGGAGTTTTGTTTCAAAGCATGCATCTTTTGGAAGTTATTTTGCTCATATTCATGAGGAACAAATCCTTTCCTCAACTCTACCTTCAATTTACGCTAAGAGGTGATATTAGATCTACCTTCCTTCCTTCTCTTCCTTTACAAGCCTTCATACCAAAGACTAGCATAAGATGATAGCTTCACTTCCGCCACACTTTGAATGCTTTAGAATCATCATACTCCTTGTAGGTAAACACCATTTTTGTTCTCCTCAACCTATCAAGAAAAACTTCAGGATCCAAACTTCCATTGAACTCTAGAACGTCTAATTTTAGGTTTCGATCATCATCCCTAGGTTTGTCTTGTTTTTTGTGCCTTTTTCTATCATCTTCATCACTTGAACTTTAATATATGATTCTCCTTTTTTTTTTTTTGCCTCTAGTAGAATCTTCACCACTAGAACTTGAACTAGCCTCATCAAGCGCGTTTGATTTCTTTGCGCTTTTGGATTTATTTCCAACAAATTGCATAAGTTCCTCCAACATGTTGCGTAACTCTTTGATCGTCTCATTGTCCCTTAAAAGGTCTCTATCTTGCTCATAAGGAATTCCGTTCTTGTGTTTATAGATTGCTCGACTACCATAGCTAATTTTGCTTGAGTATAGATCGTTTTAATCTCTCACTGAGAGCACCGAAGTTGATGTGAATTTTCGTCTGAATTAAAAAATCACATGGATAGAAGACTAAAGTCATGAATTTCTAAAGGCCTAGCCACCAAAACTCACAATTTTAGGTTGATTAATTAGTCTTTTATTAAAGCTCAAGGCACCCTCAAAGCCACTAACTAATCTGCACAAGAGTCTAAAGGAAAAATCCAACAACTCCAACTTCCGGTATTTTTGTTTTCTAAGTAAACAAAACAAAGCTTTATTTCAATATCCAAATCTTAATTTTACAAACTAATGTTGAGATTATTTATAATTATAATCATCAAAAAAACCCTAACAAAACAACTCAAAACACACGCACAAAGCTAACAAAAATCGTCTACCTAATGACTCATCTATGACTCACAAGATAAGATTGCCACATCAGCACTACATGTCATTCTCATCTTGCTAACAAAATATATCTAATTAAGAAAATATCCTAACAAAATTTCTAATGAATTTATAAACAAGATAAGCAACAAATTACAACCAGAATTACACAAAGACTCAATCTACTGAAATCCACAAAAAAATCGCCCAAAGATACGCCACATAAGCAAGCTCAAGATTTGTCCAATTTTTTAGATTTTCTTCAAATCTTCAAGAAACCTTTGAAGATTCAATATTTTAATCAAGAAACATTCAATAAGTCATTTTCCATGTGTTTAAGGCTATAAGTGAAGATTAAGACCCACCATGAAATGAAAGTCTCAATGCCTAAAATGAGAAAAACCCTGTCAAGTGAAATGAGATAAAAACTCATAGGCAAAACCAACTTATTCCCCTTGTCAACCATCTCTCCTTCATTTGCGTGCCACACCTAGATATGTGTGACCATGCACACGCAAATCCCATCCCTAGATGCACCCATTAGACTTGATTCTCCATAAGCAATCAATTCCCCCATGGTTGCACCTTTATTAGAAGCTTCAATCAAACCTTCGAAGTTGTGATCAATATTTGTATCACCTCCTTGGAATTCGTGTAATATGGGAGAACCACAAGAAACTATTAATCTTTTGGCTAAGAATCTGGTAGACATGATGGAGATGTTAGTGCAACTTCAAACAGCGATCTTGTCTGTTAATAATAAGGTTGCGTCAATGCAGTCTAGGCAAGAGGACACCACGAATTCAATTATTCATCATAGAATAGATAATGAGATTAAATTGCATGAAATTCCTGAATTTGATGGCGACAAGGATCCAGAAACATATCTAGATTGGGGGAGGTGCATGGAGAGAATTTTCGAACATAAAGGTGTGAGTGATCAAAAATGATTCTCCTATGTTATTCTTAAACTTTCTAAACATGCATTTTTGTGGTATGAAAATATGCAAGCATGTAGAGTTAGGGATGATAAATAGCGTATTGCTTTATGGATGGATTTTATAGCTAAATTATGAGAGAAGTTTGTTCCTAGACATTACAAGAAAGATTTGTTTCTCAAGTTTAATTCTTTGCAACAAAACCACTTGAATGTTGAGCAATACATCACTGAATTCGAAAAACTTTGTATGGCTTATGATTTGCGTGATGATGATACGCAAAAGACAACCAAGTTTGTTGTCGGATTGAACAAAGAAATTCGCCACAAATTAGAACTTCAACCATATGAAAATTTTGATAATGCTTGCAATTTGGCGTTCAAAATTGAGAAGCAATCTATTGAGAATAAGGTGCGTGCAATTTTGGCTCTTCTTCTTATTATTATAATGGCTTTACTTTCAAGTATGATGGTTCTAGATAATTAGAGGGGCAATTTTCGAGTATCTCAAAGGAGAAGCAAGACGCAATGAAGGCTAAAGGGGGAAAGACGGAGCAAGAGGCGCAACTTTCTTCTTCAAAAACGATTTGTTACAAGTGTAAGGGAGTTGGGCATGTGGCTAAATTATGTCCAAATCGAATCATGACCACTAAATTGGAGTTTTTGGAGGCACACAATACGAGACCACTACCTACTGATGAGAATTCCATGGAGATCATTGAAGATGTTACTAATTCGGATTTTTGGAAATCACAACAAGTTTGTCAGCCTGAGGAAGACCATCATACAGTAATTATTCGAAGATCTATGCTTTCTACAACACTTGATGAATCTAAGGATATTCAAAGATCAAACATTTTTCATTCAAAGTGTTCTATTAATGGTATAGTTATTCCTTTCATCATTGATAGTGGATCATGTATTAATGCATGTGCTCTAGCTTTGGTGGATTCATTGAAATTGCCAACTCAAAAGCATCCAAATTTTACTCAGTTTAGATTATGGATTAGAAAACAAGATATACTCAATTTTAAAGTTGGAGATTACGCGGATGAATTATGGTGCGACGTCTTTCCTATGACTGCTTGTTCTTTATTACTTGGTCGTCCTTCGCAAAGGGATAAACAGATGATTTATAATGGTAAAACAAATGAGTGTTCTGTGCTTTATGGTTCCAAGAGATTTGAACTCAAGCCTTTACCTCCTATGCAATGTCAACGTGAAGATACTACCACTTCTCCTTCTACACATGTTTGTGGTTCATGACATTAAGAGCTTTTGGACTCTGCGCAAAATAAGAAGGAAAGGCGTGAGAAAGTACTCCAAATTCGTCAAGGATCTAAGCTAAGAGAGGGGGATTATGTATGGTTAATTCTTAGTGCACAAAAGCTTCAACTAGATCATAAATATAACGAGCCAGTTGATGATGGACCATTCAAAATCGAAAAGAAGCTGGGTTATGAAACGTTCAAGGTTGTACTCAACAATGGTGTTTGTTCTACTTTGACATCTTCTGATTTGGTTCCTTGCTTAGCCTTAAACTTGAGACAAGTTTATTTTCAAAAGGGGCAGGATGATGTGAATATAAGGCTGCCATTCACATCTGGGTTGGTGTTTTTTCCTTTGGGTTTTTTCCCACTACATTTGCTAAGGTTTTTCTTATTTCAGGTGTTATCCATTTTACTTTCATTTTTGAGTATTCATTTCTTGTCGATCATCATTTTCATCTAAATATGCATGAAAGTTAATCTCTTGAAGGTTTCTTGATTTAATAATTAAATCTTGAAAGGGTTCTTGAAGATTGTTCTCATTTCTTGAAGATTGCGCAGAAACGAAGAATAGTGTATAGCGAGGATTTTGATGATGTTACAAGGATTTGGGTGACATTGAATTTTCGTGATTTTTGATGTATTTTATGATGATTATCTTGTTTTGAAGTTTGTTAGACAGTTTCTTAGGATTAAATCTTGTTTGTTATGATTTTTAGGTAAGTTGCTAGGATAAAGATCTAGTTGTGCAAGTGGATAAACATAGAAAATGTGGTGCACAAGTGGATGGCCGGATTTCTTGATGTGAATTTCCTAATGTTTATCTTCTTATTTTGTCTAGATCTTGTGGGATTTATTTGACTATGAGTTTGAGGATTAGTTACAAACTTAGTCCTATAAATACCTTTGAGTTTTCATTGTTTAGTCATAGATTATTTTGAGTAAAAATTGTTTTCATTGAATTTCATTTCTGTTGATTGAATTGACAAAGTTTCCGTAGTTGTTACTACAGTTTCTTTGGTTGGCAATTCCCATAGCATAATCATAGTTCTTTTGAAACATTTGGTGGGTGAATCAAGTCCATATCCCTTTAAAATACATCGAAATTCGTGAGTTTGAGAGTTTTTCACAAAAGTTATGAAATTTCTTTGTTGAATTCTAAACTACAATCCATCAACCTGTGAATTTTATTGCTAACTAATGTGAATATTGATATGAATTCGTTACGCACAACAAGGTAGTCTAGCTTCCACTCTATAAAGAAACCACCAACAGTTTAAACTAGGGAAATTTCGAACAAAATAGTGTTTGATTAAAGATAAAGCACCCTCAAACTCTCTTTTGTTCTCACGTGAATCTAAAGAAATAGCACCAATTCACAAAATAAAGTATATTGGTTTTGAACGAAAACAACAAAGAAAAAACGCACAACAATCAAGTTGATTTTTATTACTCAAACAATCTATGTTGTTACAAAGAAATCTCAAAGCTATTTATAAAATAACTTAAGACTAAATCCTAACAACCTCCTAGGACTCAAAACAATAGAAAA
This sequence comes from Suaeda aralocaspica, assembly GCA_016808085.1. NCBI lineage: Eukaryota > Viridiplantae > Streptophyta > Magnoliopsida > Caryophyllales > Amaranthaceae > Suaeda > Suaeda aralocaspica. Next base: position 1,510,334 of record PYUH01000171.1, on the reverse strand, counting down.
CATGCTCAAAATAAGCTAAAATTCGAACAACATGACTCACAACATACGAATGCCACATCATCACAGCATCTTGACCTTACCTTGCTAACAAACTCTAACAAACCTTATCTAGTCAAAAAAATATCCAAAGAGCTTACTTAATAACTAATTAACATGATAATCACGAGAATTACAACCAAAAAACACGGAATTCACTTGATGCCCAAGATACTTAAAATCGTCACAAAATCACGCCAAGAACCTTCCTCAATTTTTTTGCGCAAATTTCATGAACTTCAAGAAATGCTTTAAGATTCAATCTTTTAAACAAGAAACTTCAAAAAACCATTCTCCATTCATTTTAGGATAATTGTGATGACCAAGACTCCACAAGAAATGAAAGCACCTATGCCTGAAATGAGAGAAACCTTGGCAACTGCAGTGGAAAAAAACCCGTAGACAAAAACACTATACGAAATACTATAATTATTACTCCCATCTCTTGCATGTGACCATACACAAATAAATGCTTGCCTTGGATGCACCCAATTGCTTTGCATCACTAAAGGCTACCAATTCACGTATGGTTGCATTATTCTTGTTGGCATCCATTAAACCTTCGAAGTTGATTACTTTGTTTGTGTTTACATAGTTGGATTGATTCATATCATCCTCCTCTTCTTCAAAAGATTTTGTCCTCAAAACTCGAAGTTTGTTATCTAGAACATAGGGAGCCAAATCACCAATGTTAAAAGTGGCATGAACCCCATATTCACCAGGCAATTCCAATTATATGCGTTTTCCCCTACTTTCTTCATGATTTTAAAGGGTCCATCATACCTTGGCATGAGCTTATTTTTCCTCTAGTTAGGAAACCTCTCTTTGCGCAAATGCAGCCACACTAAGTCACCTTCCTTGTAAACATGTTGAGTCTTGTTCCTGTTAGTACGTTCCTTGTAGGTATCATTCACCTTCTCAATCCTGGCTCCAACCTCTACATGCAATTTCTTCATATACTCAACTTTAAACTTTGCATCAGTGTTCACCAGCTCACCTTTAGGAATACTAATGAATTCAATCAGTAGCTTTGGGTTTAGACCATATACCACTTCAAAGGGTGAATGTTTTGTAGCATATGTTGGTGATCTATTGTAAGCAAATTCAACATGAGCAAACTTTAAATCCCAATCCTTCTGTGTCTTGCTCACCAAACCCCTTAAAAGAATGCCCAATGTACCATTAGAACTTCTGTCTGGCCATCAGTCTTTGGATGATATGATGTAATAAACAACAATTTCGTCCCTATCAATCTCCAAAGTGTCCATGTAGCTTTATGATATTCTGAAAGTTAAGATTAGCTACATTCATGGCATCATTTTTCTTATGTGATGTGAATATAAGGCTTCCATTCACATCTGGGTTATTGGTGGTTTTTCCTATGGGTTTTTTTCCCACTTTATTTGCTAGGGTTTTTTCATTTCAGGCATTTTCGATTTTAGTTTCATTTCTTGTCGAGTCTTGGTCATCATAATTATCCTAAAATGCATGGAGAATTGTTTCTTGAAGGTTTCTTGATTAAAAGATTGAATCTTGAAGCGTTTCTTGATGTTCTTGAAAGTTGTGCAAGAATTGACGAAGAATCTTGGGCGGAAATTTTGCACGATTTCAAGGATCTTGGGCATCAAGTAATTTTCGTGTTTTTTAGTTGTAATTCTGATGATTCTCATGTTAATTAGTTATTTAGTTAGGTTGTTATATATTTTATTTATTAGATAAGGTTTGTTAGAGTTTGTTAGCAAGATAACGTCAAGATGAAGTGATGATGTGGCATTCTTATCTTCTAAGTCATATGTGTGTCATGTACGAATTTCTCTTTGTTTTGTGCGTGTTTTCAGGTTGTTTTAGAGTCCTAGGAGTTGTTAGGATTTAGTCTTAAGTTATTCTACAAATAACTTTAAGATTTCTTTGCAACAACATATATTGTTTGAAAAAAAATTGTTTTCATTGAATTTCAATTCTGTTGATTGAATTGATAAAGTGTCCGTAGTTGTTACTACACTTGCTTTGGTTGGCGATTTCCATAGCATAATCCTAGTTATTGTGAAACCTTTGGTGGGTGAATCAAGTCCATATCCTTCTAAAATACATAGAAGTTTGTGAGTTTGAGAGCAAATCACAAAAGTTCTGAAATTTCTTTGTTGAATTCTAAACTACAATCCATCAACCTATGAATTTTATTGCTAACCCATTAAAATTCACATGAAATTGGTGTGGCTACAGGGATCCCAAACCCTCCTTAGAATTCGTGCAATATGGAAGAACTATAAGAAACTGTTAATCTTTTGACTAAAAATTTGTCAAACATGATGGAGATGCAACTGCAACTTCAAAGAACGATCTTGTCTCTTAATAATAGGGTTGCGTTAATGGAGTCTAGGCAAGAAGACACCACGAACTCAATTGTTCTTCATATGAAAGATGATGAGATTAAATTACAAGAACTTCCTGAATTTGATGGTCACAAAGATCCAGAAATATATCTAGATTGGGAGAGGCGCATGGAGAGAATCTTCAAACAACCACTGGAGTTTGAGAAAAACAGTTTTGCCTGGGTTGTTTTACGTTATGAAGGCGTCTTCAATTTTTGTCGCAAATGTGGATGGATTGGTCATCGTCACACACATTGTAAAATATCTCCAACTACAGCCTAGACGCACATTCTGAAAGCCATGAGGGGATTAACTACTAGATAGTCAGGGTTCATTATTCAACCACCTACTCATCATCTACTGTTCACAAAAAACTTAATCGGGTTGCGTAATCTAGAGGAAAATAGGACGATGAGGCTTAATCTTCTGTTACAACCGCACGATTTTAAACGACATGATACCTCAGATATGTCTATGACGGATGATATTGATACTGATACATATGAAGAAGATAATGGCTAGGACGATGATGATAATGATGCAAACATGGATGATAATGACAAAGATGATTCTCTTGATGAAGATGGGCATGAACGTCCACCTAACCTTATAATGGTCGAAAGCGAAGAGCTACTGATCCTACAACGGACGATTCTTCTAGTTCATCTCATTCACAAGGAGGGAGACCATCTGAGAAGCGTTGGAAACACCTGCATGATCGTATGATAAGGGAGGAAGTGGGGCTTAACAGTTTCTCCGTGCAACAAAGAACGGTTCACTAGAGGATCGAAAAGAGATGTCTATCAACAGACTGATCTTAGGCCCATGAAGAAACACAAATGCTATTCATACCCAATGGGAGTTTTGGATCTGAATAGGAATGGGCCTCGACTTGTCCCACTTTTCCTCAATCAAGACTTGTTGCAGTATTTATCTACTGTTACATCCACCACAACAGGTAATTAATTACTTTGTAATTACCCAAGTACTCTCGTCAACCACATTGGTTTAGTGCAAACTCCGAGCTTTCAACTCCCCTTCCCGGTTTTTCCCCTTCTTTTTCCTATTTCAAAATTTTTTACATTCATTACTCATACCCAACCCCCCTATAGTTATTAACTCTCTCCCCAACTACCACCTTTTTCCCTTTTTTATATTGTTTGACGCGTGGGTTTTTACCCTAAATCATCATCATCTTTTCTGGTATTTTCCACCATTTCTATCACCAAATTGTCATTTTCCTATATCAAGCTTATTTATTTATTCAATCATGGAGTCCCTTTCTGACATTAACTAAGTTATTCCTAGTTCAAGATCCTATGGTACAGTTGGAACTTTATTAACCCCTGTGCATATCAATGTTCTTATCCCCTCTTTTTCGGAAACAACCATTACTCCACAAAATACCCTAAATTCCTCTTCACTGGATAACTCAACTATTCCAATTTTTGACATTAACAATGACTGGGCCCCATCATTGGGTGATTCTTCACCCTCTTTTGCTTTCCCTACTCCACAAGAAATCACTAACCCTACTTTATCCCCCATGAAACGTAGTATGCTTGCTCCCACACTTTTTCCCTCTACGTACTCACCAACGTCAGAATACATTTCTTTCTTCACGACCCTTCTTGACTTCTCACTGGATGACCTTACTACTCTCAAAGTTACCAGCCTCTGGTAGAGAAGCTTCAAATCACCACAGAGAATTAGAGTACTAAGGCCCTTTCTCCGATAGGGAAGCTCATTCTTTTTAACTCAGTTCTGGTTGCAATCCTGGTTGCAATGTCTAGCCACATTATGTCTATGTATTTGCTCCCAAAGAAGATTTCCAAAAGCATCACTTCTAACTTCTTAAAGTTTTGGTTGTAGTCGTCTTCCACCAAACGTCCTATTTACTAGAAAAAGAAAAAACTTGGAAGCTCATAAACATGTAGGAGGCCTTGGTTTAAAGAATGTTGAAGCCCTTAATCTTAGTCTACTTTTCAAACAAGCTTGGCGTCTTCATACCCAGCCCAATCTTCTACTCTCCATAATTTTCAGAGGAAAGTATGGCAAGGACCTTATTCATCTAGCCCATGAGGGGAAAATCAACAGGAAAATGTCATGGAGTGGTCAATGTATGGTTAAGGCAGCTGCACCATTTGTTGGAACTTTGAACATGAAAGTGGGAGCTGGTACTACAATCTCTGTTCTTAATCATAAGTGGGCTAATAATGAGCTATCAATTTTTGTGAAGCGGAAATCCAAGTGCATGATAATCCTACCCTTGTCTCTGATTTGATAACTGACGATCAACATTGGAAGGAAGATTTGATCAGAAAAAAATTTGATGCTCATATAACTCATAGTATCTTAAGTACTAATATTAGTGTCACAAGTCAAGAGGATTCCCTAGTTTGGCCCTTTCATAATTCTGGTTAGGTTACTGTCAAACTGCTTAGTGGTTTTCTCTCTTTGGAAATCCAATCCATTTTCAAAAAATCGGTTTTTGGAAACGACTTTGGAAGTGGAAGATACTACCCAAATGGAAGCTGTTTATCTGGAAATTGTTGTGGAATGGTTTATCTGGCGGCGATGCTCTTAGAAAACGTGCGGTGAACACTGCTAGTATATGCGTAATGTGTAACATTGAAAGGGAAACCACTTCACACTTGTTCCGCGACTGTTCGACAACAATGAGGATATGGAAATGTTGAAATCTGGGGCTCACCAAAACCAGAATGACTGGTACTTCTTCTGAGGCCAGGATAACTAACAACTTGACTTACTTTATGAACCTTGATATGCAGGAGGATCATAGTGACCGAACACTGGAGTTTATAACAACACTTTGGGCGTTATGGGTGGTGCGAAATAACATTGTTTTTCAGGGTATCAAGCTCAATTCTTTGGACATCATCAAGCTCAAAGATATACAAGTCAAAACTTACAAAGATACTGCAGAGTTTGCTCCTATTTTGTCCGTCCCACTGACCATTCCATCTAAACCACCAGACACGTGAATTTGGTGAACCGGATGTGAACATGCAACTCACTACCTTAACTGTTGATGGTTCATGGGTTCAAAGAAGTCCAGCTCCCATGGCTGTTGTAGGTTGGTGTATCACAAATCATGATGGCTCACCCATTCATGAAGGTTATTACTATATTAACCGCTGCTTCTCCAATCGAAGCCGAAGCTTTAGTTATGCTTCATGGAATACAAGCTTTAACTTTTAAGGCTACCCACGTCTTGGTGCAGACTCATATTCTCCAATTAGTTCAAGCTTTAATTCAACTGCAGTTAGCACCTCTTCCAATCCATGCTATAATTCAAGATATCCTTTTGTATTTTACTTCTTTTTCTTATGTAAATTGTGTGAAGGTGAGTCGTCATAATGTTAGGGCTGCTCAATGTCTAGAAACTTCTTTATAGTTTCTCTTTGTTATTTGCCAAAAAAAAGCAGCTAAACTAAATAGTACAATAACTAAATCATGACAAACATCAACTATTATGCTACTCATCTTAACTAAGTAATTTAATCAAACCGAAAATTTAACTTTTCAATTTTACAAACTAAGAAAATGTTGCATGAATTGAGTTGTCCTAGCCCTATGGGCACAAACTATTAATGTCTCAGCTTAACATGGTGTTTCTTCTTCCATATATGATCAATATAGTCTTTGGATTAGCCAATGCTAACGCCACTAGGAGATGTGTACTTGAGCTTTCTGTATCAAATGCCAACTTGAGATTCTGTTATTTAAATTTAATGCATAAATTTTGTCTAACATATTTCTTGTCCAGAAATTCATCTTGTGATCTCTCTACTCCAACCATAGCAAATCAAACTTGTTCCTATAATTATATTGGAGTGCTAACTTTCGATTAGGCAGAGGCTACTATTTAAATAACTTAGTGGGTAAAAATTCTAATGAAGAATGTGATTGTAGATAACAACAACATTTTATGTTGATTACTGAATTATGTGTGTTCTTGTTGATTTATTGTTGTTTTCTAAGATTAAAATTACACAAAAACTAAATTAATAACATGAAAAACAAGAAATCGAAACCCTAGGAATTGGCGAAGATAAAACACAAATGAACTCACCCAAAATGGACAAAGCAAGGTTGAAGATCGATGCTTATTGTCGTGTTGAAGTTCAGAAGAAGAACGAAAATAGCTTCAGAGGACAATAATGACGGTTTCTCTCTCTAACTTTTTTGTTGTGGAGTCTTTCTCTATCTAGGTTGTTGAAGATGAAAATGTGAAATGACTATGTTTTACTAATATGACGATGAAATGAGAATTTTTTTTAGTAGAAATTGGGTATTGCTGTTTGGGCCAAGCCAAATAACAAGTAAGACCGCCTTATTCAACAATTTGTATATATAACATATTTCATTAAATATCAACATTTTAAAATAAAATATAGTAAAATGTTGTTTTATAAAACATTCGGTGTAATATAGAAAAACAATACATTTAAACTTGTTATGCACAAAACAATAGATTCCTAAGAATAAATGTAATAAAATTAGTAAAATATATCAACTATTTTATTAAACAAATCAAATGATTTAATGACGTTAAAATAGACGTATATGTCTATATATACATCCGGGTGTATAATTGATTTTTCAACAATTAAAAAAAAATTCTCCCTAAAAGCCTACCACAGGCTAACAATAAGCCACACGTTCATCAGAGACTTGCCTCCTCCTCCAATCGCCACGTGTTCGCCTCTCCAGTTTCTTCACCCTTCTAACTTTTTTTTTTTTTTTTTTTTTTTTTTTTTT
>PYUH01000171.1:1434905-1494607 GCA_016808085.1 Suaeda aralocaspica | reverse complement strand
AAATAGTCTATAATAAACTGCTCTCTAGTTAGCTTCTTTGGCTATTTCTTTTCATCGAAATTCTGCTTCCTTTGTTAATATTGTTGGCTCATCTAAATGATTTACGGCGTGTGATGATTAGTTGCAAGATTTTTTTTTTTTTTTTTTTTTTTTTTTTTTTTTTTTTTTGTGCTACAATAGTCTATAATAAACTGCTCTCTAGTTAGCTTTTACTTTGGCTAATTTCTTATTTCATCGAAGATATTCTGCTTCCTTTGTTAATATTGTTTGGCTCATCTAAATGATTTACGGCGTGTGATGAGTTGCCAAGATAAACAGGCAATCACAGCCCGTGACTTATAAAGATAGAATTGTTCTATTTGGCTTTTTTGGTATCATGTAGATTGTGATTTTATTTGTTGCCGAAGCAGGCAAAGATTTGCTAAAAGTTTTTGTTACACGTTTTACTACTTTCAGATTGTTTGTACCATGTCAAAGAGGGGATATCTAGAACCACTTCTTAATTGGTTCATGTACTCCAAAAAAGTGGTAGAAGTTTGAATGTGTTAAAGTTTTGTGTCCAACGTGATATGTACTTTTTGTTGGAGTCTTCGCTTCTTTTAGTTTTTGTGTTTGCTTTGAATGTTAATGAACAAACTTGGTGATTCCTGTTAACTTTTCATTGATTGGAATAGTCATAAACTCATAACATGAGTATCATTCTATTTATTTTTCATACACAATAATTACTATCTACCTCTCCGTTTTCATTATATGTTTTTGTCTTTCAGATCTGGTAAGTCATCCATTAATGATGCTTGGGCAGATAGAGTGAATTGGCATCAAGGTTTGTTATCGTACTTTGGGTTTTATGATCAAACTGATTGGAACATTCATTGCGTTTTTGTCTTACATTCCTGCCTTTACTGCAGGAAACCTCTTCTCACCTGAAACTTTTAGTGAAGCACTGGATGGAGTGACTTCTGTTGTATGTCTACTATTCAATTCCTTCGTCTACTTCTCGATTACTTCATAGTTGAATGATGGCATATTTTTTCATAGGCTACTTGTTGATTACTAAGTTGGATTTTGGATCCTTGTGTATCTGCTCACTTAAATATGTGGGGGCTGTTTTGATATTTCTATGACCATTTATTTGTGGTCACTAATTTTATTTCATTTTGGTGCTTCTAATTGTTCTTGATGCATAATATCTTGTGCATTTCTTTTAGGATTCTTTTAGAGCTGTTTTTATAGAACTTGTATTCCTTAATTAAATGGACAACCTGTTGCAGGTTTCCTGTGTTGGTGGCTTTGGGTCTAATTCGTACATGTATAAAATCAATGGTACTGCAAATATGAATGCTATTAGAGCTGCTGCAGAGAAAGGTATGTTGTTTTAATTGTGGCGTCACTTTTTGTTGGTATGCTTGATATATCATAACTGTGGAACAATTGTATTCATGTCACATTGTCACTCAAATATCCCCTTGGTAACTAGCTTATACTCTTTTCGTCCCTCAGAATTCATTAACTTTGACCTTAATTTTTCCATTATTTTATAATAAAAGCATCACGAAAAATGATTGCACTAGGTTTACTGTAGTGTGTATTATTAAATACTAGATTTTAAACCCGTGCAATGCACGGGCTACTATAATATTTTATTTGAAAAGATTGACTAATGTTATTTAATATATAGTAGTTTTTGTAAATCTAATTAATTTCCAATGTTCTCAATAAATATAAAGTTGATTATTTAATTTGAAACTATTTTTATTTCATTTAAATTTCAATTGAAAAAAATTTAAACTCTTAAAAAATTAATTTAATCGAATATGATTGATTTAGAAAAAAAAATTTAATGCAGCACTTTATATACATTTTAGTTATTCTAGTCTAACTAACCCTTGATAACTATAACCATCATAATTGTAATCATTTAGCGAAGAAAGAAGCATTTTATTCACTTACTCCTATAGTAAAACTATATTATAACAATATATTTGGATTAAACATTATAACCTAAGGATCAATACCGCTACAATATCCAATAAAAATCCAGATTTATATACTAACATTAACGCTATAGTGGACATATAATTTAACCATCAAACCTTGCTTAGCAAAACGGAGTTGTTGCAACTGATTTCAAACGAAAGTAGTAGAAAAATTAATATTGCATACCTAAATGATGTCGTGATAATTGACCAACAAATGAGACAAACGTGCAATGTGATTGAAATTTGAAAGTGTCAACTAATATAACTAAGGAGTAAAATTCAAACACAAATTAAAATGATACGAACTAGTTGCTTTGGTAAATTAATTATTAGTATTGGTGATTGGGGCCTAATTGGAATTGAAGTATTTAGTTAAACATTCCGTAAGTTTGTATTATGACTTTGCCACTCTAAGGAAATCGATCAACATCCTAAGGACTAAGGAGATGTTAGTACTCTGTAACAGATTACCAATTGATTTTCACTATAATTAGTTATCACAAATAATTGTATAAGCGTCTCTTTATAAGCATCTCTGACCAACAATAATTCAACATATTTATCTCATAGTAAAATTACTATCTAATATGGTAGATAGATTTTTGTCTTGAACTTGATTCCCTTATTTTAGTTATGTGGCGCTCCTAATGCATTGACTTTTATTTATTTTTTTTTCCAGAGATTAACTAATTTGTTATGATGTAAATATTTATAAAAACTCTACCTCCATGGTTTTTAATTGCTACTTTTTGACCAAATGCATCGTTGAACTGAACATATTCATATGAGATCTTGAATGATTCATCTCGACTTGTATTTTTTAATGACATAATTTTTATCATTTTTGGTGATAAATGATTAAAGATATTAACATTTTATGTTAAATTTGTATATGACGTATATAGAAAAATTATCTTTTTCCATTAGGATAAATATACATTATCTTTTTAATTTGCTTGGATAAATATATAATAAAAATATCTTTTTTCATTGTATAGGATAAATATACATAATCTTTTTAATTAGATTGGATAAATATACTTAATAATTTTGTTTTTCAAAAATAGCTAATCTTACGTGGCGCTTTAAAAACTCTCCAAAAAAGCCTACTTTATATATATATTTGATTAGAGTATCAACTTTTTGAAAATTTATTTCAAAGCAAAAATCAAAGTATTATGATCAAATACATTTATGGGGGACTACGCAAAAAATAAGATAATAAAGGTAGCAATCTTTACGGGATAGAGGTAGTAGGTTTCTGATGTTAGAATTATCTATGTATCATATTTCTCAGGGAGAAACTGAGAATTGTTAGGTTGCAGTGTCGACAGAAGTTTAGTATTAGGAAGCTTTTCTTCCTTCTCTTGGAGGTTAAAGACATCCTTAATTGCCTGGTTGTGACAGCAATGCATTCCATAATCTACTCTTTATTATTTAACATGGTTGAAACTATAATAGGCTTGCTAGAAGTGATTTGGTGTGAGGTTGTGATTCTAGACGAATCATTCTATCTCTTCCCCTATGTTAAAGCAAAGTAATCATTATTCATAATTCATTAATAATAAGTTTTATGATGCATCAAATGATAATTAGGGCCTATTTACTTCAGCTGAAAATCAGCTCAATCCAGCTCAGCTCTTCTTTTATTTTGCTAATCATTAATCCTTCATAAAAAACTTCAGTTCAGCCACCTCCAACTAGTTCAGTTCAGTTCACCTATTTTCAGTTGAAGTAAACATGCCCTTAATATGGGAAAAAAATAGTGGATTCAAATATTCAACACTAAAATTGACTTTGAGTTCATCGTTTGTATGTTTACATTTTAGATGACCATGAACACAACCAGTAACCATTTATCTTGAGGATAGAAACTATATCAGTTGGACTTTTGTAGTAGTTTTGCTGTTTTGGACATAGGTACACGACTACATGTCCATTTGTTTGACATGGCCACTTGATGTGAATTTTAATGGGTTGGCAATAAAATTCACAGATTAATGGATTTGTAGTATAGAATTCAACAAAGAAGGTTTGAAAATTTTGTGATCTACACTCAAAACTCACGAATCTCAATGTATTTAGAGGGATCTGGACTTGATTCACCCATTAAAGGTTTCACAAGAACTAGGATTATGCTATGGAAATCATCAACCAAAGCAAGTGTAGTAACAACTACGGAAACTCTATCAATTCAATCACTAGAACTGAAATTCAAAGAAACAATCTTATTCATAAACTCATCATTGAAAGGGTATTTATAGGTTTAAGATTGGAACAAACCTCCAATTCAAAGTCAAATAATATCCCAATCAAAATAAAATCCTGAAGCCACAAGTTGCACGTCCAAAATCCTTCCCACTTGCGTCCCATAAACCAGCCACAACAAGAAAGAAATCCACTTGCACAATAGATCTATTATCCTAACAACTTGCTTAAATCCTAACAAACTAAGATATTATTCTAAGAAATTATCTAACAAACTAGAAAACAAGATAATCACCATAAAAATACACAAAAAACACGGAAATTTGATGAAGCCCAAATCTAAAGAAATTCGCCAAAATACTCGCCTCTTCACAAACTTTTCAAGAAATGTCTTGAACCTTCAAGAAACTTTTCAAGATTCAATCTTTAAATCAAGAAAGCTTCAAGAAATGAACATCCATGCATTTTTGGATGAAAATGATGATCAAAAGAAACGAAGACTCAAAAATGAAACAAAAATGCCTGAAATGAGAAAAATCCTAGCAAGTGTTGTGGGAAAAACCCATAGGCAAAACCACCGAGAACCCTGGTGTGAATGACAGCCTTATATTCACATCACACTTCCCCTGTTGAAAAGAAACTTGTCTTAAGTTTCAGGCTCCAAGCAAGGAACTAGGTCTGCAGAAGTCAAAGTAGCACAAACACCATTGTTGAGTAGAACCTTGAATGTCTTATAACCTATCTTCTTTTCAATTCTAAACGATCCTTTATCGATTGGCTTGTCTTGTTTATGATCTAAGTGAAGCTTTTGTGCACTAAGACTCAACCAAACATAATCACCCTCGCTTAGTTTAGATCCACGACGAAGTTGTAGAGCTTTCTCACCCCTTTCCTTCTTGTTTTGCGCAGAATCCACTATCTCTTGATAACATGAACTAAAACTAGCATGTGTAGGAGAAGAAGTTGTAGAATCCTCACGTTGACATTACTTTAGAGGTAAAGGCTTGAGTACAAATCTCTTAGAATCATGAAGCACAGAATACTCATTAGTTTTATCATTATGAATAACTTGCTTATCACTTTGCCAAGGACGATCCAGTAATAAAGAACAAGCAGTCATAGGAACAATGTCACACCATAGCTCATCCACATAGACTCCAACCTTAAAATTGAGCAAAACTCGTTTTCTAACCCATAATCCATTGTCATCATTCAACCACTGAAGCTTATATGAATTTGGATGCTTCTTAGTAGGCAAGGCATTGACACATGATCCACTATCTATGATGAAAGGGATAACAATTTTTCCACTAACTGAACACTTAGAATGAAAAAGGTTTGATCTTTGAGCATCCTTAGATTCACCAAGTGTTGTAGAAAGCATAGACCTCCGAATAATTAAAGTATGATGGTCTTCCTCAGGCTAATAAACTTGTTGTGAATTCCAAAAATCCGAATTAGTAACATCTTCAATGATCTCCATGGAATTCTCATCATTGGGTAGAGATTTCGAATTGTGTGCCTCCTAAAACTCCAATTTCGTGGTCATCACTCTATTTGGACACAATTTAGCCACATGCCCAACCCCTTTACACTTGAAATAGATCGGTTTTTGAAGAAGATGGTTGCACCTCTTGTTCCGTCCTTCCTCCTTTAGCCTTCGTTGCTTCTTGTTTCTCCTTTGACATACTCGAAAATTGCCCCTCCAATGACCTAGAACCATCATCCGTGAAAGCAGAGCCATTAGAATAAGAAGAGCCAAAAGTCCTAGAACCACGCACCTTGTTCTCTATTGATTGTTTTTCAATTTTGAAAGCTAAATTGCAAGCATCATCAAAAGTATCATATGGTTTAAGTTCTAGTTTGTGACGAATTTCTTTGCCTAAACGAACAACATACTTTGCAGTCTTGTATCATCATCACGCAAATCACAAGCCATATAAAGTTTTTCAAATTCAGTGATGCATTCCTCAACATTCAAGTGATTTTGTTGCAAAGAGTTAAGAGAAACAAATCCAGCTTGTAATGTCTTTCTTTCGAAATTTAGCCTTCAAATCCATCCATGAAGCAATTCGTTCCTTGTCATCTCTAACCCTACATGCTTGCATATTCTCATACCACAAAGATGCATGTTAGGAAAGTTAAAGAACAGCATAGGAAAATCGTTTTTGATCACTCACACCTTTATGTTCAAAAATTTTCTCCATGCGCCTCTCCCAATCTAGATATGTTTCTAGATCTTTGTCACCATCAAATTCAGGAAGTTCTTGCAATCTCATCCTCTTTCTTGTGAAGAATAATTGAATTAGTGGTGTCATCTTGTCTTGTCTCCATGGACGAAACACAGTCATTAAGAGACAAGATCATTCTTTGAAGTTGTACATGCATCTCCATCATGTCTGCCAGATTTTTTTTAGCCAAAAGATTAACAGTTTCTTGTTGCTCCCCCACAATGCACGAGTATCAATGAGGGTCTGGGATCCCAGTAGCTACACCAATTTTATGTGAATCTATGGGTTAGCAATAAAATTCACAGGTTGATGGATTTGTAGTTTATATTAAACAAAGAAAGTCCGAAAATTTTGTGATCTATACTCAAAACTCACGAATCTCAATGTATTTAGAGGGATATGGACTTGATCACCCACCAAAGGTTTCACAAGAACTAGGATTATGTTATGAATATCGTCAACCAAATCAAGTGTAGTAACAACTACGGAAACTCTATCAATTCAATCACTAGAACTGAAATTCAAAGAAGCAATTTTATTCATAAACTCATCATTAACTTTTATTGACCAACAAAAAGGGTATTTATAGGACTAAGATTAGAACAAACCTCCAATTCAAAATCAAATAATATCCCAACCAAAATAAAATCCTAAAGCCACAAGTTGCATGTCCAAAATCCTTCCCAGCTGAGTCCCATAAACCAGCGACAACAAGAAAGAAATCCACTTGCACAACTAGATCTATTATCCTAACAACTTGCCTAAATCCTAACAAACTAAGATATTATTCTAACAAACTATCTAACAAACTAGAAAACATGATAATCATCATAAAAATACACAAAAAACACGGAAATCTGATGAAGCCCAAATCTATAGAAATTCGCCAAAATACTCGCCTCTTCACAAAGCTTCTTTTTTGCGCATTTTTCAAGAAATGTCTTCAACCTTCAAGAAACTTTTCAATATTCAATCTTTAAATCAAGAAACCTTCAAGAAATGAACATCCATGCATTTTTGGATGAAAATGATGATCAAAAGAAACAAAGACTCAAAAATGAAACAAAAATGCCTGAAATGAGAAAAACCCTAGCAAGTGCAGTGGAAAAAACCCATAGGCAAAACTACCAGGAACTCTGATGTGAATGGCAGCCTTATATTCACATCACCACTTTATGAATAATTTGCTTGAACATGGTCCCAGATGGAGTTATGTGTTTTTCAGAAGAACAAAAATTATTGAATGAAGGTGAATAGAATGAATTTTTGTTATGTGTTTTTCGATACCCGTGAACCTGTTTAAAAAGCAATAGAATTGAGCATGGTTCTGTATTATTTAGTGTTGATTCTACATTTACCTACTCCGTGTTACCTTTTTGTACTTGGACAGTATCACCATCTGATTCTTGGCAAGTGGATATGGTATACAATAGTTTCTCTGAGATGGCTTGGTACACTGTTACCTCTACTTATGAAAATTTGGAAATCATTCCATAAGCTTGAATTAAGATTTAATGTGGGAGAATTTAAGTTAGTCAAATAGGTAGTTAATACATAATATGCATGAAGCGTACGGCTTATTTCACTGTACTTGATTCTTCTGTATAGCTGGTTCTTTTGTTCATACTTTAAGGATGGCTTCTACCTTGATTTGATAGCAAGTCCATTTGCAGGTGTGAAGAGATTTGTTTACATTTCTGCTGCTGATTTTGGCGTGGTTAATTACCTACTACAAGGATATTATGAAGGAAAGGTATGTCCGGCATTTAGTTCAGTGTAAATCTCAAATTAGCTTCTGCTGCAGGCCTTCGTGAATGAATGTGTTTGGCTACATGTGTTTCGAGTAAAGTTTTGTTATCTTTACTTTTTTATTATCTTGGAACGTGTTTGAATTTTGAAAAATCTAACTTCTGATATGCTTCCTTTACTCTTTTGAGTAATTTGTTATGGAGCTCACTCAGCTCAGTCTTGCACTGGTTTAATGAAAGATAGAAGTTGAAAATTGTCAATTTTTCTCATACTTTGCTCACTTTATCTTAATATTCTTGAGTGAAATTATGTTTCTTGTTAAGCCTTGTTATACTTTCAACCACATAAAGCCCATATTTGTTGCATTTCTTGTGGATATTGCTGCTTGCTCTTAGTACATGTATAATGCATGAACTTACATGGAGTTAAAAATGGAAGTGTCTTCTTTTTGTTTACTCTAACTAGTGACTATTGTTTTGTATATTATTACAGAGAGCAGCTGAAACAGAGCTATTAACCAAATTTCCTTATGGTGGTGAGCATTCAGATTACGTTTTACCTTTTCAGTTGCAGTTTATATGATTAAACAATTACAGTGTAAAGTAAAACCTGGATATCTGTTGAACAAGAATTGATTAAATGCAACTAAAGTAGCATTTTAGGATGATTAGATCGCCTTTGTGGTGCTATATTCTTGCTAAATACTGGGTTACGTATTGAATATGCAATTTGCATATCAATGCATGGGTATTGTTTGCCTCTATGCGGTATACTAATAAAATATAATGACCATGAATTTTCTTCACATTTCATCAATTAAGAGGATGTTTGGCCAAGTATCTCTTTTCAAGGTGAGAGGCAAAATCTAAGCCAATCATGGGGTTTTAGAGAAGTAGAACCTAGCATTATGGATGCCCAAAAATATTTCTATAGGATAGAGATAATTAGATGTTCCAGTTTGGTGCTAGTCAAATTGCTTCTCAATAAGCTATTTACATCAATTGAGGCACTTTTGAAGTTGCATTTGGACATAAATACCCTTGATAATTGAAAGAAATGACCCCTAATTCCATCAAATTACCACACTCTTTGTTGTCAATGACTTGGTTTGCATTTCTTCGACCACCTTCCTTTCTATCCCTGTTGCAAAATACATCTCTTTCATTATTACAGCGACTCTCTACTCATAACTTAAACGGATTTTTCATCAATTACTAAGTTTTGCTCATATGATATTAAGAGACTTTCCATCCGCTGAAGCTCTCTTGTGCTTGTCTTCATGACTTCATGTTTCACTGCCCTTTTTGGACCCTTCATTTTCACATTATGGTGATAAAGAAATTGTTCAAGCGTTTTTAGAGAATTTACTGTCAGTAGGAGCTTTACTCATAATTGTTGGTATAATCAAGATGAACTGTAAATTGTGTAGAATCACTGAAAAAATGAATGTCCTTTAAAATTGAGAACTCTATCTACAATCAAAACATGATCAAAAGCAATTGAAAGTACCTGTGTAGTTTGGAAAAGGAAACATGTATACCTAAGCTATTCCAAGCTTGTCAGGCACCCTTAATGACTAAATGGTTTCAATCAATCAATCAAAGCATCAATTCCATAATTGTGGTCAGCTACATGAACTAAAATTAAACATTCTATGTGGTTATCCGTTATCCTCATAAATTCATTTTGGTTCATGTCATAAGATGTGACGAAGTTTGATGCTAGTTTTCCGCACCCTCATCCTTGACTGGCAGTGACTGGTGGAGATTTAATAACGAATGGTTTAATGTATGTAAAATTGTCTTAAAAATTTGGGAATTTCCATTTGGTACCAATGTACTTTGGGCTTTTCCATTTGGTACCCACTTGTTGTCCCCAATCTACATGGTACCACTATACTTATACTTTTAGTTTGGGCTGTAACATTCCATTAAATTTGCTTTATATTCAATTTGGGTGCCATAACAATTGTTCCACTAATGTTTAATGGGCTTTTTTTGTGTGCCATAAATGGTCAAATATGACGTCAAATTTAGCCAAAAAGCTTAAAAAAGGCTCGATTTGCATACTAATTCACCTCTTTTCTCCTGTTTACCGGAGCATCTTTGTTTATATCCCTTTACACATCCACTGCTTAAGGGAACATTAAAATTAATATCGGTTGTAACTCTATGTATATAATTTGCTTTCACTTGGAGTTCATAGAATATGAGTCTGAAATTCCATAAAGGGACTAGTCCTTCTAGGCTTAAATTTTCTATTCGAAAATTATGAGAATGTGCGGAAATTATTATAGAATATTGATGATTTGTTGCACATGGAATTTGTAAAGTATGAGTTTGAAATTCCATAATGAGATTAGCCCTTCCAGGCCTAAATTTTCTATTCATATACTATGAGAATGTGCAGAAATTATTATTAGTTATATCGATGATTTGATGCAATCCATAGCGTCATGTGTTTGATTATAAAGGTTTAAGCAAGGGGCGTTTTGAAACTATGTGAGAGGTTGTATTTTGTGAATTAGAGGAGTTAAAAGGATGCGAGCGGGGAAGGCAGATAATGCTGTTGGTTATATGTTAGAAGTGGTAGTCAAAAAGTTCTTTGGAGCGGTTGAAAGTTGATGAAGGAGAGAGCTTGAAAGAGAGGAGACAAATTGGTGAAAAGGGGAGGGGAATGGGATTGGAGAGTAATGGTTTTAGGTCTGAATTCTTTAAGAGAATTTAATGTATTTCTGTTTGGGGTTATCTGTTAAGCTTTCACTAATTTTGATGCTACTTTTTCAGAAGACATCGTTGTCTCGTGCATTCTTTGTTATTTTGAATTGAGATATCCCAAGAACTGAAGATTTGATAATGGTTTATATGATCCATCCAATTTGGGTGGATAGTAATGCAGCTTCCTCTGCGTGATTTTATTGATGAATACTTGATAACCTGGTCTTGGTTTTTCTATATTTTAAATGCTAGAAGCTTTCTTGTATTTTCTAGATTTTCCTAAATCTGTTTTCCAATTCAATGTGAACAGTTGATAGTGTAGTACTGTTCTTATTTTCTAAGGGTAGAGATGATATTGTGTTCCATCTATATTATAAGAATCATCAAACAATTGACTAATATTGTGTTACCTTCATAATCCAATAGTCCATTGGCTTTTCAATGACACATGACTTTCATATGTTTTGTCAGGTGTCATTTTGAGACCTGGTTTTATATATGGGACACGCCAAGTTGGTAGCATGAAGTTGCCACTGGGTGTTATCGGATCTCCGTTGGAGATGGTAAAAGATTCGACACTGATATTTGCTGATTTTTGTTTTTGGTCTTGTGTTCCTCTTCTCTCATAGCAAACTTCCTCTGGATAGGTTTTAGTTTGTCAACTTTTAATTCCAGGTACTGATTATCTGAATCTGTTTTAGGTTCTTCAATATGCAAAACCACTGACCCAAGTTCCGCTGGTCGGTCCTCTGTTCACTACTCCTGTTAATGTCACAGCAGTTGCAAAAGTTGCTGTCAGAGCCGCAACCGATCCTGTGTTTCCACCTGGCATTGTTGATGTTAATGGAATCTTGCGCTATAGTGGGAACAAGAAGTAGGATGTAGATATGTGCAATTGTTAATAACTCTGTTTTTGCAGAGGAATTTTCTTGCTGAAATTTTTATGGGTATAGCTTTCACTTGATAAGGGGAGATTTTAGGGAGTACTGTGCTGTCTCCCTTTTATTGGGTTTATGTTTTGCTGGTATGCAGGTGCATATGGCATAATTTAAAAATTCCTCCCTTTTGGCTACAGACAGTTGAGGCAAAACTGCCTGAGCAGCTTGTGAAGTACATGCTTATTTTTTTTCGTTACATTTATCCATAATTCAATAGGGATGCCCCTATTTATTAGCTTATTTCAACAAGTTTGTAGTCACACCAACCCTCACATCATTGATCTCACTCTTTAGCTTAGGAACGGCTTGATTGGAAGAATTGTTGTTTCTTTTTTGTTAGACCGGGATCATACGTTACCAATCTAACCGTTTCATGTCGTGTCATGTCACTTACATAAACGGGTTGAACCCCTCCAATTATAACTGATTTGTTTAATAAATGTGTCTAGTCGTGCCAAGCCGTTTACTTTAACGGGTTATCGCCATTGACCCAAACCTGCTAATAACGGGTAATAACGGGTTAATTTCGTGTTGAGTTAGCAGGTCACATCTTTTTTATATATTAATGTATATAATTAGTTGGAATTGTATCGTGTCGAGTCAACCTGTTTACTTACACGCGAGACCAATGTCCTTTTCCACCACAACAGTAACAAATACTAGTGATTTCCTCTTCTTTCTTTTTCTCGTTTTTATTATCATTGTAATGATAACCAAGTTGAGGAAGTACTTGATTTTGAAAAATCTCTAGAAGAAAATTCAGACATGATAGAGGAAGAAAAGGTACCTGATAATGAAGAAATTTAAACAAATCATGTCATGTCAGGAATTACTTGGAACCGAACTCAAATCGACGTCGATGATGTTTTTGCATGCAGTGTAGCATTAGAAATTATGGACAGTAATGATGATAAAAATGAGGATCATGAACCAAAGTCTATTGATGAATGTAAACAAAGAGATGATTGGCCAAAATGGAAGAAGCAATTACAGCAGAATTAAATTCTCTTGAAAAAAGACAAGTATTTGGACCTGTAATCCGTACACCTGAAGGTGTAAAACCAGTAGGGTATAAATGGGTCTTTGTGAGAAAACGTAATGAAAAGGGTGAAGTTGTGAGGTATAAAGCAAGGTTAGTTGCACAAGGATTCTTACAAAGACCAGGAATTGACTATGAACAAACATATTCTTCTGTTGTAGATGCAACAACTTTTAGATTCCTAATTAGTCTGGCAATAAGAGAAAAACTTGACTTACGATTGATGGATGTAGTAACTTCCTATCTATATGGCCCACTGGATAATGAAATTTATATGAAACTCCCAGAAGGTTTTAAGTTGCCAAAAGCAACTGATTCAAGTTCTCGAGAACAATTTTCAATTAAACTGAATAGATATCTTTATGGGTTGAAACAATCTGGGCGTATGTGGTATAAACGTTTAAGTGAGTACTTATTGAAAGAAGGCTATAATAATGATCCAATTAGTCCATGTATTTTTATAAAGAAATTTGGGTCAGGATTTGTTGTTATTGCAGTGTATGTTGATGATTTAAACCTTATTGGAACTCCTGAAGAGATTTCAGTAACAATGGAGTATTTAAAGAAAGAATTTGAAATGAAAGATCTTGGAAAGACAAAATTTTGTTTAGGGTTACAAATTGAATACTTTAACAATGGAATCCTTGTGCACCAAACAACATACACACAAAAAGTGATGCAAAGGTTTTATATGGATACAACACATTCATTGAACAGTCCAATGGTTGTAAGGTCACTTGAAGTGGATAAAGACCTGTTTCACCCTCGGGAAACTAATGAAGAAATTCTTGGTGCTGAAGTACCATATTTAAGTACTATAGGTGCATGAATGTATCTTTCAAGTCATACTCGACCTGACATATCTTTTTCAGTCAATTTATTAGCAAGATTTAGTTCATGCCATACCCGAAGGCATTGGAACGGTGTCAAACACATACTTCGTTATCTTTAAGGTACAAAAGACATGGGTTTATTTTTTCATAATCTAGCCAAAGAAGATTTAATTGGTTTTGGAGATGTTGGATACCTATCTGATCCTCATAATGCTCGATCACAACCTGGATATGTGTTCACATGTGGTGGTACTGCTATTTCTTGGATGAAACAAACTATTGCAGCTACTTCTTCTAACCATTCAGAGATATTTTCAATCCATGAAGCTAGTCGTGAATGTGTATGGCTAAGGTCGATGATTCATCAAATACGAGAAGGTTGTGGTTTGACATCCGGGAAAGAAATTCCAAAAATTTTATATGAGGATAACACAGCATGCATTGCACAACTTAGAGAATGATACATCAAAGATGACCAAACAAAGCACATCTTACCAAAATTCTTTTTCACACATGATCTTAAGAAGAATGGAGAAATTAATGTCTTGAAGATTCGTTCAAGCGAAAACTTAGCAATCTGTTTACTAAAGCACTTCCAACTTCCACATTTAGGAAGTTGACTTATACCATTGGATTGCGTCGTCTAATAGATCTTCAATGATGTATACACGAATGCGCGTTGTACTCTTTTTCCCTAACCATGTTTTTTCCCATTGGGTTTTTCCTTGTGATGTTTTTAATGAGGCAACATTCAAGCGCATACACATAATTAATTGGCATTAGATAATATGATATAATTGACGTTCAAGGGGAAGTGTTATGAAAATATTGTGGACGTCATTATATCCGTAAAAGTCCTCAAAGAATATGTCTATTGAATGTACCATTTGAAAGCATTTTACCCCTTGAATGTTATAACCATATGCATATATTTATATTATGTATATGATGTTGTGATGAATAATAATAAAATTGACATTCTCTTTATACTCTATATTCTCTCTATATTCCTATTTCATGGTTACTTTCATATTATAAATTTTTTCTCAATTATGAAGTAAAAGTATAACGTTTTTAAGATTGGATGTTACTACAATTCATGATCTTGAACAATTATTGATTAACTTGGCAATTAATGATACTGATTTGATTTAAACAAATAACTAGTTTTGTACCCAGGCGATGCCCTAGATAGCTTGGATTATTTTTATGTTTTCTTTATGTTACCTTTAAATACTTTTTTTAAAATATAAAAATTAACTTTTTATTATGTAATGATGTATTGCCAAATACATTCATGTATTTTCATCGTAGTTTAACTTAATTATTTTCTTAGAAGATGGCTATTAGTCTATTACACATATAGCTCTCCCACTATCAACCTTTTTCTCTTGGAATATTAGTTCAGCTTTAAAAACACCTGAAAATCTAGCAGCAACAAATGCAATAATGTTCCTTGTTCAATTTGTTCCCTTAGTAATCTAATTTTTTCTTCAGAACAAAGTATAAGTATAAATTTTAGTTGCCACTTGATGCATCAAACATAGTAATAAAATGAACTTAAACAAAACCTATCTCCCTCGCATACTTATGAAACCGAAATGATAAATAGCAAAGCATTTGTGTAATCTAAAGTAAACCAAAAATGCAACAACTCTCCAGTGCAATGCATATATATCAAAGAAAAACAATGCATTCAAATGCAATTGAAGAGAACGAAAAGAATTGAACTCAACTTATCTGACACATCAAAACCCATCAATCCTAACTTATAATCATCATTTACATACTTCTTGCACCATTATTTTAACTAACCCATTACACCACAATAACACACAAACTAATCCAAACCATAAATTCCACAAAAGTATCAAACCCATTATTAACAACAAAACTCATAATCATACCAATAAAAACAAAACCCATAAAAACTAAAGAAATAAAAAATAGGGAGTGAAAATGAGAAACAACAAATACCTTAATTTTGTTGTTCCCGTCATTGTCTTATTCCACAAACTTAATTCTCACTTTTATCAATCAATCAAATTAAATTAAAATAAAAGGAGAGTAGTTTAAATTAATTACAAATCAATTAAAATGACAAATTACAAATGAAACAAAAATATAAAACAGAAATAATAAGAATACAAACAAATTTATTGGAAGATGATAGAGAGAATAAGGTAACGTAAATGAATTGGCGGTATGTTAAATTGTTAATTGAGAGTGTAACCTATAAATGAGTTCTTGTTGGGTTGTTTCGATCAGTTACAAAAATACGTACTTATGATGAAAATAATTAATTTTTCCGCTCATTACAATAAAAAGGCTAGGAATTAATGGCTCCTTATTGTATTTTTATGACGAATCTAAAGAGCTTTTTCTTTCTTGTTTTTAATTCCCAAAAGATCTTAGAAATTGTAATTATTAATTAATTTTGTTTTTAATTCCAAAATATGTTAGAAGTCTAGATTAGTTTTATTGTTTGTGTCCTTCGTTGTCTTGTGTGTAATTAACTCCTTTTTCCCAATTAATAATCACAAAACCATTACCACATCAACGCTCACATGGATGTACCACACGGATGGAAAATGGCGCCATATAATTATATATATATGCACATGTCACGGCGACACATGGCAAATAATTATGCTTCTCCTTGCGTTTTAATATAAAGGAGTAGATTGCCACCTATGTTTTTTTTTTATTTTGTTTTTGGATAATGGAAGATTAAAAAACAACGAACATTGACACCCAAGAGAGATTATTATTGAGCCTCATTTCTTGCACATACTGCAAAGCTCATGAGCTCCTTTAACCTCTTCCCTACTAACTTTGCAACATTGAACAAAAACTAAACTAGACCAGCATTTTATAAAATCTAAAACTAGATGTCTGATTTTAATGTCAAAAGAGTTAGGCTCGAGGAGGCCAAGAATGATTGAAAGTTCAAGTGACACTCAAGGGGGGGGGGGGGGGTGTGAATTGAGTGTTGTAAAGTTGTCGATTAATTATAAGAACAGTTTAGAACTAGTTCTCAAGCAGCGGAAATAATAAAGCAATAAAATAAACAACACCAAGATTTAACGAGGTTTGACTTCTAATAAGTCTACGTCCTCCAGTCACTCACTCTTTTATTAATCAACTCAGAATAACAAAAGGATTACACTCAATCAATTATGCACCTATGCACAATATGATTCCCCAATTTCCACCTATGGAAGTTCGACTCAATCCTCAAATACGTAGGTTCCAATGAAGATGATCCCGGATCAACATCCCAGCAAACTGAACTCTCAGAATGCTCAAATTACAATCCTTTGTCTATCAATAATAATTAGCCTAAATGCTTACAAACGAGGGAAAATTAAAACCTTAATGTGGTTATGAGGTTTATGCGAGATTGAGACTTAGAGAGCACTTTTGCAAATCGTGATTTTCTGTTTTTGTTTGTGCAAAAGTTATTTTGGATGTCTGCAAGCCAATCTCCTTAAATAAGCCTTTGGCTAGTGTGTTATGCAATATTGCAAGAGAATATTTTCCTTGGAATTATGGAAATAATCCCGGGAAAATATTCACACTGATTTTATTTGAAATCAAATAAAATCAGCACAATATTATATAACATACTTGCCATACTTAAGGATATTTGCCTTGCATACCAATCCAAGCATCCGTGTTATTTTTTGAAAAACAATTTTGCGCGGAAAGAAACATTCCTAAAATATGGATGTGTGAAGTAAACTCTAGGGGACTGGTTCAACACTTTTCCCAGTCTGTTCCAGTCAGCCAAGTTTACTTATTATTATTTATGCCAAGTAACATAAGTTCCTTGTCATCCATAATTAGTGCAACTCTGTAATCTCAATCTTTATATTGCATATATAAACCTTCATACCACTTACATTGCATCTAAGACCTAAGAGTTAGACTCTATGAGCGTGATCTTTATGCAAACTTCAAGACTTGGCTTATCCAGCTTTATCTTGTCATCATTCAACTTGTTTCTTTAATACCTGCACATGTAAACAGAAACTTGCATACAATATTATAGTTCAATGTGGTTTGTCATCATTCAAAACAAAAGCTAGGAACTCAACAAATTCCCCATTTTTGATGATGACAAACTATGAAGTTCCCCTTGCAAATAGTATCATTTAACATTTGGAACTTTTCAGAAATTTTGAATTCTATAGAATTCATTGAACTGGTCTCATACTGTTCCTGCTAATTAAGCATCATTTTACAAGTAAACTAGTTCACAACTAACTAACGACAGTTTAAGAAAGTGTTTGCTAAGTACCCAGGGCAAATACTAATTAAACACAGAGAGGTCTTAGTCTTAAACATGTATTCGCAATAAGAACAACATTAAGTTCATCAGACTTGTAAAGAAGCCGTTGGGATGATAAGAAGTAAAATGCTTTGAATACATTTCCTTCCAGACCTTATAGGTCTGTCACCACTAGCAAGCTTATCAATCTTGCTTCTAGTTGCTGCAACACACATGTTAGTAATATTCATTGAACCTGCTTCCCCTTGAATTAGGTAGAACAAATCATAACTGCACCCTGCTTCCCCCTTTTGGCATCATCAAAACAGTCAAAGCATAAAAGCAGTGAAAGTAATAACTGAACACAATCAGTAGGCAAACTACAAATCATATAAAATCATAGCTAAATAGGTATTTCTAACAGCATTCTAGGGATGCCGATTCCACCAATTGTTCCTGCGAAAGTGCCAAACCTACTTGTCTTGAAAGTTGTTACAAACCGATAGCAAACCAAATTACAGAAAGTTATTAAAAGGAAAGGGGGGATACCAGAATAAGAAGTTCAATAAAAGAGGGGGTTAGAAGCAATAGGTAAAATAAGAGGAAAGCAAAGCGATCAATCAGCTCCAGAGTCTTGTTCAGTCTCATCATTTTCTTCTTCTTCTGAAGCACTGGTAGCATTCTCCTCATTAGCCTCTTCCTCATCCTGCTCAGATCCAAGTTCAGCATCCTCATCATCAGCATCACCTGCAGCTTATGATGTATCATCCTTTTCTTCAGAATCCTCTCCACTAAGTATTCCTGCTTTGTCAAGACAAACCTCAATTCGCCTGTAGGATTCCTGAAGTGCAACACACAGCGTAGTGACCCCATTTACCATATTTCTCATTAGTTGATTCTGATCACTCAACTGTTTAACCAAGGAATAGGTTGCCTGAACTGTTTCTGTACTGGTCCCAGCAAGACGAGCATCACTTTTCCCCTCATCCTTCATTTTTAGAACACCTCCTGCATATGTCATGCCTTTCTGACCTATAATCTGATTTGTGAGATGTGACATGGTGCCATAATCTCCCATCATCGGTATCTTCCAGTGCCCAAACACTAAGGTCAGCCATCCTCCATATGGCAGCATGATTAGCTTTCTCCACGCAACAGATCATATGTCCTAACATCATAGCAGGGAGTTTGACAGGAATGTGTTTAATGAGGCAGTAAATGAGAACACTATCCATCAACCATGCACTCATACGACCTTGTGCTCTAGGACACACAATCTTTGAGGCTATAGTGTGGAATATTCTCATGATTGGTTCCTTTAATTGGCCAATGGTGTACCCCTGCTTGTTGTCAGGTGGACCAGTAGAGAGTCTGGTATGGATTTGTTCTGCTGTGACTCCCTTGACAGAAGGCTAATTTTCTCTAGAGTAAACATCAAGTCCCTTTGTAGGAACTTTGAGAATCTCAGCCAATTTCTTTTCAGACAAGTTTATGGGAGTATCCTTAACAAAAGAGAAATTGGATCCATCATATTTAGTATGCAGGTGTGAGTAAAATTCTTCAACTAGGGGCATGAATACATCTAAATCTTTTGCAAACAACACATACCATTTCTGAAAATCTAAGGCCTCCTTTACCTCAATCAAGAATTTTTGTGCAACCCAACTTTTTACAACAAAAAATCCTACCAGAATTTGTCTATCTTTTAGATTATATAGAGGTTTAGGAGTGGTAGACTTACTTTTCATAGATTTTATGCTTGAAGAGATCGCAACATCAGATTGCTTTCTCTTTTGCCCTGTGGTGGTTTGGTCTAGTTGTGCTTCCTTCATAATAGCCTTCCCCTTGAACGCTTCTTCACCCTTTCTAGCAACCGTTTTCACACGAGTACCCTTGCTTGCTATTTTCATTGTGTTCTCTTTCTCAGTGGTTAACTCAACTTCCTCTTCGTCTTTAGTAACTTCCTTGCTCTTTGATTTTTCAAATTATATGGGAGTGGTACTAGGTGTGGGTGATTTAGATATTGTAGTTGGTGGTTTGGTAGCCTTCTTCTCCACTTTCTTAACCGTTTTTTAGTGCTGACTTTCTTTTCCTTCACTTCTTCAGTAACAACATCCTCCATTTGTTCAATTTCCCTTTCTCCTGATTCAACTTCTTCCTCCTCAACTTCTTCTTCATCCGACTTGGATTCAGATTCAGATTCCTTCTCAAGTGCAGATTCTTCAACAATCTCTGGTTCTTTGGATTTTGACGTTTCTATTGGTACAGGAGTTGATTCTTTGGATTTTGGTGTGGGTGGTTTTTTGGTAGTGGCTGATTTTGTGGAAGTAGGAGTGGAAGATTTGATGGTTTTGGCGGTTAATTTTGGTGTAACCACCTTATTGGTTGTTTTTGTGGTGGATTTTGGTGTGGGAGGTCTTATAGTAAGGGCTTTTGAAGTTGCAGCCTTGGTGTTCTTTCTAATCAATGGTACTTCTTCCTCTTCGTTCACATCTTCCTCTTCCATTACATCTTCTATCATAGACATAATGACCTTGTCAACCATCTTCTTTGTTTTTTTCGTTTCAATTTCAAGAGATTCAGTAACTTCTTTGTCAACCAATCGTGTGCTTCTTCTTTTCGACATGATGAGACTGAATATTTCCTTTGTTATGAGCACAAAAAGAAACACTTTGAACAATGTGAGAGAAAGTAAGAAAAAGAATTTAGATGAATAGTCGAGAGAATAGTCGAAGATAAAGAAAATAAGAAAATGAAATAAAAAAGGAAAGCATGATCAGAAGAATATATTTGTAGGAGATTTAAATCAAAACAGTTATCTTCAAAATATTTGAAAGATATTTGTCCGTTCAACCAAAAAGGCAGTTGCCATAAATACAAACGTCAATATATTTATTTCCAAATATTTGAATTTTTGAAAATAAACAGATTGACTAAAAATAACCGCCTCATTGATCTGGTTCCCTAAGGTCTGTCTCAACTTACCTTTTACAAGATTATGCTAAGGCACTTGTGTACTAAATTAATCAGCCCAGCATCGCATAAGAGCTTTGTGAGACCTAAAAAGAAAAAAGAAAAACAAAACAAAACAAAATATGTACATATTGACATGATTTGACTAGACAAAGGGACAAGAGAAGACTTAAGAGCTCATTGCCTAATTTTAATCATACCTAAAAAGGTACGCAGCTTGATGAACATTTCTCTGCTCAAAGGTTTTGTAAAGATGTCAGCTAGTTAATCTTCTGACCTGCAAAACTCCAATTCTATATTACCTTTTTCAAAATTGTCGCTTAGAAAATGATGCCTAATCTCAATATGCTTGGTTTTAGAATGTTGGACAGGATTTTTCGAAATATTGATTGCACTTGTGTTATCACCTAAGATGGGAACACTTTTGAAACAGATCCCAAAATCCTTTAGTTGTGACTTTATCCGCAAGAGTTGAGCACAACATAAAGTTGCTGCAATGTACTTAGACTCTGCTGTGGATAAGGCCACAGAATTTTGTTTCTTAGATCCCCATGAGATAAGACAGGAACCCAAGAAGTGAGCCATTCCAGAAGTACTCTTCCTGTCCACAATAAAACGAGCAAAGTCAGCATCTGTGCATCCTATAAGATTCATACTGCTACCTTTTGGATACCACAGACACAGACCATCAGTACCATTGAGATACCTTAAAATTCTCTTAACAGCCTTTAGGTGAGATTCTTTAGGGTTGCTTTGAAATCTTGCACAACACCCTACTAAAAACACTATATCTAGCCTACTGGCTGTTAAGTAGAGCAATGAGCCAATCATAACTCTATACAACTTACCCTCAACACCCTTTCCCTTCTCATCAAGGCTTAATTTTGTAGAAGTTGGAATGGGTGTTTCATAGGATTAGTTATCTTGTAAGCCATATCTTTTCAGCAACTGCTTAAGATACTTCTGCTGATGAATTATAATTCCATCCTTGGTTTGCTTGGTTTGAAGTCCTAGAAAGAATCCAAGTTCTCCCATCATACTCATTTCAAATTCGCTTTTCATCAAATCTGCAAACTCATTACATAAATCAGGATTAGTAGCTCCAAACAAAATATCATCTACATATATCTGGACCACTAGCAGATCAGTTCCCATTTCCTTCAAGAATAGTGTCTTGTCAACTAAACCTCTCTTATATCCATTTTCTGAAAGAAAACTGGACAACCTCTCATACCAAGCTCTAGGAGCTTGTTTGAGACCATAAAGAGCTTTGTCAAGTTTAAAAACATGGTTTGACAATTCACTATCTTCAAATCCAGGGGGCTGTTCCACATATACATCTTTCAAATAACCGTTAAGAAAGGCTGTCTCAACATCCATTTGAAAGAGTTTTAAGTTCATATAAGCTGCAAAAGCAATTAAAATCCTGATTGCCTCAAGCCTGGCAACTGGAGCAAAGGTTTCATCATAATCAATTCCTTCCTGTTGATTGAATCCTTGGACCACTAGTCCGGCTTTG
Organism: Suaeda aralocaspica; assembly: GCA_016808085.1. Lineage (NCBI taxonomy): Eukaryota > Viridiplantae > Streptophyta > Magnoliopsida > Caryophyllales > Amaranthaceae > Suaeda > Suaeda aralocaspica. The sequence goes on along the minus strand of PYUH01000171.1, from coordinate 1,472,145 downwards.
TTCCTGACTATAATACCTGCATCATCCAGTTTGTTTCTGAACACCCATTTATTTCCAATAATAGACATGTTTTCCTTCCTGGGTTCAAGATGTCGTACTTGATTTCTCTCAAACTGATTGAGTTCATCTTGCATGGCCAACAACATCTGAAAGAAAAGAATAGAAAGCACATAAGTTTTGTAGAGTAGAATTCCTTGTTTGCACCCCTTTGTTAATATCACTAATGATAAGATCAGAGGGATGAGCAGACTTGTACTTGAAGGAATTTTTCATATCAAGATTTGCATTGGTGCCTTCTAATGTTGAACTGTTTCCTGTACTGGTTCCCCCTGTTTCATTGTTATTTTGAACAGGTGAACCTGGTTCCATAGTGGTCTCAGCTGCATTGTATTCATGTGGTTGAACTTCCGAGTCACTATTTCTTACTTCTTGAGCTTCTTGAGTTTGTGCTTGACCAGACTCTTCCTCTCTAGGAGAGTTGTGTGGTGAATCTGGTTCATCACCTTCTACTTTTTTAGCTCCTGTAAAGTTTAGCATGCCAATTTCGAATTCATCATCATCAGCCTGAACATGCTTGCTAAACATATTAGTTTCATCAAACAGAACATGGATACTCTCTTCAACACACAAGTTTATTTTGTTGAATACTTTGTATGCCTTGCTGTGTGAAGAGTATCCAACGAAAACAACCTCATCACTTCCAGGATCAAATTTAAATTTGATCTACTATTATTGTGTATAAAGCATTTGCACCCAAAAACACGTAAATGTGCAATGTTTGGTTTTCTTCCCCAAAGAAGATCATAAGGTGTTTTCTTTAGTAAAGGTCTCAGCATTACCCTATTATCAAGATTTCAAATTCTTCAAATGTTTCATTTTTTAACTTTAGAAATACTATCCAAGTATAATGAGGGTAATCATCAACTAACAAAAACACATAGCTATGACCATTTCGACCTTGTACTCGCATGGGTCCACACAAATTCATGTGCACAATTTCTAATGGTCTAGTAGCACTTACAAACTTCTTTGGCTGAAAAGAGGACTTGGCATGTTTACATTTTGCACAATTATGACAAATATGTTCTGCAACAAACTTAATGTTAGGTAAACCTGTAACTATGTCTTGGGATTGCAATTTATTCAGCAAGGAAAAACTTACATGTCCAAGTCTCTTGTGCCACAGCCAATGATCATCCTCCATAACATTGAGACAAGTGGCACCGGTCTTAGGAATCTGACTCAAAAATATTATGTAAACATTATTGTGTCGGAACCCCTTACAGACCAGTTCCCTTGTTTCAGTGTTGACTATGTGACATAGATTTATTTCTAATTCAACATGGTTTCCTTTGTCACATAGTTGAGATATGCTCAAGAGGTTATGTGTCAAACCTTCAACAAAATATACATTATCAATTGCTTGATAAAGCGTTTTACCAACCTTACCTATATGTTTTGATTTTATCTCCAAAGGTGACACTTCCTCCTTCATAGGCTACGGGTGGAAGAAATTGACTTTTATCTCCAGACATGTGTCTTGAGCAACCACTGTCCAAATGCCAGAATGACTTTCCTTTCACTCTAACCTGCACAACACATCAAGGTTTAGTTTTTGGAACCCAGATTTTCTTGGGTTCCTTGTTAATGGGAACTGGTTTGATACTGTCCTTTCTAACCCAGATTTGTTTTACATTTGTCTTTCTTGTTTTATCATGTTTTCCATTTTTAGACAAATTATGTGTGTGACTCTGATGATTATGAGTTCTTTAAACATGAGACTTATTTTTCTTATTATGTTTTTGCTTGGTCCAGCAAGTTTCAATAACATGTCCATTCTTACTACAGTAGGTGCATACATACATGCCTTTTGCAAAAACATACTTACCTCTCTTGAATTCAGAAATACAAGTCTCATCGCTCCCCAACTTTTGGGGCTATTGGGAACTACTTCTAGTATACCCTAATCCAAACCTCATAGAGTTACCAGGTTGTGAGGTCAGGATGTTTAGATTACTTTGAACATCGAGCAACCTGTTCATCTGTCTTAGGCAATCACTCAAACCCTGTTCCTTGATTTCAAGTTTCTTAAGCTGAGCTTCATTATATTCAACAGCAATAGCAAGATCCAACTTTACCCTATGAAGCTCATCCTTAAGTTTTGAAATCAATTCAGGATCTGGTTCAGAAGTGGTCTGAGTATTCTTGCCTTTCCTTAGTTCAGATATTTCAGCTTGAAGATCACAGATTTTAGTTTCATATTCTAAGTGTAAGAATTCAATGTTAACACTTTGATTGTCTAAAACAACTTAAGGGTTGATATCTTTTCTTCATTCAGATATTTCAGCTTGTAAATCACAAATCTTACCTTCATATTCCAAACATAAGTTATTGACATTAATACTAGAACTAGCAAGAGAAGTTTTTAGGTTCACATGCTCTTTGAACAATTCTTCCACATCATCAACCATATAATTATATGCAAGAATTAAGTCAGAATGTTCTAGAGAGAGTGATTTCTGTTTAAGTACTTTGAAATTTATATCTTCAACTTCTGCCTCCTTAAGCTTACTAAAACTTCTTTCATTATTTTAATAAAAATCTGCTTTTTGAAAAAACTGATTGAGGTTTTAGCATTTCAAGTTTTATATTCTTCTAATCCAGAATTATTTCAAGCTATGAAATTTTTAATTTTCAGTTCTGTAAAAATAAGTTCAAGCTCAGCAGAACAACACTCACTAAGATCTAAATTTCGAGTTACTTCTCTTAGTTTCTTTTTGATAGCCTGATAAGCAACATTGCCCTAAACATTTTGTTCTATAATAGCATCCATAAAATTAAATAACTCATCCATATCACAATATCTCATTTGTTCTTGCATATTAGAAATAGTTACCTGTTCTTCATGAGAAGAGCTGCTTCCACCCATGAAACACATGTGTCCCTTCTTTCCTGAACTGGTCTGCCTCTAGTCTACTTCTCCCAATAGTGCAGTCACACAAACTAGGGCTTCTTCCTCCTCACTTTCACAACCTGAGTCAGAATCTCCCCAGGCAGCAAGCACGGCTCTCCTTGTATTCTTTTTCTCCATTTGTCCTACCTTGTCAGTTTTCCATGCTGGACAATCCTTGATCATATGTCCAGTTTCACCACATTTGAAGCAACCAGTGCTGGTACTGGTCTTCTTCATGTTGCCTTTGTTCTTCTAGGATTTTCCCTTATATTGAGATTTGAGGCTTCTCTCGAACCTTCTTGCCATGAGACCTATTTCATCCAGATCTTCTTCATTTTCTTCTCCCTTCAAGGCCAACCCTCGACTTTTGGTTGTTCCTTCCTCCTTTGTGCTTACCAACATCTCATGAGTCATTAACGACCCAATAAGTTGTTCTACAGACAGAGTGGTTGGATCCTTGGCTTCTTGGATTGCAGTTACCTTAGGCCGCCATTTACCTGTCAAACTTCTCAAAACTTTCCTAACCATATCTTCACTAGTGAAACATTTTCCAAGAGATTTTAGTTCATTAATAATTGACATAAAACGAGTATATATATCTTTTATATTATCATTTCGATTCATATCAAAGGCTTCATATTTAGACATAAGCATATCTATCATAGATCTCCTGACTTCACTAGTGCCTTAATAGGCTAACTCTAGAATTTCCCATATATCATTTGCAGTTAAACATGCTAAAATACGGCTTACATCATTATCAGCAATACCTTGTTGAAGAAGTGACATAGCCTTTGCGTTCTTCTAAAGTGTCTTAAGATTTATGGTAGTGTATTCACTCTCCTTCTTCGCTGTTCCATCACCGTTGTTAGCCACCTTCTTAGGACCATTTTTGACTATCATCCAGCACCCATAGTCAGTGCCAATGACAAAGTTTAGCATGCAGTTCTTCACCAAGGATAGTTTTTTCATTAAACTTGGGCAGCCTTGATCCAGAATTTCCATTCATCATCTCTTGAGTATTCATCTTTTCTTCCTTCTCTAGGTGTAACCCTTTCAAGAATTTAGGCTCTGATACCAATTGAAAATGCAAGTGACACTCAAGAGGGGGGGGGGTGAATTGAGTGTTGTAAATTTTGCGATTAATTATAAGAACAGTTTAGAACCAATTCTCATGCAGCGGAATTAATAAAGCAATAAAATAAACAACACCAAGATTTAACGAGGTTCGACTTCTAATAAGTCTACGTCCTCCATTCACTCACTCTTTTATTAATCAACTCAGAATAACAAAAGAATTACACTTAATCAATTATGCACCTATGCACAATATTATTTCCTAACTTCCACCTATGGAAGTCCGACTCAACCCTCAACTATGGAGGTTCCAATGAAGATGATCCCAGATCAACATCCCCAGCAAACTGAGCTCTCAGAATGCTCAAATGACAATCCTTTGTCTCTCAATAACATTTAACCTAAATTCTTAAAAACGAGAGAAAATTAAAACCTTAATGTGTTTATGAGGTTTATGCGAGATTGAGACTTAGAGAGCACTTTTGCAAATTGTGGTTTTCTGTTTTTGTTCGTGCAAAAGTTATTTTGGATGTTTGCTGGCTAATCTCCTTAAATAAACCTATGGCTAGTATGTTATACAATATTGCAAGAGAATATTTTCCTTGGAATTATGGAAATAATCATGGGAAAATATTCTCACTGATTTTATTTAAAATCAAATAAAATCAGCACAATATTATATAACATACTTGCCATACTTAAGGATATTTGCCTTGCATACCAATCTAAGCATCCGTGTTATTTTTTGAAAAACAATTTTGCGCGAAAAGAAACTTTCCTAATATACGGATGTGTGAAGTAAACTCTAGGGGACTAGTTCATCACTGTTTCCAGGTTGTTCCAGTCAGCCAAGTTTACTTATAATTATGTATGCCAAGTAACTTAAGTTCCTTGTCATTCATAATTAGTGCAACTCTGTAATCTCAATCTTTATATTGCATATGTAAACCTTCATACCACTTACATTGCATCTAAGACCTAAGAGTTAGACTCTATGAGCGAGATCTTCATGCAAACTTCAAAACTTGGCTTATCCAGCTTTATCTTGTCATCATTGAAAATGTTTCTTTAGTACCTGCACATGCAAACTGAAATTTGAATACAATATTATAGCTCAATGTGGTTTGTCATCATTCAGAACAAAACCTAGGAACTCAACAATGATTACCATGCTATTTGTCATGATGATTATCTACTTACCAACCTCTCTTCCTTTCTTTACACCCTTCATCAATGCTAGTATCTCTGCTGCATGTAGTGGTGTCCGAGCCACCACTCTCTTCGATCCTCTTAGTTAACGTTGATGAGAGCATATCACCCAGCCTATACTCGCATCAATCTTGTCTCTCCTCTTCCGTTTCTTCCATGCACCATCCACCTGGATTTTATCAGTTCCTGGCTACCATTCACTCCTATCTTCCACAATAGCGGTTCCTGGAGCTATCATTTTTTCAAACTTAACCAAAGGCTCCTAAAAGCGAAGTCAATTAAGCCATCTTTGTTTGGTTTCATTTATTCTACTCATCATACCCGTTAAGTCTACTTTCCCCTAGTAAAAAACAATCTGATTTCTTTCTTACCAAATTTCGTAGAGTGTGCAACATATCTCCATGAAACCTTGTTCCCACCCCTCCCTTTACTTGTAAAGGAACACCAGCAAATTTGTGATCCATTTTTTTATCATAAAAAATGAGCACAAGTCCAGCCTTAGACCCAAGTTCGGGGTAGCCCATACTCTCCTTACAAAATCACAATCTAAACATGTGTTCTATTGATTCATTAAATGAGGAACAAGACACACACAGGTGGTGAAAACCTCCCTTCTCCTTAGTGCACCTTTTGTAGGGGGCGCATTAGTTAGAACTCCCCAAACAACGATCTTCCAATTTTCCCCAATATCAGCTTTCCACAAGATGTGCCACACATTAGTACCCAAAACTGGTGGTTGCTTCTTGAATTGCACCTAGTAGCCCTACTTGATCGAATACATACCATTCGAACCATGCAGCCAGTATTCACTCTCTGCACATTTTCAAGAAGGAATGTCACAAGTGAGAATCTTTTGTACCGTGGCATCGCCAAAAAGCCATTGGAGAAGTTCGACATTCCATTCTTGTTCTTTAGTCCACCAGTGATTTTCCTTACAGACTCCCCTAACATCCGTTAGCCTTGCACCATCCTTTACTATTGGGGTGGTTCCTTTTGCCTATATTGCCCTAAAAACATGAGTATCACTATCCGAGCCAATTAAGTGCCGATAGTTTTTGAATAGTTTACCCACCCTAGTCATGCTTTGAATACACCATGATACCACTTTGAGATTTCTTCCTGTTCTGGCCACCTCAATGGGTGAATCTCCTTGACTTCCCCATAATATCTTGCTCACCAATAATTGCGGATTAGTGTCAATTCTCCATGCCGACTTGAAACACAGCATTGCATTTAATTTCCCTACATCTTTGATGCTAAGTCCTCCGTCCATTTTATGATTTTATAAAACATTTTTTTCTTCAGTGGATACCTCCATAAGTTATGTTCAGAGCCCACCAGTAATGGATAAGAATGACGTATAAGTGGTCAAGATTATTTTTCGGGTAAAGATGTATACTCATTATATGAGAAAGGAGTGTGACTAGAATAGCGTTAATAATAATTCCTTTCCTTGCCTTAGTGAAGCTTTTAAATTTCCATGTGGAGATACGGTTGCTCACCCTATCAAGTAGCCCCTCCAAACGTCTTGTAGAGTGACCATCCATATCCCTAGGCCTTCCTAAGTAAACCCTTATTTGATCCGAGCTAGGCATTTAAAGTTTTTCCATAATACCATTCCTGATCTCTTGACTAGCACAGGGCCAAGACATTATTAACGATTTATCAAAATTCACCATTACCCTAGAGATGATTTAAAAGCCCTCAATAATTCTTGTAACATGTAAGCACGAGGCAGAGGTAGCTTCAAAGAAAAATAGGGAATCATCTGCAAAAGAAAAGATGAGAAATTCCTGGAGTTCGTCTTTCTACCTTGATACCTTTTACCATTACTACCAATGTTGGTTTAATAAAACGCCTTGGAAAGGATTTCCATGTAAAGGATAAATGAGTACGGTGATAGTGGGCCCCCCTTGTCGAAGCCCTGTCGATGGTAAGATCTTTGAAGTTGGTTCCCCATTGACTAAGACTTTGTAAGATACCGAGGAGACATACACCATGATCCAGTCGATCCATATACTCAAGAATCCAAAATTGTGTAAGACCAAGTGGAGAAAATCCTACCTTACCTGTCATATGCTTTGCTTAAGTCCAATTTTAGAATTGCAGCTGCTTGCTTACCTTTTTTCATATGTTTAAAACCAATGGGTTTTGGACAATGCTAGCCATGCATTATGGCTCACGAGTACCTGCAACTAATTTTAACCATGCTCAAGATATTTTAGCAGCTATTCAGCTCAAGAATGCACTATTCTTGACAATCCCAATTTAGGAAGAATGCACTATTCTTCCCATATTTACAACATATATGAGTGCTCTACTCTATAGAGTCCAATGTGTGAGCCCTTCGTATAAAATGGAAAAATTCTACTCAACACTATCATCACTACCAAGACATACCTTCAATGGCATATGAAGTCTCTTACAAATTTTCGCATGTTCATATAAGATCGAACCAAAACTCGACACTTTTCGGCATAAATCAAGCAAATTGAAATTTTTTGAATATTCTTGAAAAGGATGCAAACTTTCCCCTAAGAATTAATTTGACTCATTTTTGCCATGAAATGACCAAATTCTAAGTTTTAGTGAAAAATTAGTTCATATGCCATATGTGAACCAATAATGCCTTCTAAGTTGATTTCGGTCAATATTCAATAATTTGACAAAACTGACAAGTCATGCCCTATGACACTATGCAAGGACACTTCTATGTATAATTTGTTCAATTTGCCCTAAGATAATCAAATTATCAAATTTTGTGACAATTCAACATATAATTAGGAAAATATGCCAAATGAGCCAATTTTGACACTACTAGCTTAATTGAGCTCAAATTTTTAAAGTGTCTATAGTGTTGAAATTTTCATCGTATCATGATCAAGACTTCATTTTGCATTAAAATGATAAAATTCTACAAGTTTTCGGAAACTGATGAGCTCACAAATGCAATAAATTCTTAAGAACTGACTCATTCGGGAACTACATTCTTCTCTACTACTACTACTTCTATGAGCAAGGAAGTGAGTAATTATGCATGCCATGGCCAAATTGAAGTTCATATAACTACTTTGCACTAAAGTAGACAAAATTAAGCATTCAAAATCAACATATTTCATCAACAAATTCAAGAATCACAACCTGCATAGCCAACATCACCTTCATGAACACTAAACTTAAAACCTCAAGTTCTCACTCAATTCTTAACTATTTTGAGTGAAAAAACTTGCAAAATACTACATTTCATTCATACAATCCAAAACACCAAACACATTTCACTCAAAATCATCACATACAAAAACCCATATTTCAAGATTCACATGAATATTCACAAAAACAAGCCAAAAACGCAAAACAAAGATGAAGAACATTACTTACTTGAGTTAATTGATGATTTGAACAAGTTTTGAGCTTGAATTAGAGGTTTGAAAGAGGAAGAAAATGGCGAAAAATGGGTGCTAAGCTGCCATGTTCGTGTTTTTTCTTGAGTGAAAGAACAAATGAGCAAGCAAGAGATGAGGAAAAACAATAAAATAATGGGAACCTGTGCGCAGCTGCGTACGCCGTGCACCCACACGCAGGGTACCCCACTAATTTTTTGAAAATTTCCACCCAATTTTCGTGGTGGGGGCTTTCTATAATGCACTAAGGGGTATTTTAAGCCTAGAATAATTGGTATAAGGGATGATATAAGCCAAGATATCTCCAAATATTCCACGAAAAGTCAAAGTAACAGTCAAAATTAAAGTTAAAATTTCTTTATTACCTACAAGTGCACTACCTATAGTAACTTTTTGGCATTACACCTTCAAAAACTTTCCCATGAAGTTAACTTATGATTATTTTGAAAAGTAAACTACCTCCGAAGAAAATCGTTGACTTGAATTTTATCCCCAATGAAGTCAAAATTACATTATCCCCAACAAAGTTGAGGGAAAAATTCTTCACCTCCCTAGTAGAGTCAAAAGAATAAATTCTTTGACTCTTCTCCAGTGAAGTGGAATTATTATGACCAGAAATATCCATCATCCCCATGAAATCTACGATTAGAGATTATTGTCCAGAGAATCCACATATACCAATCCCCAACAAGTCAGCATTTGGCAAATTCAGGAGGTACTCTTGAAAGCTCATCACCATAAAACGATTCCCAACGGAGTAAGTCCTGATACGAACTCCCAACATCCCTAGTGAGAAATAATGACTTCAATAGCCTATCACTCCCCAGCGACGACATGGCACTTATCAGCAGATCATTGACAACCTCAAAGTCATTCAACAGATTTCCCCTGTGATAGCCTGTCGAAGTGGCTATCAAAGATAAACCATACAAGGATCACTAGGTCTAAGGAGTAAGTTAAGTCGGATTTGCTTCAGGAAGTAAGATTGTCACTAAGGTTGAAATATTTAAATTTAAGTCTAGGATTAAAGATGACTGAGGTAAGGGACTCACGACTCACTTCCTACATGAAGGCGCGAATTCCTAGGTCAAACCGAACATAGAGGGAAACGTCTATGGGATCTCACAAGCTAGCATAACGAGCAAAACTATGAAAATGACCTATTCTCATGGCGTGAGCACAAAACGACTCCTAACCACTTTATTCACGAAGACTAATAACGTCCCTTAACTCGAACATTTATTCTCATGATTTTCAAACTAATCAAACATGGGGAGTCTTCACTCAACTTCATCTCTCCATCCTTTGTTGAGGAACCTAAGACGACATCTATGGTAGCAAGTCATAGAAAACATGATTATAACCCCATGTAACGACTCTAGTCACCCCCAAGCTCGATGTTACTAAGAACCTACTTTAGTCATGAAGGTGGTGAGGGTTTCACCCACACCCTAGCATTAAAACTACTCACTACTCATTTCAATTACCAAGTTCATATTTTATTCATTACTACAAGTTTATAGCAAAGAAGTAAGTTATTCAAGTGAATTATAAAGCTAGAAACATGAACATTGATACGAAACAAGATGATAACTTCGAAGGTTTGTTGATGGCTTCTAAGAATGATGCAAGTATAGGGGAAATAATGGCTTATGGGGATTCAATGCTTTTGGGATCTTCAAAGACATTATCATGGGTGTGTATGGTGACACACGAAAATACTTGATCATTGAAGCAAAGGAAAGAATGGTGGAATTAGGGGAATAAGATGGTTTTGCCTATGAATTTTTCCCAATTCACTTGATAGTGTTTTCTCATTTTTAGACATTGAGTCTTTTAATTCTTGAAGTGTCTTAATCATCATTTACAGCCTTATACACATGGAGAATGACTTCTTGAAGGTTTCTTGATTAAAAGATTGAATCTTGAAAGGTTTCTTAAAGATTTGAAGAAAAACGTACAAAATGACGCAAAATTGGACGATCTTGAGTGGCGTCAATTTTGACGATTTTTGTTGAGTTTGGGTAAATCTGATTTTTGTGTAAACTGGTTGTAATTTGTTGATTATCTTGATTAGCAAGGTAAAAATAAGTTTGTTAGGATATTTTTCAGATTACATAGAGTTTGTTAGGATATTTTAGCAAGTTGCATGACATGCAGTGATGATGTGGCATTCTTATCTTGTCAGTCATTGATGAGTCACTAGATTAGGGTGAATTTTCCTAATGTTGTGCGTGTAAAATTTGCTTAGTTTAGTTAGGATTTGTTGATGATTGTGACTATAAATAATCTCAACATTAGCTTGTAAAAATTCAGATTAGTGAGTTCAATAAACATTGATTGTTTAAGTTTGCTTGTTTTCTACAAAACAAAACAAAACCGAAGGTGAGGAAATTTTCGAGTGTGTGGAAATTTTTGAGCTTCTTGAAAGAGTTGGTGCTTAGGCTTTAGACACTTGTGAGGATAATTTTAGGGATTGAGGGTGCTTAGCTTTAATCAATTCATAAAATTATTCGACTTAGATCGATTTTCTTGGTGCTTAGCTTTAGAGAAAACCGAACTAAGGTACTATCCTTAGGAGTGACGATTTTTCTTATCAACATTCATATCAACTTTTGGTGCTCTCGTTGAGAGGACATTAATCCTCAAGGTTATTGGTATCAATTTCAGTGTTGAAACAAAAGTAATCATGTCAGCTGATGAAGTAAATACTCTTAAGATCACCACGGAGGAGTTGTGCAAAGACATCGAAGAACTAAAGGCTATTTTTGAAGCCACTATGAAAGACTTAGCTGAAAAATTAAAATCACCAAGAAATTCTAAGGGTGCAAGTAAAGGGGAGACGGATTCTAGCTCTGATGATAAGCAAGCAAGCTCAAGGAGTGCACGAAAACCTAGGAAACAATATTCATCAAGTTCTAGTAATGAAGATCCTATGAATAGGCGTAGAAAGAAGGAATGGCCTAAAGACGATGATCGCAATCTTAAACTGGATATTCCTGAATTTAGTGAAAGTTTGGATCCTGAAAAATTCTTGGATTGGCTAAGAAGGATTGAACAAATCATTAAATATAAAGAGTATGATGATCGAAAATCATACAAGATTGCAGAATTAAAATTGACGGGCTTGGCTAGCTTGTGGCTTAAAGGTATGCAAAAGAAAAGGAAGAATGATGGGAAGTCCAAAGTAGCCACTTGGACGAAATTAAAGAAGGAGATGAGGAGACGTTTTATTCCTCAAGATTATGAGCAAGGTAACTTCATAAAGATGCATACTTTAAGGCAAGATCGAAAATCACCATAAAGATACATCTAAATTCCTCAATTTAATCACCATCGGCGATCTAGAAGAAAAAGAGGATCATCAAGTTGCTCGTTATGTTGCTGGTCTAGATGAGAGAATAAGAGAAAAGGTGGAATTACAACCTTATTGGACCTTTTATGAAGTTTTCAAGGTTGCATCTAGGGTTGAGGAAGCAATTTTCGAAAAGACCAAGTACTTTTTCGAAACCCTTTGTGAAGAAAGAAGGTGCCATTGTTTCATTTAAACAAAATTTCGATTCCACTTTAAGACCTCCTCCATATATCAAGGATAAGGGCTCTGCTACTAAGCCTCCACCCCCTAATCAACGCACATGTTTCAAGTGCAAGGTCAAGGCCATATCCAAAAGGATTATCCTCATTCAAGGGTTCATACTACTCGAAATTGGGAAGATGATGAAAACTTTGAAGAAGAGGAGAATGAGCAACAGGAGGATGGCGGAAATTATGATACTTAGGAAGAGGAGATTAAGGAAATTGCTCCTAAGGTGCATGGCCAAAGTTTAGTCCTCCGAAGGGTTTTGCAATCTAAAGTTGCGCCACCTACAGAGAATCAGAGGGATAAAATTTTCATCACCAGGTGAAATGTTCTAGGGAGATTATGTGATCTAATAATTGATTCAGGTAGTTGCACTAATGTAGTCTCCACAGTATTGATCAACAAATTGGAGATTCCTACCACTGAACATTCTCAACCATACAAGCTGCATTGGCTCAGTAACACAAGTGACGTGAAGGTGAACAAACAGGCTCTGGTTAGTTTCAAGATTGGAAATTTCGAGGATCAGGTGCTCTATGATGTGTGTCTTATGGATGCGTGCCATATATTGCTTGAAAAACCATGGCAATATGATAGATTCGTACAGTTTAATGGGAGAACAAACATATACATCATTAGGAAACAGGCAAAAGGAACACCAGTTGCGCTGAAACCTTTAGAAAGTTCGAAATTTTCGAAAGATGTGAACAATAAGAAGGGTGTTTTGTTGATTGATGAGAAAGCTATGGTGCAAGAGGTAAAGAATTGTGAGAAGTTTTATGTGTTGATGGCTAAGGAAGTGCAAGAGAAAGCAACGAGTATCCCTCGTGATCAATTGCGCCCCTTGTTGCACGAATTTCAAGACATATTTCCTGAAGAATTGCCACCAGGGTTGCCACCCATTAGAGGAATTGAACATCAGATTGTTTTGGTTCCTGGAGCTCAAATTCCTAATAAACCAGCTTACAGGTGCAATCCAGAAGAAACAAAGGAAATTCAAAGACAAATTGAAGAGTTGATGGCAAGAGGGTATGTTAGGGAAAGCATGAGTCCATGTGCAGTACCAACATTGATTCTTCCTAAAAAGGATGGATCATGAATAATGTGCATTGATTCTAGTGCTGTGAATAACATCACCATCAAATACAGGTTTCCTATTCCTCGATTGGATGATTTATTGGATGAGTTGTTTGGCTCACAAGTGTTTACCAAGATTGATTTGAGGAGTGGCTACCACCAAATCAGAATGAAGGAGGGTGATGAATGGAAAACAGGGTTCAAAACTATACTAGGACTCTATGAATGGTTAGTTATGCCTTTTGGTCTTACTAATTCTCCTAGTACTTTTATGAGATTGATGAATGAAGTATTGACGCCTTTCATTGGAAAGTTTGTGGTTGTATACTTGGATGATATATTGGTATATAGTGCAAGTGTGGAAGATCATCTGCAGCATCTAAGAGAAGTGTTATAAACTAATCAAAGGAAAAACAAACCAATGCCTAGGTGTGATGGACCATTCAAAATCGTGAGCAAGATCGGGGACAATGCATATAAACTGGAATTGCCAGGTGAATATGGTGTGCATGCCACGTTCAACATTGGTAATTTGTCTCATTATGTTCCTGATGATCAACTTCGAGGTTTGAGGACAAACTCTTTTGAAGAAGTGGAGGATGATACAAAACATGATGATAACTTCGAAGGTTTGTTGATGGCTTCTAAGAATGATGCAAGTATGGGGAAATAATAGCTTTTGGGGATTCAAGGCTTTTGGGATCTTCAAAGACATAATCATGGGTGTGTATGGTGACAAATACTTGATCATTGAAGCAAAGCAAAGAATGGTGGAATTAGGGGAATAAGATGGTTTTGCCTATGAGTTTTTCCCACTTCACTTGATAGGGTTTTCTCATGTTTAGGCATTGAGTCTTTTAATTCTTGAAGTGTCTTAATCATCATTTACAGCCTTATACACATGGGGAATGACTTCTTGAAGGTTTCTTGATTAAAAGAGTAAATCTTGAAAGGTTTCTTGAAGATTTGAAGAAAAACGTACAAAATGACGCAAAATTGGACGATCTTGAGTGGCGTCAATTTTGACGATTTTTGTTGAGTTTGGGTAAATCTGATTTTTGTGTAAATATGGTTGTAATTTGTTGATTATATATAATAGCAAGGTAAGAATAAGTTTGTTAGGTTATTTTTCAGATTAGATAGAGTTTGTTATGATATTTTAGCAAGTTGCATGACATGCAGTGATGATGTGGCATTCTTATCTTGTGAGTCATTAATGAGTCACTAGATTAGGGTGAATTTTCCTAATGTTGTGCGTGTAAAATTTGCTTAGTTTAGTTAGGATTTTTTGATGATCATGACTATAAATAATCTCAACATTAGCTTGTAAAAGTTCAGATTAGTGAGTTCAACAAACATTAATTGTTTAAGTTTGCTTGTTTTCTACAAAACGAATCAAAACCGAGTGTGTGGAAATTTTCGAGCTTCTTGAAAGAGTTGGTGCTTAGGCTTTAGACTCTTGCGAGGATAATTTTAGGGATTGAGGGTGCTTAGCTTTAATCAATTCATAAAATTATTCGACTTAGATCAATTTTCTTGGTGCTTAGCTTTATAGAAAACGGAACTAAGGTACTATCCTTGTGAGTGACGATTTTTCTTATCAACATTCACATCAAACATGAAGCAATAAATCAACAATAACAATACTTGAGAAATAAATAATTATAACAAGGAATAAGAGTTGAGAAGATTACTAGAAGCTTGACATTATATATATAGAGCAAAGTTTCCTAGAATTCCTTTACTACAATGGTGATGCTTGCTTAGAATGAAGAATAAGAACTACTAACTAATTGAGTAAACTAACTACTTAGCCTTTTAGAATGAAACTACAAGATTAAGAAGCTAAAATATGAAAATACAATCTAGTTTAAGTTTTGGATCCTTTCTTCAAGGCAAAACATTACATATTATATAGGCAAACACCACTCCAAGCAAGTGGGCAAGTGGAGGAATTGAAAATCAACTTCGTCAATAGCAGGCAGCGGGCGCCGCCCTATAGTAGCGGGCTGTCACGTGCTGACTTCTTTGACTCCCGCGAAGCTACTCAACCCCGTGCGCCACTTGCTCAACAGTCCGTCGTGAACAAGTAAGGTTTCCCTTGACACGCTCCTCGTGCCCGCGTAGCTCACTCCTTGAGCTGATTGTCTCACTTAGCAAGACACGTCCCTTGTGTCTAGCTCTCAAGTATTCGTCCCAGACGAATATGTTAGTGCATTGGACAAATCCCGTTAGTCCTTAGCACTCAATCCCCATGTAGCACACCCCTTGTGCCCAAGTTATCCCCACACACTCACCCTCTCTATGTTATGTGGAAGATGGTTGTTTGAAGTAACACAATGAAACACACAAGTGGTAGAGGGAATTGAACTCTATTAATGCTGTCCAATAAATGCTACACTTGCTTACAAAGGTGAATATTGTGCTCTCCAAGTTGTTCAGTACAAAAATGCCTCAAGGTGCCTATTTATAGGCATCCATCCTATAACATCCACTAATCTAGAAAACTCCTAACCTCCTCAAATGGAGGGATCTAGACTCTAACTCCCTAGACCCTTCTAGAGAATACAACCAAGTATATATACATACAAGAATCTCCTAGATACATTCTAATATGTACTAGAACTATCATAAGTATTCTAGGAACATCCTTCCTAGAATCCTCCACACACCCTAGAGAACTCTAGAGACATCCCTCTAGAATCCCCATGACAACACTATACCATACTAGTACATCCTAGAGCCACCCACTCAACAATATCCTAGCAACTTGTTCCATATTATTCCGGAACCTTCCGGAACGTCCCGTTCAACTCTAGACCTTTCAACGAGGTTCTAGAGCCTTCCACACTCTTCTAATATAGTAGGCAGCGCCCATGTCAAGTTTGAGCCCATTTGGGGAAGTATAGCACTGCCGCCCTAAAAGTACTGCTTATCTGCATATCAAGTATTATCCTGCAGCACTATCTTTTCCTTAAACTGCCTACTATAAGGGGGAGGGTGCTGCTTGGAAGCCCACGAGCAGCTCCCCTTAGGGATCCTTATGCCTATGCATAAGGACTATGGGTGGGACAAATAGTCAGTCCGTGATAGGGCGTTAGGCAGGGGTAGCGGGCACTACTGTAGCCTAGCGGCCACTAGCCCCTAGAATCACATTTCTTCCTTGTTTGAGGTAGTAACATTTCTTTGTTTTCTTCAATATTTGGAGTGCTAAAGCAGCTAGGCCAAGCTAGTGATATCGCTTGTCAAGCATGCAATATTGCTAGAACCTTGAGAAAAGATCGATAGAACCTTGACCAAAAGCTTATGCCTTGATCAAACTGACCCACATCACCGTAAAACACATTACTCTTTCAAGTTCATGCAATTTCTCGATTTCTTGATCAATCGGAAAATCCTAAAAAAATGAGATAAAACTAGGGGTGAAAGTTAGGTGTGCGGTTTGGTTTATAGCAAACTCCAAATCATAACTGTTTTACTTCGGTTTATGAATTTTCACTCAAATTTAAGTCCAAACCAAACCAGACCGAAAAAATTAGGTGTTTGGGCTTTTGATCCAAACCAAACCAAATTTTATAGTCATGCATGTTTACTAGAATTCGCTAAAATTCAATCTTGAATCTGGGTATATTGCCTTATGTTCAAACTAGTTCAAAATTTACGTTCAACAATAACAAATTAGCAATAAAGAGAAGTTAAATATGAAGACTAGTAGTAGTTTAAATCATTATTCATAATAACACCAAGTTAATTAGTTCAAAATTTCAATAATACTAGAAGCAAACTAGATAAGTGTTGAATCAGTCGATTGAAGATCGATGTGTTATAAAGTGAAAGAAATGACGCAAAGAACAAGCACTTGAGAGCAAATGATGAAAAAGAATTGTGACTTTGGGGGATTTAGGGATATAGCTAAAGAAAGCAAAAGAAGGAATGATAATCAAATTTAAAAAAAGAAAGAACAACAAATGACGTAAAATGAAGAATAGAAGGAACATGGGATTTATAGAGTGTAAAGGGGATTGAAATAGAGTCAGTAACTCCATTTATATTTTTAGGTTTTATTCAGTTTTGAGCCTTAAGCCCTTAATATAATATAGACTTATATGCGGTTTGGTGTACGGTTTGGAGTTCGGTTTCTGGTTCTCTGCACGGACTCCAAACAGAACAGCGAAATTTCAAAAAGTTTCTCTCCAAACAACACCAAAATTATAAAAACACCGAACCAAATTTTAAAAGTGGCTTGGTGTGGTTTGGTTTTCAATTTTAAACTGAACTAGATTCACCCGTAGATAAAACACAAAACAGAGTAATACAAGGAGTAATAAGCCAAAATATGCGGGAAAGGGGATTAGAATAATATTTATGAAAATAAGGAAAAACTAACAAAAAGGAATAGGAAACTAGCTAAACTAACAAAAGAAAACTACAGAAAATATAGACAGCCAAACACTACATCAAACTCCCCCAAGTTAGACCATTGCATGTCCACAAGCAATTTTAACTTATAAGAGCAGGAAGAGAAAGATGAACCCCTCACGAAAACAATTAACAATGATTTTAAAGAACTTCTCTAAAATGAACTAATTATTTAACACTAAGGAAAGTAAGGAAAGCATAGTTCTCAAGAAGGAATTCAAATAGCAACCTAAGTAGATTAAGGTGAACTTGTGAGTTTGAACCAATATTAAATCATATACTCCTTATTATGCAATGATCATACGGAATACTCCTTGAGGAAGTTTTTCAAAGGAAACAAGAGCATAGATGAGATAAGAAGTGGTTAATAAATCACATCTTGCATAAAATACCCTCTTAGTATTGTTGCTAAGTGACTTTATTGATCAAGTAACTTGTGAGCTTTGCATCTCGGTCTCATATGTACTTGGAGGGTTGTAATGGGATAAAGGTAAGGTGAAAGTTGGAAAGTTTGGCTATTTTGAGGAGGTTAACCTAAGTGAAGCATTTACAAATCAATTACAAACTTTTGACAATGAATGAAGACCTCAACACTACAAAACTCGATTTTCCACTATAATCCAATGATCATGAAGAATAGATCGAAGTGGAAAAATCGACTCAAAGATCCATTTTGTAACTCAAAAACCGTCCTAAAAGGATAGGACAACGTAGATATGACTTTTCATCATTTAAAAGATAATCTTTGAAGAAATGATGATGAATAGCTATTTACTCACTTCAAATGTTTTGAACAAGATCCAACTTTTTATGGCTAACTAAGCTTATTTACAAAAGCTTTGGAATTAATTTTTTTTATACAATTCGATTACACATCTTTTTGATCTTCTTCTCTCTCTCTTTCTTTTTAATTTTTAAGAACGAATTATAAAAGAGGACAAGAATGACGGCAAGCTTCCTTAACTACATAGGTTGACAACAGTTGTACGCCAAGGTTCATATGTGGGTTGGTGAACAAGGTCAAAGCACAAAGGGGAACAAAGAATACATATGTGGAAAGAAAAGCAAAAATAAACCTAAGAAGAGTTGGATTCTAAAACAAAACACACGAAATGAGGGCCATGATCATATAACTGAGAGCAAAGTAGGCACAATTCCCAAAGTCACAACAAGGCAAATATCAATCGATCAATGAAGAAAATGAGACCAAGGAGGTGGTCAAAATATGCATGAAGGCTCAAAATCTCACCAAGGTTCAAATACAATCACTCATGCAGCGTTTGATAAAGCTAAGGAGTCAAGAAACTGATATTCACTACACAAGTTAAAGCAATTATCTAACATGGTTTATTACTAAAGAAATGCAAAGCTTGAGAACTACCTTCTTAAAGTGTTTTAAGATTCGAAGCTCATGGAAAGGGAAAAAGTAAGCTAATAGTCTCTTTTTGCATCATAGTGATCTAATGCTAAAAATAACAATAAAGAACTTTAGTAGTTTTAAAAAAATATTTTTGGAAAATTTTTAATTTTTTGATGCATGCAGAAAATAAACTAAATACTCTAAAAAAAACTAAGGGAAAATAAATAAAAAGAAAATAAACTATGAAAATAAAACTACATGCTCTATTAACTATATGCATTTGGAATTTTGGGAAGAGAAGGGGAGGAAAGAATTTGGATTTAAGGGAACGAGGGGAAAAGAGAGAATAATTTGGATTTTAAGGGAAGAGGGGAAAAGATTATATAATTTGGATTTTCCAAAAGGGAACAAGGATCCAAAAATTCCATTTCAACAACAATTATCAACAAAGAATTCAATCAAATTCTAATCATCATGAAGCATAATGTTGCCAACCATCAAAACATCACATAAGAAAAGGGGCTCAAGAGTACCAAAGTATCAAAAAAAAAGCTCCACATCACACTATCATCACAATGCAAGGAAATAAACATCAATAATCCCCGAGATATCGTCCAATCTCCTCCTAGTACCATCATAAAAATATCCTTTAAGAATAAGTAAGCTAACTCTCTCTCTTTCAACCTACCTAACAACAATCAATGATCGATACCAAAACGACACCACTGAATACCCTACACTTGTGGAAAAATATCCTGTATATACATATATCGACACTAGGGGGCTCCTCCCCCAAGCTAGGAGATGAGCATCGACTCAATGCTTAAGGAGAAGGAGGGTCTCGCCCAAAGTTACTGCTGGGATCAGCATTCAGGACCACTAGCGTTAGCAGATGGTGGGTAATCATAGCGGGGCTTGTCTGGGTAGTTGCCGAAATCAAAAGGACAAGAAGTGTAGTGATCCCAACCCCTCGTATATCCCTGTGGCCAAGAGCCTCCTGGAATAATAGGATCGCCCCTAGGATCACAACCACCAGAAACCTGGAAGTTATGTCCTGGCTCAGAACGAGTAGGGAAGTAAGGCCAAGTGCGTTCGCCTTGGTTCCAACCCAGGACCGGTCCTTCCCGTGGGGGCCTAAATGGGAAGTTAAGGTAGGGGTCGAAATGGCCAGAGGAAATGTGATAGTTATACATGGCATTATTTTGAAGTGATGCCAGTTCACGTTCCCTCTTGTTGTTGTTGTTGTTGGCTTTGGATATAACTAAACATTTCGGTTTGTTAAAGAGAGAGAGAGAGTGTTAAAAACTTTTAAAAGCTCATATTAAGGAGGGGCATGAGGTGTAGATGAGGCTTGTTGGCTCATATTAGGAGGTACTTGCGAGCTAGAAGAGCCCGCTCTAGTCTCATGAGGAGGGGAAGGAGGATGTTGAGCTACTTGAAGAGGGAGAAGGTGAGGGTATCTTCTAGAAAACAAGGCATGGTCTTCCGGACTAAGGGGCTCAAAAGGGATGAGAAAAGGAGATTCCCTTTCGAAGGTAGTAACTGATGGGTTACCGCAAATAGTAATGGTGCCGCCTATTTACTAACCAACTAACCCTGTCCTTCCTAGTGGTCTCACGCACAAACGATGAAAAGTAAAACGCGTCCAAATCGAACAAGAGAACCTCATTCACTTTGTTTAGTGCATGGAAGTAATGGGAATAGCCTAGTTTGCTTGCAAGAAGGGTGGTATACCCACCCAAACAAATTTCTCCTTTGATATGGGGATTGGAAACAATTTCCCTACGCCACTTAAGAAACATCCAACTTGTATTAAGGCTTTCGGTTTGGTTTGGCCTTGCTGCAATGTAAAGGCAACAAAGCTCTGTTTGGTTTATCTTCCCCAAATCTTGTTTGGACAATATAGAATTACAAATAACCGGTGCAAAAGCCATATACTCGGTTGGTGAATGTGACTCGCCAATGATGTGGTGGAATTGAACCTATCATAGCCACTGATTTGCTTCCAGATTTCATGAAGATGGAATCCTGGAACAGTGACCCCTGAAGGTTCAAAAATGGGGTTGGCCGGGTTATATCCAAATTGTGAATTAAGGTGTGACAAAGAGATAGTGTGATCATTGTTAAACATTCGGAAACTAATGTCATACATAGGGAAATCATCAGGGTCCGAAGTTCACTTGCTTTTCAATGTACTTAGGAACTCGTGCGTTAAGTGGATGAAGGTTGGATGAACCTTGTCTGGTTGGAAAAAGTTCTTCTAAACGAAGTTCTCAAACAACAACTGCATTTTTGTCTCAAATTTTAAAATTTAACAGGTGCAGGGTCATAGAACTATGTTCCTCTTAACGTACATTCATTAAGGTCTTCCCATTTCTTACGATCCTAATTTGGAACTCTAATTAGCGGTGGGTGAACCGCATGAAGGGGTGTTGTTTGTTTAGGGTCTAGATCGATAGTCTTTCTTTTCTTTTTGCTTATGGAAAGATATTCTCATGATTGCGTTATATGAGACAAGGTTGCAAACAAGAAGAAGCTAAAAGAAATGGCAAGATTGCAAAGAAATAAGTCCTTGGTCAACTAAACAACCCAGTTCATGAATCCATGGCAACCTCAAACGCCAAAGATCCCCATAACAACAACAATAAGCTTGAGGTTTAACAACACGATACTAAAAAATGTCAACCAAGATCTATAAGTTCAAGAATAAACAAAAACAAACTCATAAATTAGCAACAAAAACCTTAAGAATAAGATTTTGAGCAACTAACTAACAAAAATCATAATATGTATAACATTTATAAGAAGAACAACTATTATTAAGTGAAAATAATCAAAAAATAATGCAAAATCGAGTTGAGGGAGAAGAGATGATACCAAATAGAGTGTGAAAACACTCTTTAAACACCAACTTCGAACTTGGAAAGCCCAAAATCAATTGTTGTTTGAAATCCTAACTTTTCCCAAATTTGATTTTTAGTTGTTCATGAAAAATGTATGAAGATTTTGTTTGACATTATTATGAGATCTTGAAATAAATATAAAATTGGAGGAATTTGAGTGTTTTTGATATAAAATTGAGAAACAATGATGAAATTTTGATGGAGGAATGCTGAAGGAGTATGAAGGATAGTGAGAGAAAGACTGAGACAAGTTTGTATTATGCAAAATGAAATATAAGATTATGAAATTTTGCTGAAATAAACTGCCCAAACGCCCCCCTAGCGGGCGCTCGCCTACAGGAGCGGCCAATAGGTACCAATAATGAAATTTACTCCCCGAATGAGGCAGTAGCCTCTGGAGTAATGACCCTGTGGGCCTAGCCCCCGCTAAGGGTTTGCCATCGGCTGCTAGGTCTACAAGCAAGGAAAGAAAATGGGAGGTTGTTTTTACTTCCAAAAACATCCCGTAGGCCAAAGTAATCCAAGAAAGCTTTATGATACCATCATATGGACAATATATGACATGTCAAAACAATTTACGAGGTTCGAGGATACCTCAAATGCTTTTCGCGATGTTGTTTTCCCAAATAGCAAATAATGACTAAAACGAACCCCAATGGTACTTATGAGCCAAAATAAGCCGATAGGAAGGCTTCATAAGTCCTAGTCAATGCCAAGTGAGCTAATAGAGGAGTTGGTTTTCATTAGAAACACTTAAGGGGCATTTCGGGATGATAAAATTTCTGAAAATGCCCAAAAATCATCGACTTATGCCTCATATGATTTATGAAACTTATTTTGCCAAAATTTCTCAGCCAAACCTTCAGAAAAATCACAAAAAATATTTACATGTAACTCAGAGTGCCTCTCGTTAGTGCTTGTTTAATGTCCTGAGCCTGACGCATCCTATAAAAAAGGAACTAAGGTGTGATCAAAGTCACATCAAATTCATCTAGGTGTATAACTAGGAAAACATTGATAGGAGAGCCATCAAGTTAAATTTTTAAACGCTGACCATTAACCTTCAAGATTCCTTCCCTTCATTAGCACCCTACTTGACAGAGAGGGAAAACTTGGCGGGCAATAAAAGGCCCACTCTAACGTGATTTCTGTTTTTACGGGGAACAATCTCAACCGCGAATTAAAGAGGAGGACCTTACCTCCCACCTTAAAATCCCTTTTTATGCTATGTTTATTATGATAAGCCTTGGTTCGATGTTTATAAATATGAGCATTTTCGTAATCATCAAACTGAATTTTCTCCAAGGAATGGAGGTAAAGCATTCTTTTGTCATCGGCACTTTAATTTGTAAATCAAAATTTAAAATTTTTATGGTCCAATGTGCTTAGTGTTCCAACTCCACAGGGATATGGCATGACTTCCGATACACAAGTTTATCGGTAGTTGTACCAATTGGAGTTTTAAAAGCGGCCCGATAGGCCCATAAGGCATCGGGGAGCTTCATAGAACAATCCTTTCTAGACCTATTAACGGTTTTTTCAAGGATGAACTTGATCTCTCGATTTGAGATCTCAGCTTTCCCATTCGTTTGAGCATGGTAAGCTAAGGAAAGCTTGTGCTGCACCCCATATTAGCAAGGAGTGTTTGGAGAGTTCGCTTTTTAAAATGCAACCCCATACCACTAATAATAGCCCGAGGAACTCCGAAACTCAGAAAAATAATCTCCTTGAAGAGTTTTAAAACCACCTTTGAGTCATAGTAGGAGAAGCGATGGCTTTTTACCCATTTTGACACGTAATCAATAGCAACCAATATATATTGGTTCCCAAAGGAGGTTCGAACATACCCCATGAAGTCAATCCCCCAAACATCAAAGATTTCAAGTTCTAAAATGTTGTTAAGGGGCATTTCATGCCTTCTCGGGAGGTTCCCGGTGCGTTGACACCGGTCACAAGACTTCACAAAAGACCAAACATCTTTAAACATGTATGGCCAAAAGAAG
Organism: Suaeda aralocaspica; assembly: GCA_016808085.1. Lineage (NCBI taxonomy): Eukaryota > Viridiplantae > Streptophyta > Magnoliopsida > Caryophyllales > Amaranthaceae > Suaeda > Suaeda aralocaspica. The sequence goes on along the minus strand of PYUH01000171.1, from coordinate 1,448,163 downwards.
CCACATTGTAAAACCTTGGCTAAGCTCTTGTTAAAGCTCATATGCGCACCACAAGGAGATGAGTGACACATGAAAATGACATCCCAAATTTAAGAGTTGGGAACACAACGCCGAAATCAAATCCTCTTTTGAACAATATAGGATCATCCCAATAGTAATTCCAAACATCATGTAAGAACTTCCTCCTCTGTTGGTAGGTCCAATAAAGCGGAATGACCTCAGCACTAAGCTAATTTTCAAAATCCGCAAACCAAGGAGTAGGGGAAGATATAGCCGCCATTAGTTGTTCATCAAGGAAAGAATCATCCACAGGGGTGATCTCCTCCCCATCAACTAAAGGCAAGCAGGATAAGTGATCCGCCACTACATTCTCCATCCCACTTTTGTCAAGGATTTCAAGATCAAATTCTTGGAGGAGAAAGATCCATCATATAAGTCTCGACTTTGCATCCTTCTTTGAGAGAAGCTATTTCAAAGCCTAATGATCGGTAAAAACAATGACCTTAGATCCAACTAAGTATGATCGGAACTTCTCCATTGCATGCATAATGGCTAGAAGTTCTTTCTCGGTGGTACTATAATTCTGCTACGCCTCATCTAATGTTTTACTTGTATAGTAAATGGCATGCAACTTCCCATCTTTCCATTGGCCGAGAACAGTTTAAACGGCAAAGTCCGAAGCATCACATAAGCTCAAGAGGAAGATTCCAATCGGGAGCTGATGAAATGCTATAAGGCAGTCTTTAGTGAACTCTAACAAGGCATCTTGTAAGAAGAGCTGAGTGAGGGGTTTATTCGCTTTTGAGAAGTATTTAATGAAACAATAGTAGAAACCCGCATATCCCAAAAAGCTTCTCATCTCTTTGACATTAATAGGAGGGGGCCATCGCTCTATAACCTCAATCATAGCTCTATCCACCTCAATACCTCAATTTTAGATGACATGACCAAGTATTATGCCTTCTTCAACCATGAAATGGCATTTTTCCCAGTTTAGGACTAGATTTGTCTTATGAAAACGTTTAAATACTAGAACGAGATTAGATAAGCATTGATCAAAAGATGATCCTCCAACTGAAAAGTCATCCATAAACACCTCAATGGATGATTCGAGCATGTCGGAAAAAATTGCATTCATACATCGTTGAAATGTAAATAGGGCATACATAACCCAAAACGCATCCTTCGATAAGAAAAGGTTCCAAAAGGGCGAGTAAAGGTAGTTTTCTCTTGATCCTCGAGATTAACAGGGATTTGGAAAAAAACAGAATACCCGTCAAGAAAACAATAATGGGAATGACCAACCCAACGCTCAATTACTTGATCAATAAATGGCAAAGGGAAATGATATTTCCGAGTGGCTTTGTTAAGTTTGCGATAATCAATACACATACGCCACCCAGTAACCGATCTAGTAGAGATCGATTCTTCCTTGTCATTTTTAACAATAGTCATACTCCCTTTTTTAGGCACGAATGGGACCGGGCTCATCCACCTACTTTCAAAAATAGGGAAAGTGATGTCGACCTTAAGTTGTTTGAGCGCTTCAGCTCGCACTAATTCTTTCATGTTCGGATCCTACCTTCTTTGATGCTCAATGTATGAAGCATTGGCATCATCAAGAAGTTCGATGCATATATAAAGAGGGGCTCACTCCCTTTATGTCTGCAATGGTGTAGCCAATAACACTTCGATAATTTCTTAGTACACAAAGTAGTTTTTTGATCGAAGTATCATCAAGTGTAGCATTAATTTTGACCTAACAAGACTCTTTATCATCTAAAAAATCATATTTTAAAAGAGAAGAGAGGTGTTTGAGTTCTACCTTAGGAGGAGGTGTAAATCACTCCTCTTGTCCTTCGGTAAATAGGACCTCGAACTCATTTGTGGTATGGATCGGGGTTCGGTCAAAAATAAGCTCATACCCCATAGCCTCGTCATTCTCTAGAAGCTTTGTATTAGTTATAAGAGTTTCCAAAGGGTCATTGAAGTGAATATTGATAAGAAGTCGCCACTCACAATGATAAACCCTTAGTTCGGTTTTCACTAAAGCCAAGCACCAAGAAAATCGATCTAAGTCGAATAATTTTATGAATTGATTAAAGCTAAGCACCCTCAATCCCTAAAATTACCCTCACAAGAGTCTAAAGCCTAAGCACCAAATCTTTCAAGAAGTTCAAAAATTTCCACACATTCGAAAATTTTCTTACCTTCGGTTTTGGTTTGTTTTGTAGAAAACAAGTAAACTTAAACAATCAATGTTTATTGAATTCACTAATCTGAATTTTTACAAGCTAATGTTGAGATTATAGTCATAATCATCAAAAAAATCCTAAATAAGCTATGCTAAAATACACGCATAAACATAGGAGAAATCACCCTAATCTAGTGACTTATCAATGACTCACAAGATAAGAATGCCACATCATCACTGCATGTCATGCAACTTGCTAAAATATCCTAACAAACTCTATCTAATCTAAAAAATATCCTAACAAACTTATTCTTACGTTGCTAATCAAGATAATCAACAAATTACAACCAGATTTACACAAAAATATAATTCACCCAAATCCCCCAAAAATCGTCCAAATTGACGCAAGTCCTCTTCGTCCAAATTTGCGCAATTATTGTTGTTTTTCTTCAAATCTTCAAGAAACCTTTCAAGATTCAATCTTTTAATCAAGAGACCTTCAAAAAGTCATGCTCCATGTGGATAAGGCTGTAAATGATGATGATTAAAACACTTCAAGAATTAAAAGACTCAATGCCTAAAATGAGAAAACCCTATCAAGTGAAGTGGGAAAAACTCATAGGCACAACCATCTTATTCCCCTAATTCCACCATTCTTTCCTTTGCTTCATTGATCAAGTATTTTTCGTGTGTCACCATACACACCCATGATGATGCCTTTGAAGATCCCAAAAGCCTAGAATCTCCATAAGCCATTATTTCCCCCATACTTGCATCACTTTTAGAAGCTATTATCAAACCTTCGAAGTTATCATCTTGTTTCATATCAGTCATCTACTTCCTCCATTACTCGGAAGGAATTAATACAGTAACCAAGAGTATCGGTGCGATGGATCTCATCCATCATGGGAATTTTCATGGTTTTGGTGAAATAAAAAGTAATTTTCTCGCCACCAACAATCAAAGTCAAGCGCCCATCTTTTACATCGATAACAACTCCGGTCGTTTTCAAGAATGGACGGCCTAAGATAAGAGGAACATGAGCATCCTCCTCCATCTCCATAATGACAAAGTCACATGGAACAAAGACACGTCCAGCCTAGATCGGAACATCCTCTAAGACACCCAAAGGAAATCTAACCGAGCGATCGACTAGTTTTATGGACATCCTAGTAGGTTTCATATCCTCAAAATTCAGCTTTTTATCCATATAAAGAGGCATCAAGATAACGCTAGCACCAAGATCACAAAGTGCATTCTTAGGATTCCAATCACCAATTTTCACTGGAATAGAAAAACTTCCAGGATCACCATGTTTCTTTCGACAATATGTTTTGAAGACTAGCACTAAATTCCATAGGAAGGGAGATAGTGGCACTTTCCTCAAGGCGACTCTTATTAAATAAGAGCTCCTTGAGAAATTTTTAATATGCCGTCATTTTTGAAATGGAATGCAAAAAGGGAATGTTCACTTGAAATCCTTTCATGACATCGAGAACTTTTGCAAATTTCTCATTATCTTATGTTCCACCACCCTCTGGTGGAAGGGGAGTGACGGAACATGTGTTTTCAAAGGAGCCTTAAGTTGCTCCTTTTCAAAAATTATTAGGGGTGCTTCATTGCTAATTCTTTGATTGGTTGGGCTTAATTCGAATTCAAAGTTAGCATCATCGAGAACTGGGGCACCCCCTTCACTAATTTTTTTGTAATCTTCAACCATAGCCGGACCATCATACTCTTTTCTAGATCTAATTAAGAGTGATGGCTTTAGCTTGTTCCCTTGGGTTCTTAAGTGTTTGTCCCAGAAGCTTACTTCTTCAGTTAGAAGTAGAACCAGCCACATGCTTATAAATAGAGCAAGTTGGGATTCTATCATCTTATTATGCGCTTGTATTTGCCGAATCGAGTTAGCAAGATCACCTACCCTCCACTCATATTTGGTGTTAGATTTAGGTTGTTGGTTCATAAATGATTCCAACACATGTTCTAACTTCGATTTTTGAGGGGGAGGAGGATAAGGAGGCTGAGGTTGAGGAGGCCCCCCTTGGTTATAGCTAAGAGGCCGATATAAGTCGGGTTGTTGTAGAGGGGGTGGTCATTGAATGTTTGACTGAGGGCCACCTCCCTTGTTATAGTTTCAATTAGGTTGGGGGTTCCAACCATGATTATTACAGCCTTGAGAGCAGGCTATCATTTCCATGGTGGAAACACAGTAGGAAGACGTGTGGTCATTACCTCCACACGTTTCACAAGACATTACTAGTGAAGGAGCAGTAAAACAAGCGAAGTACGTTTTTGCTAGTTGTTTTGCTAGGACTATTTTGGAGTTAAGAGCCTGAAAATTATCAATTTTAGCGGCTCTCTTCCTCACAAGAAGCTTCCTATCGAAGTGCCCAGCAGAATTTTTGGCAACCTCCTCAATAGCTACTTGAACTTTGTTCAAGGGTAACTTTTTAAGTTGGCCTCAACAACTGGCATCAAGGTTAGCTCTTGAGCTAGGTAGAAGACCATCATCTAAAATCATGAATACCAACCATTCACTAAAACCATGGTGAGGGCATGAGCGTAGGATATCCTTGAAGCGTTCCCATGCCTCTCCCAAAGTTTCATCATCGTCTTGCGCGAAATTGGAGATTTTTTGCCTAAGTTCCGAGGTTTTCTCTGGAAGACAATATTTTTCCTAGAAAGCCTTGGTAACACCGTCCCATGTTTTTAGTGACCCCTCGGATAATGATTGTACCCAAAACATTACCTTGTCCCTTAATTAAAACTGAAACATATGCATCCGGATGAACTCCGGGGTAACATTGTTATGTTTCACCGTGGAACAAAGTTCTAGGAAGTTATCTAAATGCGCAAAGGGGGGTTCGGTAGGACTTCCTTCGGATTGAGCGTCCTTGATCATGCGAATCAAGTAAGGGCTGAATTCATGATTATTTGCAGTCGTAGCGGGTAATGAAATCCCACTACGTAACTCAAAACCCTCAAGTGGCCAAAGTCCTTGAGAGACTTTTGTGGTACCGTTTTCTTACACATATTTAAATGCTTAGATATAGAATCGAATTTAAATAAGTTCCCCCTCCAAGTTCACCAGATTCATCAACAAGTCCTTGTAAACCACGTAAATGTTGTTCGATTTTCGGGATGTACGGTATGGTAGGAGTTCCTTCTGATCTGCGTAGCATACAAAGCTAGAACAAGAAGTTAGAAATGACCTTCTATTGATATTGATGTGTTAAAGTTTAGTAATAGTGTTTGTTCATACTTTAAGTTTTCTGTTTTGATTTTTATTTTGATTCTCCTTCTTTTGTTTCATTTAATTTTCATTCTAATAATTCCGAGCATTCTCGTCGATTAGGCATGGACATGTATTATCCTGTGAGCATCTTTTATCTTTTTCCATTGCTTATTAGATCTACTTTGACATTTGCGTTGGCATGTTTAACAAGCTCTTATGAGCTTTAAGGTGTTATTAACTAAGCACCGAGAATCTCCCTGTGCATTATTTCATTTTTTTTCACTTCTATTCTCTTCATTACATTTATACATATTATTTTGTGAATATATTGACGCTGACCTACCTAGAACTCTAACTATGCCCATAGAGAAGTAGGGATCGAATCCGTAGGACGGCACTGAGTATCTAATGATACTAAAGTTGAACTTTAAAAAAGGGCCTTGGAGATCCATTATAATTACAACACTAGATGGAAAAAAATATTCAAACTAAATAAACCAAGCCTAAGGAAGCGGTTCACCATAAATCGATAACATCACAGACGTAACCGATTAACAAAATGCATGACTCTCTAAAGGAACACTAGTTATCTCAAATTTTGACTCCCTTAAAACTCCGTCTTCTAGCGACTCTCGCTCATTCTAGACTCATTTTGCCTATCTTCCTGGTGATCTATTGTAGGTTATGACCTCTCTGAATCAAAATCGACAATGTCAGACAAACAATTAAACTTGACCATTATTTAATTGCAAGAAAATAGAAACATACATTGACCATAGAAATTTAGGGAAGACACCATTATTTCAGAGTCAGATAACACAGAGCTAATTCGAGAAGTTACCGAAGCTGAAATTAAGGATGTTGTATTTCAATAGCTCCTAACAAATCCCCTAGACCTAATGGATTCCCAACCTTCTTTTTCCAAAAGTATTGGTATATTGTTGGTAATCAAGTTATAAAAGTGATTAAGGCCTTTTTCCATTCGGGTAAGCTATGAAAAGAAATTAAGCACACCTTTATTACCCTTATTCCCACAATAGACATCCTGAGTGTAAAGATTATTATAGGTAAATTAGTTTATGCTCCACCAATTATAAGATCATTTCAAAAACCCTAGTCAACCGCCTCAAAGGTGTTCTAGGGAAAATCAACCACTATAGGATGCCTTTACCCCATAACGTTGATTCAAGCATTGAAGAGAAAGAGTTGATTCTAAGTCGTCCTGAGATTCAAGGGTGGCGTTCTGAAATTCAAGGGTGGCATTCATTTGGGCTACATGGCTTTGGATTAGCTCATGGTCATTGTTTCATAACACTCATACTTGAATAAGGCCACACGCCACTAGGCGTTCACTTGGCGTTCAAGGCTAGCTAGGCGTTCACTTGGCGTTCAAGTCTAGCTAGGCGTTCACTTGGCGTTCAACACTTGGAAAGGAAGGTTTATAAGTTGGCATTCAGCATTGACAAAGCATAAGTTGGCGTTCAACAGTGGCAAGTGTAAGATGGCGTTCAAACACTTGGCGAGTATAAGTTGGCGTTCAAAATGGCGAGTACTTTGCTATTTTTCCAAGTTCTTGGGCAACAAGTTATCTTGTAATTTATAGTTTAAAATCTGATAATTATCTTGTTAAATAGTTATTTAGATAAGTTGTTAGGATATTTTCTTGATTAGTTAGTTTGATAGAGTTGTTAGACAAGATAAGAGCAACTTACAATAATGAGGTGGCATACTTATCAAGTTGTATGTTTATCTTGTGAAGGCCGGATTTACTAGGATTAGTGTGTCTTTAGGAGTTGTTTTATTTCCTAGATAGTTTAGGGAGTTTATCCAAGATTGTTTAGAAGTCCTAAGGTATTTGTACTATAAATACCCATGTTTTATTCAATAAAATTTAGATTACAAGTTTACAAACAAATACACATTGTGTTTTACGAGTGATTTTATGTGAGGTTTTTGCACGAAATTCTTCAAGGTTTTCTGAATAATTTTGAGAGTTAAAAGCTTCAATTATTCACCATTGTTTTAGTGTTTGTATTGAGTGTTCACATAAGCAATAAAACGCCCTAGAGTTTAGATTGTGAGTGTTCCTCTCTAAAGCTAGGATTTCCGGAATTACGAGGCATTGTGAGTGTTCCTTTGCTACGTTTTCTACCCTATCAATCTATCTTGAGTCCGAGCACTTAGTTTAGACCTAAGACATAGATCACCTTTACCCCATAACGTTTAATCCAAGATAATATCCTACTTGCACATGAGTTCTGTAACTCCATTAAAATAATTTTGGTAAAGTTGGATGGATAGCAATCAAATTAGATATGGAAAATGCTTATGATAAGGTAGAATGGAATTTCATATTTGCAACGCTAGAGAAGCTTGGTTTCCATACACGTTAGACTCATTCGATCAAAAATGTATTACTACAGTCTCTTACACTATTTTAGTCAATGGGCTTCATTCTAATCAATTTATACCTTCTAGAGGGATAAGACAAGGGGACTCGCTCTCGTCTTATTTATCCATGTTGTGTGCAGAACTCCTAGCTAGACAGCTCTAGTCTCATTGCAAGAAAGGTTCAAAAGCTATTGGTCTAATTCTAGGAAGCTAAGGTAAAAAATGTCTATTCCCTTCCTAACCTTTGCAAATGACACTATGATCTTTGCAAAAGCTACTACTTCGAGTTGCTCAACTATTAAGTCAGTATCTGAGAAACATTGTAAAGTATCAGGGTAGTCAGTTGTTTTAATAGATCAGCTTTCCGATGCACAAAAAAGTGTCTCCTTCTCGGAACATTTGTTGTTTAAAAATGTTATAGGGATAGAGGAGTCTGATTCTCTAGGAAAGTATCTCGGTTGCCCAATTATTGATAAGAGGGTCTCGATACATACTTTTAACGATATCCGTGTCTCCTCAAAAAACTAGCTCACAAAGTGGAAAGCTCTCAAGATCGTCACTCGTCGCTCAAATGAAGAAGCTCAAGGACGAAGAAGGGGTGTATATATAGCGTACTAGTTGTCATAAATAAAAAGGGAGGAGCGCCACAGCGCTGGACGAGCGCTTAGGAACAGGTTGGGCGCCCTGGAGCCATTGCACAGGCCTCCCGTTTTAATATTTTTTTTACCTTTTGTACTTTTCCTCAATTTTCATGCATACCTACCTCGATTTTCATGCCTGACTCACTTATTTCTCGTCTGAGTTAATTTTCTTTGTTTTCTTTTTCGGTGGAAAGTCGGTACCCTCCCATGAGTCGCGTCAAAGTCAAAGTCAAAATTCAAGGTCCAAGTCGAGTCAAAGTCAATGTCAAATAGCCAATAAGAGTCAAATAGTTAAAAACCACGAGTCAAATATGTATAAAGTTAAGCTAAATATATACAAAATCGAGTTAAATTTACATCAATCAAATATGTCCATTTAGGCATGCATACACTAAACGAGAAGCTAGACTCCTAGGTTGCAGGGTCCCGACTCGTCGATGGTGCATCCGCAGGAATAAAACCGAGCCACAGGTACAACTTAGGAAGGCTTGGGGTACCACCAGATCCCCTCGCTAGTGACGACATATGTATCAACTCCGAAGTCAGGTGCTGAAAGAAAGGGCAATCTCAAGCAGATTGAGAAGTTCCAGCGACCTCATAGACTCGGGAATATCCTCGAGGAGAAGACGGTAAAAAGGCTCCTCCGCTGCACCCGTTTGAGCTGCCCGCTGGGTAGATGATGCTTCAGTCGTCCCTTGCTGCCCGCTGGAACTCAGCTCACAGGCCTGAAATATGAAGAAAAGTCATTAAAATTCAAAAAAAAGAAATGAGAAAGCTAAAACAAAACAAAAGGCGGGGTATCTTGGCTCGTACATGACAAGGCCTCCTTTAGCTTCTTGGCCTGGTATTTCAGGGTGTCTATTACCTTCAACTGGTGAATTATGCCTCCCTGAGGCATTCATTACAAAAAATATATAACATGAGAATAAATCATCAAAAACGAAGATCGTATTGAATAGGAGGCTTACTAATCGACTAAACAGATGGAGGAAAGGCGTGGATGGTGAACAGTCGGCCCTCCGGACCCTCTTGGACGGTCTCCCTATAAATCACCACGTCGATTTCCTAATCATAAGTAAAATCGGCAGAGGGAAGACGACCGTCGTCATATGACACCTGAAAAACAAGAAAATAAGCATAAGTAGTCATTAAGGTGAAAAACGAGAAAAATAAAAGAAATCGGAACTCACTACAGCAATTAGTCGAACCGGCTTCGCTAGCCGTGGGAGAAGATCCCTCTGGTGATCCTTTTCAGGGTAGACAAGCTTCTCCTAAGGGTAGAATGTCTCACAGACGGCTCGTGTCCGACCGATCTGGTCGAACAAAGGTAACAGAGCAACCATTGACCGTAGAGGGTCATGGGGGACAACGAAGTTGTCAAGGCTATGTTACCTCGCAACTCGCTACCCAAGGTACCAAATAGGGACCTCATAATCCCAACTCGCAACTCGCAATGCCTGCTAGCCCCGCCGAGGGGCAAAACTAGACTTTAAAATGATTGAAAAGACAAGAAAAGAAAACTTAAAACAATAAATATGAAAACGAACAATGATGTGTCTATTAAAGAGAGGAAAGACTTACATCCTCAATACGAAGCTTGAAAATGATTCTGCGTACTTCGTTGTTTCCTTTGGTCCACCTCCCGGACCTACAACTCACCTAGGAGGCAAAGAATGAATACGTGTGAACTGTTCACCTTCTCGAGGGCCTGGAGGCCTCGAATGAAGTCATTGAACCCGCATCTTGAAAGTGTGCGGAGAAGATCGGGATCACGCTGCCCCCGGAGTAAGGCATACCCCTCCAAGAACAAGGTACTCGACTCGAACCCCCTCAGGTGATGGTCGTCCTGGATAAGAAAGGAAGAAAGGAGTGCGTGAGAAAGAAAAAGAAAAAAAGAAATCAAAAAAATGGAAAAGAAAGAAAGAAAAGAAAGAAAAAGAATGAACAAAAAGAGAGAAGGAAAAACGAAAAAAATAGAGAAAAGGATTAACTAACTTATTAACATGAATTAACTAACTTATATGACCTATGTAAGTTAGTGTTCGATTTTATTCAAAAATTAGTTTTAAAATTTACAATTTGTTACTAGTTAGAGCCATTTTCAATTCATCATCATCATTAACATATGAGAATCAAGTTCATTCATGAAGAAAGACAGGTCACACAAGAATCACCATTTTCGTTCATATGAGTTCACATGACCTATATGAGCTATATAAACTAAAATTGTAAGAAATTGACAATAATCACCAAAAATTCAATTTATGCCATTTTCAAGTCAAGAATGCTTTTTCATCAACAATTCAACAAGTTTATGCAAGTTTCATTGATTCATTCAAAATCATACCTTCTACTTCACTACTACACACCCTAAATAACAAGTTGAGTTCTCACTCAAAACTCACTTTTTTTGGTTCAAATCACTTCCTCCACATTCCAATTCACTTATACAAGCAAGAGCATGTGTCAATTTCGACATTCTTAAGCAGAAAAATGAAAACCCAAATTTTGGTTTACTACTAAGTTCATTAACGAAGAGGAGTAAATTGCAAAATTTAAGCAAAAATTAACAAAACAAGGTAAGTTAAGAGGACTTACATTGTTCGTGAGCAAAAGCTTCAAGACATATTCAAGCTTCATCCGTCAAAGGAGCAAAAATGGAGGTTGAAGGTTTTGAGGTTTTGTTTGGATTTGTTTCGAAGAAAAGAACAATAAAGAAAGAGGAGTGTTTTTGTGTGAGTACAACAAACACGGACAAAAACTACAAAAAGCTACAAAAAATAGATTCAAACACAAAGCCTACATAGGCCAATCAGAAGCTAGAGGGCCTCACCAGGAGTGCCTAGACGCAAGGTCTGCGCTATGGCGCCCACATGTCGATTTTTGGGACCCATTGTGGAGCCCACTTTGCACTTTGAGGGCTTCGTTTTTCGATCTTCGAGCAAAATTTGCTTCACATATTCTGACATTCCTCACCACCATTCATCATCATTATTCATCAAAATTACTAAAATGCCGCCGAAAATCAAATCGGGTCAAAAATACTAAAACGCCCCCAAAAGCCTAATCGGGTCGAAATTACCAAAATTCCATTAGAAGCCTAATCAGGTCAAGAAAGTCAAACGACAACAAGTCAACTATCATGTATTACATCATCAAGTTTCCCTATGGCCGAGCTAGTCTCAAGTGTAAATGTTTGGATTGTCAGACGATCAACCTCAATCTTAAACAACTAAACTTCTGGTTGGTACAGACGTCTTCTCGGAATCTGTTATAAGATCAAACAACATCTAAAGGAGACCTTTCTTCAACCTAGAGAAATGTAGCACTTTCCGAGGATATATAATCCTGGTATAAGTAAAACAAACCTTTTGTTTTGCAGGTACCAAATACTTTGACTTTCGTTTTACGAGACTGGTCGTCTCTACATACTCAGTCAAAGTAGGAGCTAACTGCAGACACCTATATTTGGTCCCACATAACGGCTGATGATTAACGTGTACCACCTCACAAACATGTCCGATTTCTAAAAGCAGTTTGCTTGAAAATAAACGAATAAATAAATAAAACCGTTGTCGGAAAGGGTTAGCCGATGATGGGCTATGATGGTCGAAATACGCTTAAAGTAATTTTCTAATTTTCCTTTTATATTTCATTTTCATTTTATTTCATAACGTTATTATGAATAAAGAAATAAGGTCAAGCGTATATGACTAGATTCGACGAACCTTCTAGAATGGTTTGTTCGGTTTATGGAAATTCTAGCTTATGGAAGGGAATAAAACGATTTGTGCAAGTGAATTTCGTATTATTTCATAATATTCCATTATATTTTGATTTATGGAAATGAATATACGAAATAAGGAAGTTTCGGATATTCACCGCGTGAAAGTCAAGAAATTAGGAGCTCGAGCACCACGAAGTTTCGTTGAAGAAAGTAGCCTGCGCTCTAGCGTCACTAAGTGCCCTGGTGCTCACCTTGAGTGCCCAGGCGTAGGTGTGGCGCCGTGGTGCTCAACCTTGGGCGATATGGCACTCCTTCGGCACTCTAGCGCCCGATAACGTAAGTTCTGACCCTATAAATACCCCCTCCTCCGACCTTTATAAAGACATTCGATCATCAGTTCTCATTCTCACTCAACTCACACATTCTCTCTCTACCTCTCTCTCTCTCTAGATATCTCTCTCGGTTTTTGTGCCTAACTTCGAAAATGGTGCCTCTCTCACGGATACTTTAAATTTAATATTATTATCAGTAATCAACGTTATACAAGCTTTCGGTTGTAAGAGATTGTCGACGAATTGCATGAAAGGTACTTCAAATGAGGCCAACAACATTGAAATCTTCATCTTGAGTTCTTCAACGAATTAGTTTGCATGTTGATGTGATTTTATCGCTTTATTAGATAATTGAGATGTTTAAAATTAAATTCATTGACCAATTAATCATTCTACTTCTTAAATGAAATCAACGTTAAGTAGAAACATGTTTTAAGGTTTATATGATCTTCATGCTAAGTGTTTAATGCTTACCTAGGAATCATGTTTTGCTCAAAAGACCTAAAAAGCATGTCTCGACTAAATAAAGATTAAAATCAATTAAATCCTAAAGCGATCACCTAAACATGTTTAAGCCGGAAATTATGTGTGCATTAACTAAAAACCCTCCTAGCCTTATTTTCTTGTGTTTTTAGGTCAAAACTGGAAATATGAATGCTATAATTCGATATTATGATTATGAATTACACATGACAACAAGTAGAGGCCGCTATACGCCCGGGGGGGGGGGGGGGG